>VDFB02000002.1:203710935-203724465 GCA_007258455.2 Sequoia sempervirens | reverse complement strand
CATCACAAAATTTAGCCACCCAGCTTCTTCTAACAATCTTTTGGTTTCTAAGTCAAGATTGAAGTTCTTTGGCTCAACATTTCTCTTATTCCCCATCTTTCTCTGTCAAAAATGGCGGACCTCTGCAATGGCGAACTTCACTGGTGGACTTCACTTGGCATTCTGAATTTCTTACCAAAAATGTGGAATGATTATTTCTTGATTTGGGAGTAGCCAATTTGAAAATGACATGACATGTCATTAGTTTTTTGCATTTATTTCCTTTACTACTCCGAACGATCCACACGCTACAATATGAAGCTTGCAATTCAATTCGCAAGGTTGGCGGTGTTCATTACACATGTCAATTTGTACTTGGGAGGATTTTTGAAAAGACAACTGAATCATTAAAATATTTGTTATCATTGACTAACATCATCCAATGTCACATCACCTTGCATCAACCATCCACCACTTTTTGAAATTATTGAAAGTTTATTTATTATCACATTAATTAACAGTATGGCGGAGATGTCTAGATTTATAAATATCTACCTATTTTAAATTAGTCTAACTACATTAGAAAATAACATTCAAAAGTAATATTCACATTAAATGCACAACTTTATTTATTTTGAGCCTTTGAGTTCTTTAGGAGCCTTCAGGGGTTCTTTAGGAGCCTTCAGGGGTTCTTCAGGAGCTTTGGAACTTCATGAGTTGAGAGCTTTTGAGATCGTCAGGATTTTCAGGAGTCTTCAGGAGCTCTCAGGAGCATTGGAACTTCAGGAGCTATCGAGCCAAACAAATTCTTCAGAGTCTTCAATCTTTAGGAGCCTTCAGGAGCTTTTTGGAGTTCTTCAGGAGTTAACTTAGATAGACTATCATTTACTGGTTTTCACTCATCTTTTTTTTGTTTTTTTTTCTTGAAAGCAAACCACAATTTGTTGGTTTTCAATCTACTTCCATTTTTCTGAAGGTAAACTTCCATTTGTTGGTTTTCAATTTACCCTGTTTATTCATGCCTTCTTCAAAGGTTCAAAGATCCTATCTCATGAAAGAGATGTCTTCCATGAGAAAATGTTCAATTTTTTGTTGCACGTCATCCAAAAATTCCTCCTTTGTAGTCGGCTTATGATAAGTTTTCAGTCGATGACCATTAACTAGCATGACTCTCTTCTCTCCATCAATTGGAACTAATTGGACAACTCCATTTTCAAATATTTTTTGTATCTCATAGGGTCCTAACATCTAGTATGGAACTTCCCTTTAAACTCTTCAAATTTAGAGTCAAATAACAATGCCCAATCTCCTTCTCTAAATTGTCTGGACACGATATGTTTATCATGCCATTCCTTCCTTTTCTTTTGAATCACCTATGTATATTGGAGTTCCTCCATTCTCATTTCATCAAGTCTATTAAGCTGCAAAATTTTGCTTTGATCTACTTCTGGTAGATCAATTCCAATTTCTACTATTTGTCTTTAATGTTTTTAATTCAAATTCAATTGGCATAACTGGTTTCTTTCCATACACTAGTTCATAAGGAGATAATCTAGTTTTTTTTTTCCGCATGGTGTTGTAGGCCCATACTACTTCATCCAGCCTATCTACCCAATCTGTGTTCCTCAAAGAAACTTTTTTTGTCAAAATATTCTCTAACTTTCTATTTGTGACCTCCACTTGTCCATTCACCTGTGGGTGATATGGCGAATATTTTATGTGAGTTATTTGGTATTTCTACATAAATGCTTCCATCATTACTGATACAAATTGTGGTCCTTGGTCTAAAAAAATCTCTCTAGGTGCACCAAATCTTTGGAAAATTTTCTTGTATAGAAAGTATGCAACTTTATCTTATTTTGTCGTTGGTAATCCCATCACCTTAGCCCATTTTGTTGCATAATCAATACAAACAAGGATGTATCATTGTCCTTTTGAAGCTGGATCCACTGGTCCCACAAAATCGATGCCCCATTTTTCAAATGGTTTGAAATCTATTTTGGTTGAAATGACATTTCCATGGTTGGTGTGGGCCTTCTCATTCTTTGACACTCATCACAATGTTTGACAAATAATGAAGCATCCATTGTCATTGATGGCCAGAAATATCCAGCTCCTAAGATTTTGTGAGTTGTTCTCACAACTGAATAGTGTCCTCCTTCAGGTTCATGATGGCAGGAATGTACTACATCATATACTTCTAAATCTTTTACACATCTGCGTAAAACATGGTCAAGGAACAATTTAAATAGAAGACCATTAATCCATTGAAATTTGGAACTTTCACGGATTAACCTCTTTTTTTGCTTATTACTGAATTGACTTGGGAATTTCCCTATAACAAGGTAATTTTCCAAATTGGAAAACCATGGTGGATGAATTGATATAGAAAATAAGTGTTCGTCTGGGAATGTATCATCCACTAGTTCTTGATTATCCTGTGAAACAATTCTGGAAAGAAAGTCAGCAACAACATTGTCTTTTCCGGGCTTATCAATGATAGTTACAAAAAATTCATTTAATAAGAGTAACCATATGATAATGTGTCCACCTACTATAGCCTTATTCATTATATATTTGATTGCAGCATAGTCTATATGTACGTAAACTTTGTAACCTGTAATATAATGCCTAAATTTGATTATTGCATATACTACGGCCAAAAATTCATTTTATGTTGTGTAGTTTCTTTCATTGGGATTTAAGTTTTACTAACATAATAAATTGCATGCACTTTGGCATGTTTGTCATCTTTTGTCTAATAGCATTTGAAAATGAGGGTGTTTTCTTGGCTTAATACTACGTAAAACTTCAATATTCTTTACATTTCGTAGTACTTTTCTTTGTTACATAAATTCTTTGTGGATGATTATCTTGATTAATCCATTTCTTGTTGTAGAATGTAGAGAGGGTAATGAAGAACTGGAACCGGATAATAGAAGGATCACACAAGATATACCGTGGAGAAACCCTTTCAGGAAAAAACTCCACCAAGAATTATTCTATTATTCAAAATCTGAATTACAATAGCTCCAATTCTTGCTTGAGAATGCTTCTTCTGTCTTTACCAATCTTCTTCACACCTGCAATAACCAATCTCTCAACTCTATTCAACTTGAATGAGATATATAGACAATATGCAACCTTGTAATCTCCAAATGGTGATAATTACAATGCATAATCTCAAGCCCTTGAAAAGGTATGCCATATTCCTTCAAGTAGAGTTATTCAGTGAAGACTAAAGCTTACAATATGTGCTTCATGCATTTGGGTGTCCCAAACTGAAGCTACAACTTCTCCTTCACTTCGGTGATAATTCCAAAGCTATTCCTCAAAGATGGCGCCCACAATTAAAGCTACTTAACTGAGCCATCAAAAATATCTTAACATGCATTGGAGTTAATTCCAATAAAGCATATTGGGCGCCCAAGTTGTCTTCAAGTGCTTTATTGTTAACTGAAACATTTACTCAACACCATTCCCAAAGAATGGTCATCCCTTGTTAACTGGAGGTAGTCCCTGTTATGTGTCATACAACTCAATGTTATTTAGCCATGCATTACAAGTTAACTGAAGCTAACTACATGCAACTCAAAATAACTAACATGCATGCAACATGCACTTGCATGCAACTGAAGATAATTGAACTGAACTGAACCGAACTGAACTGAACTGAACTGAACTGAACTAAACTGATTCTGAACTGAACTGAACTGAACTGAACTGAACTGATCTGAACTGAACTTAACTGAACTTAACTGAACTTCAAGCATGCAAACATCAAATCCTAACTCCTAGGATCTTTACATGCATTCAGAAGTGTTAACTGTTACTCCGTATAGTTAACTGAACACAAGGTGAGTTTCACCTTACCATGTGAGTGTCCCATGTGTCCCTATTATTTAGGAACTCAATATGGACGCCTTCACATGCTTCTTACATTTAGAATTAATTACAAATGCCAATAATCATGATTATTTCATCAAATATTAATCTCACAATAATCTTAGTGTTGTTGAACACATTCCAAGAAACAAGGAGATACATGAAATAATTAATGTTTAGGATTTGCAATTTAATGGCAACCTATTTCCAACAATACTGCTCCAATAGCCAAATTAGATGCATCTGCATGAATGTGAAAAGGTTCTCCCCAAACTGGTCCTTTGATAATGGGAGAAGTTGTTAGGGCTATCTTAATTGTTTCAAAGGATTTCTGACAATCCTCATTCCATACAAACTCCTCTTCTTTCTTGAGCAAGGTAAACAATGGTGATGCAATTTTACTAAATCCTTCTATAAATCTTCTGTAATACCCAGCGTGGCCAAGAAAACTCCATACTCCAGTTTGGTTCTTAAGGATTTCAATGTTTTGTATGATCTCAACTTTCTTGGGATCAACCTTTATCCCCTCTTTTGAGATGTGATCTCCTAGAACTATTCCCTCTGCATCATAATGGAAATTTTTTCATGATTGAGTGATAACCTATGATCTTTAAAGTGTTATAAAACCTTTTCTAAGTTTTTTAATGCTTCATCAAATGTTTTGGCATGGACTGTAAAATCATCCATATAAATTTCAACACAAGAAGTGGTGAAGTCTACAAAAATGGCTAGCACTGCTCTTTGAAATGTGGTAGGCGCATTACATAGCCCAAATGGTAAGACCGTATATGCATATGTGCCCCAAGGACAAGTAAAGGTAGTTTTGTTTTGATCATCAGGGGCTACTTGGATATGGTTATATCCACTGAAGCCATCAAGAAAAGAGAAGTAGTTGTTGCCTACGAGGTTATCTAGTACTTGATCGATGAATGGTAATGGGAAATGGTCTTTCTTTGTGGCTTTATTCAATTCCTGATAATCTATGCACACCCGCCATTTACCATTCTTCTTTGGAACAATAACTAGTGGAGAACCCACTGACTATCAAAGATTAGGTATATGAACCCTACTTTGGGCAACTTCTCTATTTCTTTCTTAACAATGTCACGAAGAATAGGATTGATACACCTCTATCCTTGTCTTATTAGTCTCACATCTTCTATGTGAATGTGATGACTATAGATTGAAGGATGGATCCCTCTCATATCCCTATACTCCCAAGCAAACGCTTCAGTGTGTTTTTCTAAAGTGTCTTTCAATTCTTGTTCTTGTGTTGGGGATAAGGATGAATTAATATTGAGAGGTTTATCTCCAGCTACTATAATCTCTTTGGTGTCTTATGTGGAATCTATTGATTTCTCAACAAGAGTATTTAGAGGACAAGAGTGTTGTCCATGCAATTTTTTTTGACATTTTTCCCTTTCAATTTCTGAAGTTAACTCTTGTTCTTCGCATTCTTGAACATGTTCTCTTATAGTAACCATGACTAACTCTACAATACCACCACCTTCTGAATCTAAATCTTTATCCACCCAAAGTTGAGTGTTTGGTTGAATTGACAGTTGTGCTAGTGGGTAGAGTGACAATTCTTTTTGTTTTTGACCATTTGATATGATCATGCTTCCAGATCTACAATCAATTAAAGTGACAGCAGTAGCTAACCATGGTCTACCTAAGATGATTGGATATCCAGAATATTTCTTTCTGGCTTTAAGAACCAAAAATTCAATCAAATAATCCCATGTGTCTATGGTAACCATGATCTCTTCTATTATACCTTCTGGTTTTGTCGTAGATTGTTCAGCTAACTATAGAACAGTTGTTGTCGGTTGAATGGTTGTCATCCCAGATTTATGTACTGTATCAGATGTGATAACATTTATGACAACTCCTAAAACAATTAGAACATTTGGTATTTTAATTCCATTAATACTCAACGTTATTACAGGGCTACCAGGATCATTATATTTATGTGGAAGCAGTCTTCCTGATAACACATTAGTAAGTTTTGTCCCTACTTGAATTGTTGAAGGAATTTTCTTTTTCCTTCCTAGAGTTTTCATGCAAAGGGATTTAACTAATTGATTTATCTCTGGTATATCTTTAATTTCCTATAACAGTGGTATCTCAATGTTAATCTTTTTCAACTCTCTAAGAAGTTGAGAATCGATTACATTCATGTAATTAGGTGGAGATATTTCAGGAGTGATTTTCTCTTCCATTAATCTCTCAAGATAAGGAGCTTGAATGACATTTTGTTCTTCCTTCAAGTTTTTTTTTTTTAATTGAATTTTCATTTTCTTCCCCTCTTTCTTGAATTTTCTATGCTAGCGTAGTTTGCACAGTTCTACTCCTCAATTGTATGTCATTAACATCAATAACATTCACATTAGGGGGGTTTGCATCATACGTGTGTTTCTTGGATTGGCAACTAGTTGAGCTGGCAGTTGAGGTTGGTTCGCTTGATCATTGGGAGCATTAGGGGCATTAAGTGTTGGAGGCGTTTGTCCCCAGGGGTGTTTTTATCCCTAAATTTGATATGGTTGGAATTGGTTTTGATTTTGTTGCCATGAGGGTTGATTGGATTGCCACTGTGGCTACTGATTAGCCTGCCACTATGATTGGTTCCATTGGGGATTTATCCATTCAGGTTGTCCCCAATATGTAGGTGGTGGTTATGGTTGATATTGGGGTGTCCATTGGTTTTGGCTCTGCCATGGGTTTTTATTCTAGTTTGATTGAGAACCATATAGTCTTTGATTTGCATTATACCCTTGGTTTTGAGGTATTTGGCTGATATAATTAAGCTCTTCTTCGACCACTGGTGGTTTCTTGAGATTGATTTTTATCCCTGCTAAAAGATTATAGGAACTGGTTGGGTGTGTTTTTTCACAAATCTCACAGATTTTAACCTAATTTAATGGACATTCCCTCAAAAGGTGTTTTCCCCTACATTTGGAGCAATAAATTGACAATGGTTCAGTGCTCTTTTTATCTCCTTGCATGCTAAGATGAAGAAGTAGATCAGTCTTCATGTTCGCTAAATCCTCCATTACCTCTGATACATCAGTGGTATGAGTCTTGTTTCTTCTGAAGTTTCTAGTCCCCACTCTAGTTCTAGAGTAGTTCCGACAAATCTCCACAATGTCATCCAAAGAAATTCTTTTAATGTCTCCCTTTCCCATTAAATTCAAGGACTCTCTTGACTCATCTTCGATCCCTCTCAAGAAAATTATTTTGCTAATTTCATTATCCAGCCCATTAGTACACCTCTGATGTACAAATTGGAACCTATCAGCATAGTCTTCTAGACTTTTGTCCTCTAATTGCCTCATTCGAAACAATTCCTCCTTCCTATCCCTCACTTGACAGTAATCTTGGTATTTTTCCAAGAGTTCAGTTTCCATTTGCTACCAAGTTCTAATCGTTCCTGATCCTAAACCCATGAACCATCTTAAAGTTGATTCTTTCAAAGTAGAAGGAAACAACTTCAACTTCTAATTATCTATTGCATAATCATAGGTTTGGCATAAAATTCTAAATTTAAACAAGAATTGATCAGGGACTTCTGCAGTCTTTCCTCTAAAGGTAGGTAGAACCGAGGGTGAAATGTTCTTCATAGGAGGTTCATCAAGTTGTCTTTCAAGATTGATAGGATTTGAAAAGGTCCTATTTGTTGGGGGACGTATTGGTTGGTCACCCATTTCTTCTCTTGGAAATGGATTTATGTTTTCTTCTTGATTTTCAATTGGTTGTTCCTGATTATTTTCTTGATTTTTGATCTAGTATTATTGAACGTCTTGTTCCTTATCAAAATCAATAAATCTGATTGAAAATTAACGTTTCGTGGAAGAAACCTTCCTAGTTGGTCTTTGTTTCGTCTCATCCACAATTCAGATCTCTCTTCCTTATCAACACGTAGGCTTCACACTAAATAGCTAGATCTTGTTTTAATCCCCGACAATGACACCAAAAATGATGGGCAAGGTCGTTGATGTCACAACTTGCATCATTTAATCAATTATATATCAAATCGGGTGTGTCTCAAAGCAATATGTGATAAGGATAGTTGTCACAAATTATTTGGGGGGGGGGGGGTTTTGCACTGTAAATAGTGACTTCAAGTATCATTTTGCCTATTTCAGGAGCTGTCAGGAGCTCGTCAGGAGCTCTTAGGAGTTGAACTGTAGCGACTGATTCCTAAAGTTTAATTTTATCTTATTTTCTAATTTAAAATCATGTTGACTTATTTTTTACTTTATTGAACTTGATTTAGAATGATTCATGGAGACAACTAATGATTATTTTAACCTTTAATCTAAAACATGAAATCCAGATTAATTCTATTTTGCTTTTTAAAAGAAATCCATAATTAATTGCTAGAATTTAAACACTATTTTAAGAACAAAAATGAATTGCAGAGAAATGATGATTATTCTAGAAAATATAAAGACTAATCTCCATGAATATATTTCCAACAAACTCCAACTTCATCTTCCCATAAGTTCCTATCATCGCTTCTAATGAAACTTAATAAATAAACACTAAATTTAACTACTTCAAACAACATCTAAATTTGATTAATCTAATAAACCTTATAATGATTCTAACAACTTAATCTAACAATTCTAACAACTTAAACTAAAACTTTGAAAGATAATTCGAGCAGAAGTAACCATCTAGATTTATCATTCACTAAGTCGAAAAATTATTTAACGATTTAACAATTTAACAATTTAGAATTAAAATCTACTTCATATTTAATACGAATGAATCAGAAATGGCATAACTTAAAAAAATACCAACTCAAGATCATTCCAAAGGTTGAGTGGGCCCTACTCTTCCTAAGGTAAGATCCCTTAACACAGTGATTGAATTAACTCCTTGCTTTCATTTCGATTGATCAAAAGTAGAACACAGAACAAAGTATTGCTGTTGAATTACATAAATCTAATTGAAAATTATCTAACTCCTAACTAAAATTGAAACATGGATATTTATAATAATATCCTTATTAGTTTCTAACATGGCGTTAACTGCCAAGACTTAAGGCGATCAAACTAAAGATTACAATCAAACTAAAACAAAACTGAACTGGACTAACGAGAACTATGCTAGATTGGCACTTGGAAGTAGAAGTTCCATAACCGACTTATAAAGAAGTCAATTTGGACTTGAGTGACTCATCATCCAATAGGACCCATCTATGGCGTATTCATCCATCATGATTAAACAAAGAGTTTAACCACATCATCAATCTTTAAAATACCCTGTTCAAAACCCTTAAGAAAAGGATAACATTTATGGTAGTAAAAGATCAACGTAGCATAATTATCTCAGAAAATATCATCATAAAGTAATGCAATTAACATAAACCATTACTTCAAATATATCCACTAATTTAGCTAAACCTAAAGCAAAATAAGTAAATATGTTAATCTATAATCTATCGCCAGTCACGTCAATTAACAAAAATAACAAGTCTTTTAAACATAAAATGCTTTAAATGAAGTATTTTGATGCTCTCATCATGACCCAACTTACCGCAATACCAACAATCCTTCTTTTCTCTGGATTGGGACCTTTTGTCCTTTGATTTTCCTCGTGACTTTCCATGACTTCCAAGATTGTTTCCTCTCTCCTTTGTTCTACCCCAGATTTCTACATTCAAAACACTGCCTGATGTGGATGTTCCACCCGAGCTTTTCCTATAAATTTCCTCGCTCAAAATAACACCAACAACATCATCAAATTTCAATGTATTCGAACTAGAAACAAAATTGCTAACAGTCATTACCAAGCTATTCCAACTTTTAGGCAAGGAACACATAATCCAAAGAGCCCTAAATTCTTCATCAAAGTTTACATTTACAAAAGTTAATTGACTGGTAACCATATTAAACTCATTTAAATGATCAACAACTAATCCACCTTCTACCATTTTCATATTAAATAAATGCTTCATAAGAAATACCTTATTCAAAGCGGAAGGCTTTTCATATAACTTCGCCAGGGTTTACATCAACTCTTGAGTTGTCTTTGTTGTTGTAATATTGAACACCACCAATTGTGCCAGGCATAAACGAATACTGCCAAGTGCCTTTCTATCCAAAATATCCCAATCTTCATTAGACATTGTTGAGGGTTTCTTTGTTTTCCCTTCCAATGGCCGCCATAAATCCTTCTAATAGAGGTAGTCCTCCATCTGCATCTTCCATAACTAATAGTTCTACTCATTGAACTTCTCAACCTTTAACTTACCCTCGTCTGCCATTACTCCCACTCAATCGTGAGACCTTCCTGTAGAGGATAACTGAACACAACCTGGATCTAATACCACTTGTTAGGGTTAGAAGGTAGATATTTAATAGTTAAATGCAGATTTGATCAATAAAACAGAGAAATAAAACACACAAAATAATTATAGCAGCAACAAGACAACATAGAGAATTTAATGTGGTTCACCCAATATGGGCTACATCCACAAAACTGTAGCCATCCAATGATTTAATTATCTAGTGCAAAACATATTACAATCTCGTGAATAATTCCCTACTGCAACTCCCATCCCAACCGCTTATTACAAGCTTTTTAGAAGCTTCCAGAATTAGGGCTTTACAAACTTGATTTTTTTTATTTTGTCAGTGACGAAGCAAAAAATAAGGAGAAAGATACATGAATTGTGTACATTATAGCATGATTAGTCACCACATACCAACAATCTCGGGTGTGCAAGAAGTTGAGTCCACTTTTTGGCCAAAAAGTGGAAGTGTTTTCCTTGATTTTCAAAATTTGTCACATTTGACCTTAAAATTTGAAGCATTTAGAGATGAAATCTTAAAAAAAAGTCACTAATCATAGAATGTAGTACTCGGAGTCTAGTTTCCAAATATGTAATTTATTTCAATACCCAAATGATAAAAATTGGTTTTCAATAGGCGTTTCTAAAAACCACTGTTTAAAAGTCACTTTTTTTTACCATACCATGCACATGTACGTCATCCATATTTTGACCTAAACAATTATATTTTTTCTAAATCCTTTTGGAAAAAGATTCGTAACTCACTGAAGCACGTTTTGATATTTTTTTGTAATTTTTTATTGAATATATTTTTTTCTATTAAATTTTTATTGTCCATATTTGTTGTTTTGAAAAATCATCGTGTACGTCATGCATAAGATGACCTAAACTTGTCATTTTTTGATTTTTTTTTCAAATTGAAAAGAATTATCTGAAGTACGTTTTGGTGCAATTCGTTTTACCAAACAATATTTTAATAAAAAGTTATTAAAATACTAAAAACCCCTGATAATTCAAGTGTATGGACCAGTTTCATTATAAATTAATTGAAAAATAGAAAAAATAATCAAATTGTAAAAAAAATTACATATTTGGAATCTACACTATCTCATCTATAATGGGTTTTAATTTCGTAAAAAAATTATGCAAAATAGGTCTTCAGACATATGTCCAAAGTCACTATTTTCCTATGACATTAACATGACCTTTAAGTTGTAGTTCAAACCAGGTCCAAAGCTTAGGTTCGAGTCCCCAAGCCATTTCCCAAACCAAAAAACAAGCCAAAAACTCGACCAAAAATTCATATTTTAAAAAACGGGATCTTGTTTCATTAAAAACAATTTTTTTATGGTTCTACTAAATGGGATCCCGCTTTGAAAACTTTCCATTTGAAATCCTCCGCTTTTAGTAATTTTCAAACGGATCCCATTTTGAAAATTTTCCAAAATAATTTTTTCGTATCGGGATCCCATTTTTTAAATTTAGGCTCGGGATCCCGAAGCTAAATGGGATCTCGTTTATTAAAAATGGGCTCTCATTTTTTGCAAGCCGATTTCTTTTTCTTGCCTAAGGCAAAAACTTCCATGTTTTGTGGACTCATCTTCTTGCATTTACCCTCTCCCACTTGTAGACTAATCAGGCTTCACACCAAACACAATATTCAAGGGGCATCAAGGTACCTTTTAAAGATGATGTTTCTATTCTTGGGGTGGAAATAAAAATGATGAAAACTAACATTAATGATGTGCCAATTCTTAAACATGTCTTGGGGAAAGGGAAGAGGGTAAAAAGAAGGTTCCTTCTTTATTAGGCTTGCAACATAAAAACATTGAAAAAGGAGGTGTTGAGAAGGTTGCTAACGAAGGTAGGTAGGAAGAAAGACCTTGAGAAAGTGAAATTGATGGGGGAATCATTGGTGGAGGTAGGGGTTATTAGGACTCTTGATTCTCACTTTTATAATCCTTCAAAATGATAACTTTATATCATGGAATGCAAGGGGTTTGAGTAGCTTCCCTCAATAAAAGGATGCTTGGGATCTTATTCATGATCATAGGCTTGATATGGTGTTTATTCAATAGAAAAGGTCTATGCATTTGGGATCCCTATAAAATTATTCCTGCTTGGTGGTTAGGGAGTAGAAGCTTTGTTTCTATGTTTGCTTCTTGCTTTGAGTCTAAAGAGAATTTGCTTCTCACCAACGTTTATGCTCTTATGAATGTTCCAAGTAAAATTATTCTTTCTTCCCCATTTCAAATTTATTTTCTCTCTTGTTCCCTCTCACCCTTGGATTTTAGCAAGAGATTTTAATTCTATAGTTAACTTGCATGAGAAGTATGGGAGCTCCATGAATTTGGGTCCCTCTTCAGCTTTAATGAGGGATACTATCTCTTTTCTCAAACTAGCAGACATGGTGCTGAGAAGTGGAACTTTCACTTGGAATAATCAAAGATGTGGAGAGGACTCTATTTTTAAAAGGCTAGATATATTTCTAGTCTCGAAGCTATGGATTAGCAACAATTGGACTTCTTATTCTAAAATTTTGGGTTGGAGGGGTTTAGTCATTGGCCTATCAAATTTTATTCCTCAATTCTTTTTATTATGAAAAAACCTCCTTTCAAATTCCATCTTATGTGGTTGCAAGTTTCTAACCTGTTCAAGCTTATGGAGGTTTGGTGGAGGGAGGGAAAGCCTATTTTTGGTACAATTACATTTTGTTTTTCAAAAGGATTCAATTTATCAAATTCAAGTTGAAAAGGTGGAATCGATCCTCTTTTGGAAATATTTTTCATATTAAAAAACATTTATAGGAAAAGTTGGAAGAAATTACTTTTCAAATCAAGGAGGAATGCATGACAAAGGAGCTTCTAAAGGAGGAATTTAATTCCTCAAAAGAATTCTCAAAATGGGAACTCAAAGAAGAAATTTATTGGAAACAAAAATCTTGGATAAGATGGCTTTAGGAAGGCGATAAGAACACTTCCTTTTTTCACAACTTGGTGAAGGATCATAGTTGTGGCAATGCTTTGGTGTCTATTATTTCTTCTCAGGAGAGCAATTAGCTTCCTTTTTGGATATTTTCCAAGAAGTGGTTATATACTTTTCTTTTCTTTTTTTTGAATAGGGTTCTCGTGACTTGGACAGTGAGATGATTATTCTAGATTGTATTACTTTCTTAGTCTCTGAAACATGCAAATCTCTCTCATGAAGCCTATCTCTTTGGAGGAGGTGGAGTTGTTTGTGTTCCAAAGGAAAAAAAGGTAAGACTCTAAGACCATATGGCTTCCCCATTGAATTATTTCAAGAGTTTTGGGAAATTATGAAGGGATACTTGCTTGAGGTTATTTGTGAGTCTCAAAGTAAATAAA
>VDFB02000002.1:203509869-203710835 GCA_007258455.2 Sequoia sempervirens | reverse complement strand
CTATCACACTCATTTGAGTTGTGAGATGTACACGGCAACATTTATGAAACCAAGATCCAAATCAAATTTAACTGTGGATCCACTTGTGAATAAACTGATAATGTGTGTGTTCTCATTATGTGTGCTTATTTAATCGCCTAGGTTCCATTTGTATTTACTTATTGTGGAGTGTCTGCAATTTTTCAATATGTTAAATGTGAAAGCTAAATATTTAATTACTATCATGGAATGGTCCAATGCTTTAAATATTGAGATATTTTAAAATATATTTATATTTTAAAACTTTGTTTGGGCTTTATGCCTTGAATTATTTTTTAAAAAGTTGCTTTAATTTCAAGTTTAATTGGAAATGTTAGTGATTCCTAAGGTATATATGTTATTTGGAGATCTTTGTATGAAATATCTAGTTTGTAATATTTTCTTGTGGAAATAACCTGCTAATGGGAAATGAAAAGAAAAACCAAAAGGATTTAGGGATTAGGGATTTTTGGAAGGGTTTGTAATAAAGAAAAGATCTTGTTCTCTTATTATTTTTCTTTCTTTATTGAAATTCTCTCCCTCCTTGTTTGAAGCTTTGTTTGATCTAAAAGTGGATTTGGTATAGATTTTGGGATTGCTAAACTTGTGAATGAAGAAGATTTTGAAAAGATTGATTGTTGTGAGTGTGGAGGCAAAATTATTTATTTGAAAACTTGTGTAAGTATTGCATTGCAACACCAAGGTATTCATCATTTTATAGTTTGAATTATGCTTACTATTTGAGTTCTCTATCATACCCATATCAGGTGGATAGAATATGTTATTCCATTATTAGGTTTTGTTGTCACCTACAATTGCACCTTGTTCAATATTTCAAAGACACAGTGTGAATGATCTCTCAAGTGTGGTACCTTGCTAACTTGAGATCAAGCCTCTAGAGAAGGTTGGTTCCTTTCAAGTCTAAGTGCAAGTGTTGATCCAAATCAACATAGATTTAAAATTAAGGCCTACTCCTATTCCAATGATTCAGAAGAGAAAGATAGAAGGGAAACAACTAAAGAGGAAAGACAATGATGCACCAAGACTTAATTGAGTTCTCTCCTTGCTCACAACAACACATGAAACCTATAAAAAATTGGAAACTCACATAATTCTCTATTTTATAAGATATTTCAAGCATGTATGAAGATAAAGGGGTTGACAATCACTAAGAGGGAGAAACATAAGCATAATAAAACTCAAAATGGGCCTAAAGGATAAAATCCATAAATAATCCCTACAAACAAGTTATGCATAACATGCATCTCAAAATAAGTAAAAATCACTCATACATGAAGGTAAGAACACTTAGATGACATGGTAAGGTAAGTAGAAGATACAAACTTTGTCGTTAAGCTCAAGAATACACAACATGCTAGGATTGATGAGAAGAGGTGAAAATGAAACTTTTTTTTAATTGAAATGCATTGAGCAAGTTTTGTACAACTCTAGAGAGAGTAGAGAATATGTTAACAAAAAAAATATTTTGCCTATATTTTTTGAAAACATAAAACTCTTTGAAATGAGGATTGTTGGGTCATTAATACTCTTGGAGGAAGGTGTCAAGGCTGCAATAAATTTTGTGGTACCAAGGGTACATTGTAGAGAGTGTGTCATCCGTCATTTTCATCAATTATGTGCCAAAACGTGTCCCCTTGAGGTCTATAGAAATATGGAAACATGGAAAGAGCATCCTCTATACCCTTGATATACCTCTATGCATTGGTGGCTCATGGGATTGAGTGCAAAGACTAGGAAACTGCCTAAGAAATCGGCTAAAATCATGACCTATGGATGATGTGTCAATCAAAAAGCTCTATAATAATAATTAAGGTATGAGTTGAGTGCCATTTCCCTCCTTTGAACCAATGTCAATATGTATAAATAATGATTCTAGGTGCTACCAAATTTGATTTGGTAGTTGGAAAGAATTGAACTCATTAATGGCATTATTGGGTCATCCAGTGGGTAGGTGGAGCTTTTGTATGCGAATGACAAAGTTCTAGGTTTTGGGATGTCAAGCATGGAAGGTCCGATAGGGAACCCCAACAAGGGAACCTTGACATAGGAAAGGCATCAAACTATATAGATCAAAGTTTTGGGCAAGGCTTAACATGGTGTGAAATAGGGAACATTTGAAAGTCCAACTTTGAAGGATTTTATACAATTGATTCTAATGCCTTTGTTGTAGATTGTGTGAGGATTCATGCTCTTGTCCTATTTGTGTATATAACTTAGCATATGAATTCTTTGTGTATACTTTCTTCCTCTTTGTGAGAGGAGACTATGGTTGAGGTGATAGATGAGGACTCCCTCCTCCCCCCTTGATTGAAGGAACTTGAAAATGGTGCCTTGAGTGGTTGTACAAAGAAGGAAGAGAGGTCTTCCTAAATCTACTTCAAAATCCTGACCCTAGACTAAGGTGGTATGGATTGCTAGGAAAGGAGGTGGCATTGTGTAGGTGGTTTGACGTACAAGGTTTCAAGCCCTTTCAAAACTTGGGTTGATGTTTGTTGTTTCAATGTTGGTCTATAGTTATTTCATTGGCAACCTATTATAATTGGGTGTTAGGAGCCCATCAAAACCTATTTACCCTTAATTAAAAAAAAACACTAGCAAAAAGGGGAAAACAAATGAATCATCTAAAGAAGACAACACTACAAGCAAAAAATGGCTTCCCTTGCTACTAAAATTTATGGTGATAACATCAAACAAAAGAAGAGCCCTCATTAGAGGTATTTGGTGTATCTTGCTCCCAAGAATAAAAATGGCTCAAGCTATGATGCTTAATGCTATGATGAGGAAGGAACATATATATACTTCAAGAGCAAGTTTGAAAATACTTCTCTAGGTCAACTTATGACCCAAATATGCCAACTTTAATAATGTGAACAATTCTTCCTTCACATGATAAGTTGTTAATTGAATATTCTCCTCAATGTCTATTTGGACAATTAACTATAAATTGATTGAGGGGTATATATATAGAAAACTAGACGAGAATATGAAGTTGAAGCAAATATTAGAAAATCTCAAAGTGGCTCATGAGCAATTAAAGGATCACTTAGCAACACCAACACCACTCATGCATCCTCTAGCAACTCTTGTCATCTAAATTACAACATCTTTGAAGGGACAAGATGCAAAATTGAGCAAGAAAATAATTGAAGAATTAGATACCATAATGAAAAATGTTAAAAGGAATGAGATTAGTATGACAAGTTGGTGGAGTAATTGAACTCCTAATTCACTTAGATGATCAAGGGATTGTTAAAGTTTATAGTTGATGTATTTTCCCAAATTGACATGAGGTATTGTGGAAGGATTTCAATTACCTTACAATCTCAAAGTATAGAAGTCAAATTGTACAAGGCATCAAGAAAAATGGATGCCTAAATATCAAAAGGTATTAGTGGTCATCTCTCCACTAGGTTGTACCAAAGTGACCTAAGATTGTCACCCTAAAGGAACTATATAAGTTGATGATTTAAACATATTCTTATATGAATTATGTGGTTAAGGGTCAACATCAAGGCAAAGGAATTGCAAGATATAGTGAAAAAAAAAAAAAAAAACTTCCTAATCCCCATGACCATAATGAAAATTTCAAGTATTTCAATGCATGCAAAGAAAAAATTAAGGCTGTAATCTATGCATTTGTCAAACAATATGTGGAGGAATTCTATGCAATTTAGAAACAATTGGTTTTTTTTATTTTAACTTAGAAACAATTGTTATCATACACTAGATGTAATAAATGTTAAGTACACTTGTCATGCTCATGAGAGATGGGTTCATACGAACCAATACTCGTGAAATGTGGTTCAATTAGTTTGATTAGAAAACTACATTGTTGAATGCTAATAAATCACCATAATTTCATATAGTACAAAAAATACCTCCTTGTCATTATTATTACCATATGAAAAAAAATAAGAAATCAAGTCTTTATTTGATGCCAACCAAGATGTCATGTTGGCTAATGTTGATAAAATTGTAGGAAGGAGTTTGCTTGTGGAAGATGAGTGATAATCCTTGAGGGAAAATATAGAAACACAAGCCCTTCCAAATTTTTATCATATTCTTTGATTCTTTTGAGGTGAGTGATGCCTCATTTTATTGATCAAAGTGCCAAGCACATGTGCATTTCAAATGACACACAACTTTTAATTATGTAAATAAGTGTACAACTTGTGTGTGTAGCAAACAACTTCAACATTGGAGAAAATTCAATGTGATATAATGGATATCAATTAGATGAATGGCATTAATCTGATATAGGAAGGAAATGAGGTAAGTGAGATGGAATGCATATACAAGACCAAGGATCCCTTCAACAAATTCATTCAATTTTCTCAAAAGGAAGTGCTTCATAAAAAATGGACGAGCAAGAGGCTCGAACCTATTAAGCATTTCTCTTCCACCTTTGTTATCATCCCCCGAAAGCCCCAAGACCACCTAAGCCTACATTGAGAGAGTAAAATTTGCAAATAGTTGCCACAAGGACTCAATGGAGGAGAACAATTACCAATGTGTGGAAATAAAGAGTACAATGAGGGACTTATGCAAAATTGTGCAAGGAATGAATAATGATTTGAGGGCAACCAAAAGTTGCCTAAATCTCTACACAAGGGATCGAAGGAGATTATATATGTAGAAACAAACATGCATATCTATTAGAACATGCATGTAGGCACTATATAAGTCTATCTACAAGTGGAAGTAGTCTACAATGCAATTGAGAAGATTTATGATTGTACAAGTTTGTAGCAATCAACACCTTTATCATAATATCATTCAAGGGGCTTAACTATGCATAGTCTTTTAAAGATATAACCATGTTTTTTAAGGAAATTGTTGAGAGGTAATAGAAATGAGATACATGTCACTCGTCTAAATGGATAAGCATTGCCACTTTTGCTATAAATATGAATTAAGCATCTTACAGTCCTCTTTTGCCTTCAGCATCCTTGCGCATATCCCGTTTTGAAGTCTAGTTTTGATAATCTTTAAGTCTTTTAAGAATTATAAACTCAAAGTACCCAAATTGACAAGTTGTTCATTAATAGGATAGTATTTTAGGAGGCAATTTTCTCTATGGCCACATTTGTTAGTTTATAATTATAATTTATTAGCTTCAAATAAATTGAGTTTAAAGAACTTTTCAATTCAATATATGAAACATTGTAAATCATAAACGAATTATTAAGAATGTTTTTGTGTTATATTACAAATTATGCTTTTAACTTTGATTCTATACCGAAACTTATGAAAAGTATTGATTCATATTTAACCACTAGATATAAAAGAAACTACAAGTCTATAAATGCTCACTCTAAAAACTAATTCTTATCACCTAATGATGAAAGATATCAATCTTAGCATACAATTGATCATACTCTAATTTCAAAAATATCCACTTAGTTGTGTAATTTATTTAAGCTGTTATTGTCAAAATAATTAACCATATAAGTAGTAATTCTATTTATTGATAAGATTCTAAACTGCAAACTCACATGTACATGCTAGCTCTATTTTTTTTGTAAGACTCTAAACAACAAACTCACATGTAAGTGCTAGCTCTTTTTTTTTTTTTTTTTGTAAGACTCAACTACAAACTTACATTTAAGTGTTAGTTCTATTTGTTGATAAGATTCTAAACTACAAACTCACAAGGGCTAATGAAGGGAGTGGTTTGAAACAAATTTTGAAGTTATTTGTCCATCTTCGTTAATATAATGTTAGATACTTCTCTTTAATAGTCGTCTTAAATTAATAGAAAAACCTTCAAATTATTTGTTGATGAGATCCTATAGAATCACAAGGGCCAAAGAACCAAGTAGTTTAACAAATTTAAAGTTATATTTGCATTTTCGTCTATATTAAGCATTTATCTTTCATAATTCTCTTAAATTTATAGAAAAACCTTTAGTTTTATTTGTTGATGAGATCCTATAGAATCACAAGGGCCAAGGAACCAAGTAATTAAAAAATTTAAAGTTATATTTGCATTTTTGTCTATATTAAGCATTTATCTTTCATAGTTCTCTTAAATTTACAGAAAAACCTTTAGTTTTATTTGTTGATAAAATACATCATAGAATCACAAAGGTCAATGAAGAGAATATTTAACACCAAATTTTAAGTTATCTTTACATTAAATGGGATTGCTCTTTATCAACTTAAAGAGTTTTAAGCATTTCTATTTAACAATTATGTAAAACTCATAATAAAAAAAAAAATCTTTCTAGTCTTTGCAAAACATAAGAATAGAAAAGTCACTTTTATCAATTGGCCCAAATTTACTTCTTTAGTAAATAACAATATTTGAGTTATCCTTCTTTAAATGTGATCGGCCTTTGCCTACAAAATGTTTTTAAGCATTTATCTCTAGTAGTGTATTTAATTTATATAAGAAACTTTCCTATTTACAAAACCTAAGTAGAGAAAAGTCATAACAACTCTTATTAGTTGACGCAAATTTCCTAACAACTCTTATTAATTGGCCCAAATTTCCTTGTGTTGTAAAGCTTAAATAAATGTTGTGCTTGACATATCCAAATTATAAAATTGCCAAAAATGAGAGCACCAACAGGCCTACCATTAATTGCTATACCAATGTTGTATTTTGAATTGAACATGTCGCATTCATTGCTTCACTAATATTATTGTGTCAATTCCTGTCATTTTTTATGAATTTTGATGAGCTAAGCTGGTGAAAAAACATCTTTCATTTGCACTTTCTATACATAATGTGATCATTTTCAAACTTGATCCAATCACCATATGACAGGTTTTGCCAAGTCTAGGTACTTTATCAAACTATGTCTGACCTTCAATACCATCACAATCATAGCTAGTATTAATCCATTTTGTTTGCTAAAAGTTCAATCTATTCATTAATTGATACTTTAAATTCTCTTGTAACAATTTCGGCACTGCCCCTCTTATTCACCTTGAAATATTTCATTCTTAGGCATATGTATTATTTGTTTATATTATATCCTATTATTTTCTAAAAACATTTTTTTTTGTTGGTAATTTGCACTTGCAATGTTGTTTTTCCAAAAGTATACTTTTGCTTATACTTCCTCTTAGTACAAAATGATGTATATCAGTCTAGATACAAATCGACACGTGCCTTTTCAGCCTGTCTTCTAAAAACTAGCATTTTGATCTACATCTCTCTGGGTTCAACATAAAATGTTCTCCAAACAAACCTGACCGTACTACAAAAATGCATTTATTAGCAATACTAACATCCATAAAACTAACATGCCTTAAATCATTATACAAATCAATATTGGACTGCAAATCATATTGGCCTAATCCAATTGCCCTATTAGTTTTCAGACCATGCTAAGCAGATTTTGCACTCAAAAATTTTAAACCCAACTACACGAACTTAAAACAAAAAACTCCAACCAAAACAAGTCTGTCTGCACTAATCTACTAACACATACTGCCGAAAATATTAATAGTGAACTCTCAATACTACGGCCATCTTCTATAAAACTGAAAATAAGTGCCCTGACTGAAATGAAATTTTAGGATAGGGACTTTAGGGGAGAGGGCCCGATAGTTGAGCATCCTAACTTCACGCTTCTCAAAATCTTACCTGAAAATTTAAAATCACTCCCAATTTTTTTACAGCAGCTTACTTGGCAAGTCCCCTACTTATAACTAAAGTTTCAAGGCCACATCATCAAATATGATGCCCACATCAGCATGCTTTTTGTCAAAGTGTCCAAAAGCCAAAAAAAAGGTGAGACTAGTACTTGTGTGCTGATGTGGCATCACATAATTTGTACTTTAAAGATACAAATTGATTTACAATTGAATATTAAAATGCTCCACTGTGGTACCCACTAAGGACTACTTCTGTCCCCACTATTGGACCCTCACCCCTATAAACATCATGATTAAAATTAGAATATGTACTCTTTAAATAGAGAAGTGCACTATGAATCTAACAGAAACTAGATGAGGTGTCAAGTGAAGCTCCAAGTTGGGCTTTACAACTCACTATAACTGACACTGAAAATGCCTGACAAGTCAAACAATCACGTAGTATAATAACGATCTCCTAATCAAAATAGACAAAATAGTTGAGACTAAGCTACATACACAAATCACTCAAGTCTCAAATAGATAACGGAGCACCAATCTCAAAAAAGGCTCCCTGCATGGCTGGGCTTTATTCTCATATATAACTACATCCTCTCCATGCTGATCTCTCCTTTGTGCACAGGTCTTAATCTGCTGCTGTCATTTTTGTGACATTACTGTGAGAACACTAGCCAAGCAACTCAAGGTAAAAACTCTAACATGCCTATAAGATTCTAGCGTGGCCAGTCAATAGACTTACATGTCACATCCAACATTGTACTGCATTTCAAGCTGAGTAGATAAGAGACATTAATATAATTAGGAAAAATAGTCAGTTCACCCTAAAACTCCAATAGATTCTACTCAGTTATCTTCAAATAGAAGAATATTTCTATATAAAGCCTTGGCAACACTTGAATATCCCAATCTAAATCCAAAATCCTTTGCTTGTATACCATGTTTGGGGACCAAAGATTGCAAAGATCCATACAGTTGAGCAGATTCAAAACAGGAAGAATCGCTAGTTAAACCAGGTCCCCAGCATCCTAGCAATTATTTGTTTCAGAAAACCTTCAAGGAGAAGAACTTGGTTATAACAAAGCCCTACCATTCTTTTAAAACCAGCTTAACCGATAATTTAGACGGTGGAAGTCAACAATGGTGCAAAGTGAGGCCTCGGTATGATTTATTATGAGTGGAAAAATGTTTGAGTGAATTTACCAGGTTTATCTTATTCTCTTTCAACGTTTACAGTACCATACAAAATTAAACGTCTATTTACTTCAGCCTTGAATAGAATCTCACTTTGATACAGTCAATGACATGATCATCGGTAGATGATTTTAAAAGCTAAAATTGACAAGCAGCAGTTTCCTTATTGATAAACAGATGTATATTCCACTAGGTGCAAGGATGCTCTCTTGGTAAGGCCTGTTAGAGTTAAGCTTTCTGAACATTATTTTAATTTTTTCAGATGGTAACACAAGCTTAGTTAAAATATTTACAAATATATACCAAATATCAAGAAATCCACAATGTTCTCTACAATACCCATAAAGAAGAAACATGTGTAGCATAGTATAATAAGGAAAAAGAGCAGACTAATTGAACCCGGATTCCTAAAAATTTGCTTTATCATTGTACATTCAGAATAAACTCTGTTGTTCCCACCATCACAAAATAACCTCAACCTATGCCGTCAAAAGGTCCTATGCTTCATAATCTCGATTATAATAACAAATCAGCTACTGATTTTTTCCTCTACTAATCTAACAATTCTTTTGGATTTAGGTATCAACTAATGCTTATATAAACATGATGTTGAGGTTTATGTGCTAAAAATGAAAATGAGCATTATGTTAAGGTAAAATAAGGGAACTTAGAGATTATGCCCAATTGCTTCGGTAACAACTTTGAGAACCTCATTATGAGGGTAATGCTGTGCTTCCAGACATACACACCTTGATCTTGGTGGTTTTATTTGGGCATACCCAAGAACCCAAACCACACCAGAGCAAATGACACAACTACTTTTTATAAAATATCCATTTAACCTGCAAGAAGAAAGCAAAATTCAATGACATAATGTACATAAATATCAGACCAAATAAATAAGAACCTATATTTTCAGGCTTATCATTTTAGTTTGTTATTATTATGCTTATATAAATGTATGCATCAAAGTAACAAATACTGTACAAAGAGAGTTCATCATTTGGATGGTAATCGAAGTGATTGTATACAATTAATTGATCACAAGAACACATTCAAAAGATGTGCAATCAACAGAACTTTTTTCAACAGATCCTGAAGACACATATAAACAGTCAATCAACATACTGCATCCAATTCCGAGTGCACCATACCTTAACACTCAATGAGCGGTGCTCATTTTGAGTGAATTTTAACAAATAGATAAACTTTGTTTTTGGTATCTTAACTGACAGTCCATTAAGCCCTGTGGTAGTTAGAAAAAGGGAAATTGCCAATTACAAAAACATAAAGAATTGCAAGCAGTCATATCCCTCACACAGATACCCTGCTTTCACTGAATCCATTGTCAACTTACAATTGCATCCTATTCTCTTTCTCCTTCACAATCACTAACTATAAGCCTATATGTTTTAGTGAAATTAATATATATTCTAATCCTTAGTTTGAAATGGTTTTTAATAAGAAGTTTAAAATTCATACAAGGAATACCCCAGATATTTGCAAAGAAATAATTGGCCCATGGCATTACAGCATTAGTTTCAAAAAAATCACCTCAGCAAACCAAAAGTATAAATGGAATTCAATTACTCGGGATTTAATCAGTAAAGGAAAATTTTGGGAATTTAAAAAACGGTGAAAATTAAATAAGATAGGAAATAAATGCTGTTTTTTGTTATTTGAAACCAAATAAGGAAAAAACGATATTTTCTCTGGTGCAGCACAAAGCAGTTATTATTTTTGCATTTTAAAACCTTAGGGCTTTATGTGTTACCAATTGCAATAGACAGTGGCTCAGCGGCTGAGCCCCTGCCACCAATGTCCAACTTAATTCCTTTGAGGCAACAGGGACCTTAAGGGCACATGACATTTGTCATAATTTTATTGCTTTTAACCAAGTCCAATCCCTTCAAAAAACACCAGCATTGAAGCCATAAAGCAGTAATTAGGCCTTAACTGAATGAGAATGAAATGGATATTTGCTGAAGAATGAGTTCCCTAATTGATCTAATGTTTGATTACTTCGGTTAAATCCAAATCTGCAATATAAAAATGAGGTGTTGACTGAAAAAATGAACATTTCATAGGCAAACTGATGAAACAAGTTTATTCCCAAGTAAACCATGGTTCATTTAAAAAAATCTGAATGAATTATGATTTTTGAAAAAAAGAATGATTAATTCATAAATAAATGCACAATAATTTAGTGACTCCTCATACTTGGAAAATTTGCAGTGATTTGATCTGAATCGGATCATGGACAGGTATGGTCACCAAGTAAATTCGCACGTCAAGATGTAACCATCGATAGGAACATTGCATGAGATAAATTAGCAAATGTATGGTGAGTATGATGTCTGCTTCATCATTTTCCTTCTCAAGCTAGAACTCTTCTTCCACTAGCTATCCCTCCTCCTCCAACATTGCTGACATGAGTTTTGAGAAAATATCAATTAAAGTGGAGATATTGGCTTCCATGTTGAAGAATCTAGTCTCTCCATTATCTTCAAACATTAAAGATGTATGTCAAAATTTTGGATCTTAACATGCTTCTACATCCTATGGCAACAACTCTCATTTCCAAACACTTCTCTGAAATTCAAAGATTCACAAGCTTACTAAGTTGTGAGAAATGTCAAGAATTTTTATGTCATAAAATTTACACTTTCATTTGGCATATCAATATACTAGAGCATTCGCTGAGCTCATGTAAGCTTAGATATGCCAAAAAGGCTAAATGAGTTCTAAGAACCAGAAAACTGTGGAACTCACTAAAATTAGACTTTCTACAGGTAGGATGAAATTTTCAAAGTGAATTTGGGTTTTAAAAAAAATTGTATTCAGCTACACCTGTATGCAGAAATGTTTAACAAACTTCTTGAAATAAATTTTAAGTAGATTGACATCAACTTTTTGGAAGTTTAACATTGACGATTAAGTGGACAATAATCCCTGACACGTGATGAAATAGAGGAACAAGGAGAATGAAAGGTTTTGCAATATTGATGAAAATCACAAGGACATGAGTGATTGGAAGGATGGAAAAAATAATTAGGGTAACTCCACTGACACGTTGCACAACAAAGTCCAAAAATTGGTTAAACTGTAAAGCTTACATAATGTATTTAATAGGTTCTAACAACCAATTTAACATAATGGACATTAAAAATAGTCATCACCATAAATTTAAAAAGAGCTCATTGGATGCAGACATGACTAGACCCGCAATCCCAACACCGACACCCAGTCAATATTAGAAACACGTATGATGATACCTACAAACTTTATAAACCCTAAAAACCTATACGCATAACAGGAACTCTCTCCTAACAATAATAGGGCAATTGCATTTTGGCAAAAAATGCTTGTATGCATTTTATATTAAAATTTGCCACATGTATTTGAGAAAAACCAGTACTCAGGATATCTATTATTAAAACATCTGGGAAAAGTAGATAATTGGCACAAAACAACCCATAAATTTGTGATGCAAAACTCGAAAAACATTGAATCATTCAATGAAACAATAAGGCAGAAAAACAAGCAACTTTTATCAATATAAAAAATCGCTACACACTTGTATGTAAAAGCTTTTCAAATACAATTCCTGCAAAAACTTCATATTTCTAAACACGGAACTTACCTGGAAAGGTGAAACATAAAGCTTCCAACTGTTTCAGATGATCACTTATATTCAAAACTAGGCACAGGAGCACTAGGCTGATCAAAGCTGTCCAAAACCTCAGCCATACCGCGGCTTCCGCTTTGCCGGGTCTCCTTCTTTCCCCCAAAAAACCCTCCAAACCAAGAAGAAGATTCTTGCGCTTTGGGTTCTGTTATATTGGGCTGCGCAGCGGGAATCCCTTGCAAATTAGGGATCCCCTGCATGTTAGGGATCCCCTGCATATTGGGCATCATTCCTTCTTCTATGGGAGGAAATTGCTGCTGTTGCGCACTCATAAGGCGGTTGAGCAAAATCCCTGTCCCTTCGATCAAGGCAAGCAAAACGCCGCCAATCAAGGCGGACTTAGCAGCGGGTCTTGGGCCCTGGCGCATCTGAAGAAACCCTCCCGTAGCAGCGCCTGCAATAATAGAATTCCAGGGATCCTCCTTCTGTCTCACATAAACCATGGAGCAGTCAAAAACCGAAAAGAGGCCGCCCCACACGGCAAAACTTCCCCCAACGCGAGGGGCATTCATTCCTACGGCTTGGGTGCCACCTATTAAACGCTCCCCTCGGGGAGAATTGTACAATCCTTTGATAAAATGAAAAACTGATCCCCCGACGGCTCCCATACCGAAGGCCCCTCCGACGTCATCTAAAATTCTGTCTGGACATGGCTCCCGTGAGTTCTCAGGCGTGCCCATGATGTTCCACAGCTACCGTGTATACGCTCCAATATTTTCACAAACCCTCAACTATGCGTCTGATGCTGGCTGGTAAGGATCCCTTCCGGCGCTGTGATGCCCTGGTCTTTCCACAATGAAAATACTAGAGATTTCTTATTTTTAATTTAATAGACTCTACAGGGGAAGAGTCCATGCCCTAACACTTCTTCTTTCTTGACTTTTTTCCTACTTTTTAAAGATAATTTCAGTTGTATTAAGATATAAATTTGTAATGCTAAAATTAGGATATCTATATTTTTTTATTTAGTCTTGTATATATTTTTAGCTAATGTATCTATATGTATATAATGACAAGTGATGATTTGTGTGAAGTTAGACTTATTTTTCGTATTTTTTATTTTATCTATTTATTTTTTTATGTACACATTCTTATAAACCATTTAAATTTTTATGTATACATATTCTTATAAATGTTTTGTCATACGTTATTTCTTCTATTTTTTTATTCATTTACATTTACACATTCTTATAAATGTTTTGCCATACCCTCTCAATTTACACATGCATTTATATGTATTCATCTTATCTATTTGATTATTATATTTATCTATGACCTACCTCTATTTAGCCATTTGTCACTTAGATATGAGTGTAAAATCTAAATCAAGCCAAGTTTACAATTACAAGGATGATCTCCTTATCACAAACTTGTCTCTTTCCAATTTAAAACTCAAACTTCAAATTTTGGCTGATTAACCTCCTTTACCCTTTTGTTTTAATCAAAGTAAACACACTTTGGGTGGGATTTGATGTTACGCACTAGTATTTAAAGACATCCAATGCATTTATTCTAGTCATAGAGATCATCTCACTTATCCTCTAATCATTTGAATAAGTGAATCATTCTAGAGAATATCATTAGCAACACAATTCCATTTGGTGCAATGAGAAGAGTAAAGAATATGCATCTTAGGTACTTATTGTTTTCCATGTTTTTCAAGTTTAAGGGGTTGATCAAGGTGTAGTGCTTTTGTGGCCTAATCATACGGTAGCATAACAAAGGTATTTACCAATATTGCCAACCCAAAGTTTCAATGAAAAAGTAGAGTAGAAGACTATATATTAAGTGAAGTTGTGAGACAAAACCCTAAAAAATTTAAAATGAATTTAGAGCACAAATATGAATCCACAATCATAAATTTGTACTAGACTTGTGAACTGTCCTTTGACAACACAAAGATCCAATGTAGTATTTCAAGCAATTACACTAATAGAGGGGCATTATTTCCAAACTCTAATAACCAATAGATTCTAAGACCTTATCCATTTGGCATCATTCTTCTATTACTAAGCTAAGTATCATCTTGTATCTTGTTCAATTTTTAGATTACATTGTCCAATTTTTGTTCCCAACTATATTTAGTTGTTAGGTTGATTGTGCTTATTTGATTGTATTTATTTAATCAATTTAAACCTTTCACCTAAGGAAATATCATTTCCCTTTTTATTTTGGTGAAACCATCTAACCTTACACAATCCAACCTTCTTTCTAGGGTTTATATTAGGGTTTTCATATCTATAGTTTTTGAGGTTACATCTTATTTTCATATCTGACATTTATTTTACCTCAATGTGTGTTATTTGTATATCCTTTTCTATTATTATCTGTGTGTTTTGTTATGATATCTCTTTTACCAAGCGTACCAACCCTTGGCTATCACATTAGGTTTCATTTTTAAATTGTATATGTCATTTTTATTTCTAATTTTTCAATCCAAAAGTAGACATTTAAGCTTTATTTTCCTATCTTTTATTTATACCACCTAGGAGTGCCCATATAAATGTTGGCATGGCTCATATTAATAAAATGAATTATTTTGATGCTCATAATTAGAACAATAACTATGATCATGATGCTCATTTTACAATCAAGATTTTACAAATGGGGTGGCTAGTTTGGCTAATTTGGAAAATCCTACACAACTAGTAGATATATTTCATGAGATGTTTGCAAGTAAACCATATGGACATGAAACTTTGTAAGAAACTTTGGATTTAAGCCTACTTCTCCTATAGAGGTTGTTGTATCTATCCCCACCACTATCATATATCCTTCTTCTACCATTACTCTTTACACTACCAAGAATTATCCTCATAGTACCATGGCCACGAGTATCTAGCCATTTAGTTTTTATATCCCTTTTCCACTTATCATCCACCTTATGGCCCAACTCCTAGATACACTTTTCTTGTGATGCCCACTACCCATAAGATGTACCACACTTCCACTCCTGTACTACTATAACCATAGTTACCCCACTTTGTCAAGCTATTGTCATGCCTTGTACCACATCACATAACCTAAATACTCTTAAGTACCTTTTCTATATCATTTTCTTTATCCTAAGTTGTTATTTCATCCAATCCTCTTGCTTCTCATACACCCCCAAATGGTTCTCATTTACTCAATATCCTTTCCTCTACCCAATGCATCATTTCACAAAATAGATCAAGTAGAAAAAAGAATGGATGTCAAGCCTATGGATAATGATGAATTTATGGATTTTAAGCATGTACTATTATCTTATGACATCATGACATGTTCATTTCCTATAGGATTTTTTAGTTCCATAGTTTTGTAAGGTAGCATAGCTACTTCCTACATTAATCTTGAGAGGAGGGTTATGCAAAAACTTATTAAATATTTACAACACTTACAAAACTAAATATAAATACCATTCATACCACAATGCAATGATTTAAGTGGGGAAAACCCTTTCGGAAGAAAAACCCCACACTCCAAAAGCCACCCAATATATTATTCAAAAATCAACAAGATTATAATATACTTGTAGAGTCGACCCACAATAGTGTGTCCCACTTTTTGGCCAAAGTGAAACATTGAAATCAACATCTTTCACTAAATTTTCACTTTCTAACACTTATAACAACTAAACAGTTACAAAATTTGAAAATGATGTGAACTAGTGTTCTTGAGATTTTGTCTTTAGATTATTAATATTTTTTAAAACTAAGAAATAATTTGTGGTTTTTGTGTGTAATTCTTAATAACTTATTTTTAATAGTTGGCAATATTTTTAAAAAAAGGCGTTACTTCAATAAAGCATAACTTTATTTGTAGAAAGCATTAAATTATAAATTTTTAAATATATATTTGTAACACTGATATCTAATGCGCATATATTTTTTTCATAATTTTTTGTTGTATAATTTATTTTTTATAACTTTTTGAAGTGAGATTAAATATAATTCAGATATCATAACCTTTTTGTGTTCATCCAAATTAACTTCTTATTTTTTGTTGAAATAAGGACATCGATACCTAGTGCACAAATATTTTTTAGACTTTTTTTTTTTCTGTATGTGTGAAACAAAGACATTGTTTGGTGAAAAGCCTACATTCACAAGAAATAAAAAATAAATGTAATAATCAAATTAAATATATTCAAAAATTTATATTTTTGGAATGCTTATAATAAGGGCTAAATACTTACAAAATAGATCTCTTAAATGGCATCATTTGATACCCCAAAAGATGAAGTAAAACTGATTTTTTGTTAGCATTTTTATGTGTGAAGGAGACTCCATTGAAGGTTTGATTTTACACTAGAGTTCTTATATCTAAGGGGGTTTGATCTAATAGGGTATGATCTAACTCTCTTCAATTAAAACCATTTAGATGGAACCCCTCAAGGATTAATTCATTGAATTTTCTAAAAAATATACAATTTTAGCCAAAAATCAAGATGGCATAGAAGTGGGACACACTAATGTGGCAACACCTTGCAAAGAAAGCATTCACAAGACTATCTCCAACCAAAGATCCAAAGGCAACTCAACATCTATAAGGCTCTCACACACAACCTCCATCTCAAGCACCTAATATATAGGAGATATAATACATGAAACCATCAAATGTTATTTACAAAACCATGAGCTAAAACCACCCAAAAAAAGTGGCAACCAACTTATCTCCAATCAAATATTCTCTATTATGCTTCAAAACACACACCAAAACATGTAACTCCCCTATATGGCTCTTTTTTATGTCCAACACATTTTCACATTTTCGACTCAGGAAACCCAACTTTCAAAGACCATATGTAACTTTTGATTTGGGAGGCCAATTAATGAAATGTTCAAAAATTTGGAAATATCATGAAGTGTTTTATTAATCTATAACTTGCCTCATCAATTACAACCACTTTCAAGTCCAAAAATGACCTCTAAGTGCCTCAAACTTGACTTTGAAACTTTTCAAAATGAAAAGTTTAATATCTTGAAATTCAAACATGGTCTTGGGTTGAAACTTTACCAACATGTTTTTGTGGTGATTTTGCAGCTTTGGGGAAATTTTTGAACCCATCCACTCTCAAATATAAGCTTAATATAAATAGTAACCTTTTGTAATTATAAGGTTGAGACACCTTTTTCCTAACATTTTTCATGTATGATGATAATGGTTACCATATACAAACTAGATATTATGTCATTACATGTGTATACTTTATTTACAAGGATAAGTTGCTAACAAAGTTATTTCCCCACACTTTGAATGATTTTTCTATCTAGAGTGGTTATTTTCACTTCCTCGAGATTCTATTCATTATTTTGATAATCTTACTAAAAGAGTTCTTAAAGAAATTCAAAGTTAGCATGGGCCTTAGAGTAATTGTTGCCAATTAAGTGTGCTCATGGATATAATAAACACATTAGTGATTATGTTATTCAATTTCAAACCATGTGTTTTAAGTTGATTACTCATTTACATGATAGTAAAGTGTAAAATATCTTTATTAAAGGGTTAATTAAATCAATTCAAGATACTATGCACTTTTAGTTTTGTTTATTTTATGGATTTTTGTGCACATTTTAAAAATGTAGAATATAAGTTGTTTGCATGTAATGCCTTTAAATATAGATCATTAGGTCAACATGATTCATGATTCCTACCCTTCTAAGTATCAAAATTCAAAAAAATAAAGGGTATTAATATGAATAAAAATGTGAACCAAGTGGTTAATACTTCTTATTTTCCTACTTGAAACAAAATACTATTAGGAAGTTCACTTAAAATCTTCAAGAATACATGGATGACTTGCTCCTAAGTTTTTTGATTGATAATATATTTACACTATATTTCATTCATTTATTGTATACCTCTAAACCACTTACTAAGCCTTGTAATGATCAGGCATCTTATAATTATCATAGAGTCACAAAGCATTACACAAGATCTTGCTTCACTATTATGCATAGTGTACAAGATTTTATTGAAACGAATGCAATCAAAGTTGAAGAGGTAATAATAATACATATTCATTGGTTTCTCCCATAGAATAAAAGAATATTGAGGTACAAGATACTATAGAACATCGAGGCAAGCTTTTTGTGGGAAATGATTAGTCTAAAGCTACATCTTCCTTCCCTCTTTTTGCACCATTGATTACATTTTTTAAAGAGGAAATCTCACAAAATAATTATTATGGTTTCATTATATATTCAAGTAAATGTTAAGAGGTTTGTCACCTAATAAATTTCTTATTGACTATGCATGTCAATCAATATTTGTATAAAAGAAACTTTGTTTTAACACTCACATTAAGTACTGAGATTATGCACATTCTAGGGTGTCATTGAAAATAACTTACGAAATTATAATTAACACATGGGGATGAATTATTTTATATTTGATATTTGGCCCTAAGGAGTTATTTAGTTTATGTCATATGATTCCATCTTTTAATAGATCTAGTGTATTGCTTCAAAGACTGTGGATTAAGCAATGTAAAGGCATCCCTTATGTTTTGCATTAATGGGTTAAAAATGTTCATGAAGAAAAAGTGGCCACCATTGAAATGGTCCATTATAAAAAAAAATCTAACGCTTTCAATTTCATGTTAAATACATTTGTACAAACACAAATTGATGTTACAAGAGAAATGATATGCATGATTTATATAAGATATAGCTTGGTGAGTTAAAAAGGGATTGAAAAGAGATTAGATAAAGGTATTCCAAAACCAAAAGAACCTCAAACTACATAACTTAAGTTTAATGTTCATAGAGGTATTGATATATACATCTTCTAGTAATTCATATAAAAAAATCACATGTACCAAAGAAAAATAAAAATAAAAAATAAAAGTAACACCAATCATCGAGCTCCATGCATAAAAGACTACATAAAAACCAAAGCAAAAATATGTGGTGCATAAAAATAATATCATTCCACCACAACCACAAGTTAAAAAGAAAAAATGTTGGTGTGAATAAATGTCTTGTACCTAGGTAATTCATTCACTAGCTAATTAGGGGACATATTCACGTGTTAGGTTCACAAGCTCACAATTCTATATTGACAAGGATGATAAGATTGGAGAAGCAAAAGAAATTTTGTATGATCTCAAATTGTGCAACTTAGTTAAATTCAATGAGTATTGTCTCATCTATGAGAAAAATGCTTTATGAGCTAGAAAGCAAAATAATCCAATAGTAAAAAAAAATTTCCTTATCGCTTTGCTTTGCAGATTAGGAGAATGGGAAAATGATTATATTGCCAAAGGAAGAGCTATAGAAAATTACACTCTCTAAGTTAAAAGGATTGATAGAACAAAAGCTCAAAAAGCAATGTATGCAAACCCTAATAAAGTGTAATGTTGATGCATGCAATTCATCTTTCAACCTCCAAGGTTTTGCAAAACTACCACCATACATGAAGATTGGAGATGCTCAAGGCAAGATAGTTGTACGTGTCATAGCTCTAAACCTTTCAAACCACTCTAAATGGAACCTAGCTAAGTACAAAATGTTAACCCAACAAAGTCTCTATAGTGGAAAGAAACCCTAGAAACAACAAAGTAGATCTTTAAAAATATACAAATTTGTACCTATTCAAAATAAATCCTTTGAAAAATCTGCTTACAAATCCTATCCATATGTGCTAAAAAAGATATCTACATGACAAAAAAAAGTCTCTTCACAAGTCAAACATTATGCAACCAATTGCCCTAATAAGAACCACAATTTCCTAGCCAAAGCCTTCTTTCAATTAAACAAGCAAAATCATGGTGAGATTTATCAATTGAGCAATACAAAATCTAAATGACCAATATTATGAGCTAGTCCCTTTAATAGAACAATATGCTATGACTAAATAAAGATTAGCCAAAGAAAGAATATTAAAGCTAAAGAATCTAACTGGTCTGATTGATGAGGGCTACCCAATTTTTGTTGGCATTCCATGAATACTTGGCACTTGCTCTTCCTCTCTTTGTTGCTCTCATTCTTCCTAATGCTTGCAGTCAACCAATGATGAATTGGCTAATGCTCTCACCCTTGCTGTTGCCCTCACGTTTCCGATCCTAATGCTCTCACTCTTGGAGTCTTTGTCATTCTTGCAGCTTTTTGTTGCAACTTGTAGCCTTGTTCCATACTATTAAAACTTGTTATCAATTTTGAGTGAAGTTGGCATCTTAATTTATTTTTTATTAAGAGTCAGGGTGTGGGTGGGGTCCATAAACCATTAGCGTTAGGTTAAGTGGCTCAAATATTAAAAATGCCTGATTTTCTTTAAAAAAAACACATTGTCAACTATTTGACCCAAGGGACGGCTGGGAGTTTCTAGTGCATTGGAGGAATGCCAACAAGTACCCTAAGGATCCCCGAGACATCCCAATGTTTCCCCTAAGTTTCCAGATCAAGGGAACACTCCAAAAATGTCCTCTCTTTGAGGGAGACATCTGTTCTATATGTGGTGATGGCAGTACAGCAAATGGATGTTTCCCTAGAGCCCCCATGTCCCCGAGACATCCCCATCCAAGAAACAACAAGAATTTGTGGGGGATGCATCCCTGTGGAACATATTTTCTTTACTTACCATAACTTTTGATGTGCAAGTCAATGTCACATTTCCTGGTTGGTTTGATTTGTGAGACACATTGTGTGCTTCAGTAGCATCTGAAAATCTCTCTGAAGAAAACAGATCTCAATCATCACATCAAACCAATGCACCTTGAGTTAATACAATTTAGGTGACAGCTTTTGCAATATAAAATGGATTTTGCACATAAAGCTTCCAGGGACAGCCCTGACAATACCCAAGGCCTATTGCTATATACAAGTCAGAGGCTTTATAAGAACATGTACTGCAAAGCCAAAATCATGTCTTCTCAAATTTTTGAAATCTTACAATTGAAAAACAGATTAAAAGCATATTCTATTCACTAAAATCAAAACTTTGAGAAGAAGATAGCTTGCATTATGAATGATGCATGGACAATTTAATAGAGCACGTTTCTGTACCTTTTAACTATTGATGTGCAATTTGGCACTACATTTCCTAATTGGGACAAAGTATCGAAGACACTGTGTACTTCAGTAGAATCTGAAAAAATCTCTGAAGAAAATAAATCTTCGTCATCACATCCAATCAGTGCACCTTGGATTAAATGTTAAAACTATTTAAGTGAATGCGGAATGGCTTTTGCACATAAATCTACCCGGGACAGGCATGAGATGTTTGTGGCACATTACAATGTACAAGTTAAATGACTTGAGAGAACATGTGTGGCAAAGCCACAATTGTGTCTTGTAAAATAGATCAATAAGCATATGAAAATGTATGAAAACCAACTTGTAAGATGATAGCATTCCTTTATGAAAAACGAATGAACAGTCTACATTTAATTTTTTATGGATAAGTTAATACTACATTTCCTGGGTTACTGGATTTGTGGAGCATGCTATATCAGTAAAATCTCAAAAAATCTACCACAAAAGAAATCGTATCTTAATTGACAGATAAAATTAGTGCACCTTGGGTTAGAACTGTTTAGGCAACAATTTGACTAGTGTGGAATGGCTTTTCACATAAAGCTGCCCACGAGAGGCATTAGACGTTTGGGAGACATTGATACATAAAATTAAAATTAGCCCTCCCAATCTTCAAAATAAAATCTTGAAATTTCAATTTATTGATTTTGTCGCCATTTTATTGAATAATGTTGTTATACATGATTTCCATTTTTGACAGGGATTTTGTGGGGGAGGATGCAGCCTTCCAATCAAGACCACATAGTGGCTGAAAGATAAAGTGCTTATAGCAGATTCCATCTTTAGAAAGAGAGTCACAGAACTGTAACAAAGCACTGTTATTGAAAATGGATTGTCTTTCATGAATTAAATTTCAGACAACAGTGAATGAATCTCCCCACATATTGAAGTAACCTATAAGCAGAAAGGAACCACATTCATTGTAACCTGTACCTTTTTGTAGTGGAGGTTAATTTTTAAAATCGCTTGAAGAGGATGATCTTTAAGGAGAAGCTAGCCAAGAATAGTACACCCACTCATTTAATTATCTAGAGATGGAAATATCTTAAATTAATTTATAAAATGTCCCTTTTTTAAGTGGAGCTGGAATTTAAATGGTATAAAACCCGTGATTTTTAGGGACGAGACAGAAATGTTTTTCTTCTGGGCATTTGTTGTCCAACACTGTTGCAAATCTTGAACATATAAACACTGCACATTTGAGACAACCGTGGCAGCCAATGAATTGGGACAAGGGCCATGGTAGTTTATATGTATTATGCATTGCATGGTATTAAGAATGGCTTCTAATTCCACGATAAATATACTACACTGACAGGTAAACTGTTTTTATTCCTTTTGGTTTAATCACTTCATGTACGTAATTCCAAAGCTCACAGTTTTCTGTAATAAATACATGTTTAACTCAACTGCAACAGGAGAGGGCAATAACTTCTGATAGCTTTGGACACCATACAAAGAGGGCAAAAAATTCTCAAAGTTTTGGACACCATCCAAACTAATGTAGATGCAAATAATTTCTGGATTTTTCTGTTGATCAGATCGAAAGGAATTTTTGGCGTCAGTACTGCTATTATAGCTAGTTACTGTTAAAATCAAATCACCAAGCTAGTTGTTTTTGTCTTCACATTAAAGTTTTAAACCCAAATTGGGACAAATTATTTGCTTATAAACAGATAGTCAAAACTTGAGGATACATATCACATACCATAGAATATTTGCCTTAGAGAATTATACACATAGACAGAATCTAAAGTAATTAGCTTAAATTATGAGTCAGGGCAATAAATGGAACATAGGTCAACATCACAGCAGTGACTTCTCCAAGGTCTTCGGTTATGGACTAAACCATTAACTATACAATACATTTGTATTCATTTGCAAACAGGATTCCTGAAGTTCTTCCACCTTGAACACCGTCAGATAGCAGATCCCCACGATTGTGCTTTTCTACATCAGAATAAAAGCACATACATCTCTAGACGGAACTCTGCTGACTACAAAAACGGTCATTAACATTCTTGAAAAGATAAGATCATAACCAGAATTCTCAAAGATTACTTTAAAGTTTAATCCATAGTTTCTCGGAGACATGGAGATACAGGTATGGGTACCAATATTTGGACAGGAATGTCACTAAAATATGAACGTAAATTAATAAGAATATGGTACTATTATATATAAATGTAGTCACCAAAATTTGTGGGTACGGGAAGGTAGATATGGTTCTTATTCATATTTATGATTAATGTATAAGGATCCATGCGGGTGTGATCCATAATGATCCAAAAAGTGATGGAACATCCCACTTGTCTCTTCTTTCCCCAAGAATGGATGGAATGTTACCTGAACGTGAAAATGTTAACTACAGCCAGAACACAAATATGACCAAAATACAGAACTGGAATATATATCTACAAATATTTTGTATTTATGAGAGTCCTTGTAAAAACAACAAAAATTAAATTTGTTTTAGTATCACCAATAAATAGAACAGCCCAAGATCTTCAGTGAGCCAACCTCGTGTGGAGAGCCGCAACTCCTCCCTTAAAATTCTAGGGGAAACCTCCTTCATTCAAACAGACCTTTTCCAAATAATTATAAAGGTCTTTAATATTTATAATACAAAAGGGTGGGGATAGAAGAGGAAGTCTCTTCTAGCAGTATCTTCACTGACCAAACAATCACCCTCAATCCATGACTGACTGATCAATCATCCTCAATCTATTTAGGTAACACCGTGCAACAAATTCTAACAAAACTGCTAACTGGATGCTAATTTTAGTAACTCCTAACTATGTCCTAACTGTTCCTTTATTTTTGGAATTCAATCTTTTTATTTAACTATGTGCAGAAAATCTAACTGAACTTCTAATTCAGTACAAACTGTAATTGATTTTATGTAAATGAAGTTGATTCACTATTGACTGACTTTGACTGATTGCTGGTTCATTACATGGAATGCCTTACTTTGTCTCTTCCCCCAAAAGAAGACAAAACACTCCACAAATAACTCTTCATGACCTAATGACTCTTCGCACCCTGCCCATGGCCTTTCATGTTCCCCACATAGATCTTCATGGTCCTTCATACTCCTCACAACCCACACATGTCCATTCATTTCCTAAAGCATGAAAACCTATTTAAGAAGAAGTAAAGGGCGAATCAGAGCATGGAGGCATTCCATGGTGAATATATCACCAAGGAAGGCAAGTTGGACTGTTGAAGTGACTAGGAAAAGAGGAATTACAGCTGAAGAATGAAGCAGCAGATTTGACAGCAAGAAGAACAACCAGAAGTTGGATCTCTTATCTTCTACTTGTTTGCTTTATGCAATTACAATCAGATAGACAAGCAATTGCCACTACCGACTGGTTTTTCCCCACCCCAAAGTTTTCCAAGATAAAAAGCCTCGTGTTGCAACTTGTAAGCATTCTTTGTTTTCTAGTTCTGATTTCCTGTCTAAATAGCATTCCAATCCTCTAATTAGCTTTGAGCTTTCCAAGTAGCACAGTATTATAAATCGTTTGGTTTGTTAATTTATATTATAATTTATAAATCAAATAAATTATAGTTATCACATATACTGGAATTGCAATTGCCACTACCGACTGGGTTTTCCCCACCCTGAAGTTTTCCAAGATAAAAAGCCTCGTGTTGCAACTTGTAAGCATTCTTTGTTTTCTAGTTCTGATTTCCAGTCTAAATAGCATTCCAATCCTCTAATTAGCTTTGAGCTTTCCAAGTAGCACAGTATTCTAAATTGTTTGGTTTGTTAATTTCTATTATAATTTATAAATCAAATAAATTATAGTATCACATATACTGGAATTTCCTGGTCCACAATGCTTTAATCAATCCTTTCTTGAATGTCTGTCTCAGTCCTAGGGTGTGTAATCTCCCCACCTAACCCCAACCCCTGCCATGCAACAATCCTTCCTTACCTTAGGTGCAGTCCATTCCCGTCTTGCATTTTTTTTAAATAAAGTCATAAGTGAGATGGGTATACAGAAAACTTATGCATATGTCCAAAGATGTAAAAGTTACAGCTTTAAAAAAGCGTAATAAAAGGAAACAAATTAATAAATAAATCATGTAAATTCAATAACACCACATACAAAAAATGCTTAAAAATGATAAATAATGTTAATATACATTTTCCCAATTATGTGTAGTGCATGCATATTTGTAATTGGTGGTATCCAACGCACCACAACTGATTGCATGCATATTTGTAATTCTGTGCATGCAGTTGCATAAAATTAGTCACCAAATCATCTTTTATTGAAGATAGGTTTGTAGAAATCCCAGAACCTTGCTTCACTAGAGATGCAACTCTGACCAACAAAAGGGCAATTTTTATATTTGGCTTTTGTTTGTGGATGCTTTAGAATTGCCCTTCAATCACACATCAGGTTTGTTTCTATTGTATATTCTCTTTGATCGGAAGACTTGTGATCCAGATTTAATTGCTAATTCATACACAACATACTGAATTGCAGAACTTAATGTGTTATAAGAACAAAAAAATGAAGCAAAGTAAGATGAACCATGTGAGCAAAGATGATATTACACTCTGAAGGAAAAAACCTTATTGCAAATGAGAGTTGTTTTAAAAACATAGCAATCTCTACAAGATGCAAAGCTACATCAATCTGAATTCTACATTCAGGTGTCACTCTTTTTATAGCTCTACCTACAACAATTGTCACCTTGAGAAGTCCAGGGCATCCATTGTGATATGGAACTCTTCAAATTATAGAAGCATTTATCGGGAAAATATCATGAGAAATTGCAGGACACCATTTCTCAGCATGTTTGCCGATAAAATCCTCAAAATATCAGGAGATTTTAAAAATATAGGTTAAAGCATATTTTACCAAAATCGGTATTTTTTTGCTTTTTTCACTATATGCCTCTGCAACATTATTTTTTCCTCATTCTGCTCTGCAATTTTGTCTGTGTAAGTTTTCTGTCATAATTTTTAGGGTTTTCTGGGTTACCTATCTTTTCCCTTTTTCCCAATTTAATCCTCATAAATTGAGAAATCTTTATCTTTTGGTCTGCAACAAAATTCCCCAGAAAAAATATTTGCTTTTATGCAGGCTCAAACGGCTAGCATAAAAGTGAAAAATAACAAAAACCAGGTCACATTGTTGGGGGAGAACTGTAAAATGCATTGCACAACTTAGGTTGTGCTCTAGAGCAAGAAATTTATCGTCAGAGGTAATATGTTTTTGTCTCACTGTATATAAATTATAGGCCTCATGGGGTAGATGCTGATTTACAAACAACAGAAGCATTCATTAAAAAAATATGGGTTGTTTGTGTACAAAAACAAATCATTAATCATTATAAATTATGTTCTAGGGACACAGAAAACTATATCAAACTTATCAAGATACCCACATGAAAAAATAACAGCAATACTTAACTAAAAGTTAAAACCTTAAATGAATCAATGTCAGATATGACTCCAGAGTCCCAAAATGAGAACCAAAGCTGAGTGTTAGCATATTTGTTGAAATATTTTCTGCAAGTGAGAATTTGGCAGTCAAAAGATGTTATACAGTTGCAACAATTATCCGTCTCCTTTTTTCCAAGGAATTTTCCTTTAAACTTCTCTTTTTTACTATTTTGGGCTTAGTTTCTGAGCAATGGGAAGGTGGAGTTGGGACGAATAGAATTAGGCATTCTTTTATCTTTTCTAATGCTTGAAAGAGGCAACTAGGTACTTCTGATGATGCCAGCATGAATACTCCCCTTAATCTAGGCATGGATGGTATTAACGTGTTATTCATCAGGGTTAACATATTTGTAAATGTTGTAAACTATTTTTAAGTTTAGATAGTTATATGACAGTTAAACTGTTCTTCTGCCTTTAAAAAAAGAACGTAAACATTCCTATATGATACACAATTAATACACAATTGATATGCAATAAAATTATATTTTCCATTCTGCCCCATGTGGGCCTAACTGTGGTATCAGAGCCATGTTGTGAAGGAAACTCAGAGCTGCAACCTTCATCTCTGTTTTGTAATTTCTACCTCCTCCCACATAATTTTGAACAATGGGTATCTTGTTTTGCATAACCCCAGTGTTGATACATTCTTTTAGAACCTTTATATGGGGATTGATCTGTCTTGCTCTGTGTGGGGTTCGTTAGCACAGTTTGGGGTCTTATTAATAGCAAATGCAGCAATTTGAATCCAATATTTTTGAAGGAAGCAGACTATATATATTTGCTATATTTTGATCATTAAGCATTGAAAGCCACAAGCATTATTGAGGATAGGAAGTACATACCATGTGCATGAATTTGCAAGTAAAATCACGTTCAGATGGATTCACAATTGTTATTGCTGATATCGTTGTTTGAAGATTGTTCAAGGATTCTGGTAGAGTCACTATTTTTCCCAAAAACTGTATATTCACCCTATATTGTTGCTTGGTCTATTTCAGGATTGCAGTATAATTGTGTTAAGAGAGTCTATCATGGGGAGCACGTTGAATTTGATATCTTTTGTCATGGAAAGTCTTGCACTATTTGTTGGTTGTGAAAGGGTAATGGTGTGAGTAAAGGAATAATAGAATTCTCCAGCAAGAGAATAGATAGCATCAATTTGTGGATGAATTTGAAACAGATTTCTAAAATATTGGGGTGCAGATTGCTGATGTGAGTTTAAAATCTATTGGAGTAATAAGGATCTATGGAGTAATAAAGGTGTAATTGATGTTATAAGATGTTTGTCCAATTGTTTATTTTCCTATCTATCATCATGTCCACATTCTACACTGGTGGCATCTTGTCTCTACAAATTCATGTAAACACAATAGATGAGTCAGAGTTAATATTTGAATGTTGGAGACAATATAAACCTTTGTTCATGCTATTGAGAAAAGAACTTAATAGGTTACAAGATCAGTTAGGAAACACACAGCAGAAAGATGTTGAGCAAGATGTACCTTCTAGTATTTCAACAATGCAAGAAAGTAAAACCAATATGTCCTTGAAGAAAGGTGCTGTGTCTTCTCTTGTGTCACAAAGGCCAAATGTTGTGTCTAAGCCTATGGCACAAAAATGCCACCAACCAAAGTCACAAAAGCAGAAACTCATAGTGAGAGTTTGGGAATCTCAAAAAACAAATAGGGGAAAATGTGGTCTTGGTTACAAGGGTTTTGTTGGCTCTTATATCCCAGAATATTCTACACCCATAAAATTTGTATCAAAGGGACCTATGAATAAATGTCATGTTGAGTCTACATTTGTTGATGATTCTTGTGAAGTTCAAAAGACTAAGCAACCAAAAGCAATATGTACTAAGTCCAATAATGTCCAAATTTGTTCCCATTGTGGACGTCAAGGTCATCTTTCTAGTACTTTCTTTGATATGCATCCTTGTTCTTCACGCGGTCTTCATGTGGTCAACATACTCATGATTCATTTGACTGTTTCCAAAAGAAAATGGAAAAAACTATGTTACATGTTGCTAATCCTTTGTTTGAACTAGTCCCAGGGAAGACATTGGATGCTTCTTTAGATATCGAAGTTGTGGCATCTTTGACAAAGATTGAGCCAAATGCTCCAAATAAGGTTATGTTGAGTGCTATTGAAGCTACTATTGGTGATGACAATGATGTTGGTAATGCCACTCATGATGACAATGTTGTTGATGATGACGATTTTATTGGTGATGATAAGAATGATTTTGCTAAGAAGTGTGATTGTGCTAAGTATGTTGGGTATGTTGTTTATGATGATAATGATGATGTTGGTCCTTACTAATGTATTCCAATTGTTTGAAGCTATGGAGATTCAGATGTTGCCTCTTATTCAATATAGTATGCTCTCTACTATTACTCCATCAGGTAGACCAAGTTGTTGGCATTTTCCTCTCTCATCTACCAAAGGGGGGAATCTTGTGTATATGTTAGATTCGAGTGGAGACTTCATAGACTGTTGACACCTTGTGATTGGTGTGGTAATTACACTTCAATATTATATTACACCCAATGTGTGCTATTTCAAATATTATTTTCAGTATTGCATCCAATGTGTGCTATTTCAAATATTATTTTTAGTGATAATGTAGAGTTGTCCCAAATTGATACTTGGCGACTACTCATATTGACCACTAAGATTTGGTCATTTTCTCAAATTGCAGCTTGAACAAAACAAGTCCAAAATTTGAGACCTGTCAAAGCAACAGGCTCATTATCAAAAGTTGAGACCCGTCAAAGTAACAGGCTCAATTTCAAAATTTGATGCCTATCAAAGTAACAAGCTCATTATCAAAAGTTAAGACCTGTCAAAGTAGCAGGCTCATTATCAAAATTTGAGCCCTATTAAAGCAACAGGCTCAGTATCAAAAGCTGAGACTTGTCAAAGCAACAGGCTCAGGATCAAAATTTTAACCTGGTCAAGGTAACAAGCTTAGTTCAAACAAATTTAAGTCCTATCACAGCATTTTAAGATGCTTCAGATCAGCCAGCAAATATTCTCACCAAAGTGCTTGGCCGAGAGAAGTTTGAGCAGTTCAAAATACTGCATAGTTTCATGATAACCCCTTCAAATTAGGGGGGGGCGGGGGGATGTTAAAATGTTAATCATCAAGAGTAACATTAACACATTTGTAAATGTTGTAAAGTATTTTTCAGTTTAGATAGTTATATGGCAGTTAAATTGTTCTGCCTATAAAATAAGAATGTAAACATTCTTATATGATACACAATTGATATGCAATAAAATATATTTTCCATTCTGCCTCTCCTAGGCCTAATAAGATGGAAGTTCCCTAGAGTCCTAGAACCCATCTCTAAGACGGTAAGTGCATTTCCAATCCCAGCTATTGCACCATCCCTTGGGAATAGAGCCACTACTAGTTGGATTGTAATCAACACACAGAATATTTTCTTTGAACATCAAACAAGTTTCTTTCAATAATCTACACTTTTTATTTCTATATTTACCTTATTTTAAATTAGGAGAGTATGGCCTAACAACCTATATGTGACACATGGTTGCAGTATAGCACATACAACTATGTATCCTAGGGACATGCCCCTTATGTTTTTAGGCCTATTTCCAATAGGGGGTGTTTCAGGGATGTGAAGATAGGTTGGAAACATCCCTTTTGCCATCTTTGATCATCAAAAAAAATTGGGAACATTTGCAAAGCACCTATTTTTTCAGGTACACCAAGGGGCAGACCAGACCTCCTCTGACTGTTTCAAGGACGGCTAGCCATCCTCTACAACCCAATCAACATAAAATGCAAATTTTATATTTTAAAAAAATGCAAAACTGAAAAAAAAGGCATGAGAGGGCCCACAAGGACTTGAAAAAAACACACTAAAAACTATAAAAAAAGAAAAAAACTAATTTTGCCATTTTCCACATTGTGAAGAAGACAAAGAAAGAGAACAATTGTGAGAAGAGAAGAGAACAGCAATGAGAAAAAGGCAAGAGGGCATCAAAACTACATCATTAACTTAAAAGTGATAAAATTATGAAAAATGGCATACACCTTGAAGGTTTGTGTGGTGTCAAAGGCTTTAATTTGGGCTTGGTAGGAGGAACTCTACCCCTCACCCATACCTTGTATCACAACAAGGGTGTTGCTTTTGGACCTGGTGTGGGGTAGCACCCCTCAACGATACTAGGGACCCTATCCTCGGACCCTATGAGGGACATTACTCCCAAACCCCTATGAGGGGTGTTGCCCTTAGACACCCACGACCAACGCAAGGGGCACTATCCCTCAACCTCACTTACAACTTCATATAGTTAATTAGGGGAAATAGACTTACCCATTAAAAATCTATAAGTTGATGACCATGCATAGTACATTGTGACTTTAGGGTCAATTGACTCCTAACTATCATTACACTCCAATTACACATTGGGATGTTGATCCCAAAGATGCCCCATAGGTTGATGAGAAGACATGGGAGGGATTAGTTGAGGTTTCATTGGATGAGGCAGTCCCTCATGGTGGCAGTGACTCAAACTCGGATTCTAATTTTGATGCAAAGTTAGTAGACGTTGCTTAGGGTCAATGGCATATTTTTTATGTTTTTGTCATTTTGTAGTTAAAACTTGCAGCCTTTGGGCATTTGTTGTAATTTTTCTTTTACATATATGCACATTGACAATAAAAACAATTAAATTTTGTTAATTTGTTTGTTGACTCTCATGTGAAATCTCAACTCAACCCTAATGTTATGTATTAAGGTTCTATAATGTACATGATGAATGTTTAATCAATGTTATCATATGAATGGTCAAAATTTTCTATATTTTTATACTTTCCTTTTTTTAATAGCCATCCTAAAAATGCATCCCCTTGTCCTTTGTTGTCCCCATTCTAGAAATTCAATGTAACATAGGCATACAACTAAGATTTTTATCAAGAGTAAGTTAGCTCATTATTTTGATATTCATCATCCTTGATTGTTACTCAAAGGTGCTTAAAGATCATTGACCCAAACATCCTTTGAGATGTTGCTTTTGTTTAAAAATTAGATAACTTTACATGAAATACACCAGTCATGACTTATGTGTAATTTTTGTTGTTATGAGTGAATGAAATGTACCTACCGTGATATCATTGTTTTGATAGATTTAATATAAATTATAGCTTTCTGGGGTAACCCTACATTTTTGACACTAAGAGGCATTCTACAATGGCAATAGAGCATCTCATGTGATGACCATGTACATGAAAGCCAATACACAATTGACATAGATTTAAAAAATAAATAAAACGATGAAAATGTACCTACTGTGATATCATTGTTTTGACAGATTTAATATAAATTATAGCTTTCTGGTTTAACCCTACATTTTTGACACTAAGAGGCATTCTACAATGGCAATAGAGCATCTCATGTGATGACCATGTACATGAAAGCCAATACACAATTGACATAGATTTAAAAAATAAATAAAACGATGAAATAAAAATATAGTTGACAAACCAATTTCCTCGTTTATGGGATTGATAGAGCTAAGTTTACATTTAATCCTTGAAAAGGAATAAAATGGAAACCACCATCCCAAGGGTTGGGTGAAAATGAACTTTGATGGAACTACAAGAATAAATCCCATCAAGTCAGGTGCAAGGAGCTTGATTTGAGATCCCTCTTGGAAATTGATAGGCACAGCCTTAAAAAAGTTAAAAGAAGGATCGTAATGAGGTTAAATCCTAGACATTTGTTGCCAATCTTCAAATATGTCAAATTTATGGAGTTAGGAATGTGGAGATTGAGGGTGACTCCATGGTGATAGTTAAATCCATTCGAAAATGGGGCTCAACAAATTGGAAGCTTAACAATATTTTGCAACTAGCATGAGCATTGTTGGACTCACTCACCAACTTTACAATTGACCATGTTTATAGGAAAATAAATGGTAAAGCAAATTTCTTAGCTAACTATGTCATTGACAAGGATGAGGATTGTATCATTAACAACAATGCATAGATGTGGGAACTTGTTACTTCAAAATTTAACCTATAACATGGACATTGAGGAGCTAACAAAATTCATTATATCAAAAACATTAGATGGAAAACATCGATCTTTTGGCCTCCAAGCATCTTGGGAAGATTGACATCATATCATAAACTCCCGTAAGGTCCATGCATGTAAATCATCACATTGATGAAAGATATATTGTCGAATCATAAAATCCTAACTAATGCTTTAGGTTGGTTTTTGTGTGATTTGAATGAGTTCAATGATCTCACAAGCTTGGAAAGGAAGGCCGTATTGTATATCAACTGTTGTGATTAATGTAAAAATTTGTTGAACCAAATATCATGATGCAAAGGAAAGAAGAGAGTGGAAAGTCCCTAGAATTTTGGCTATATTTTATATGTGTTCCCATTTCAGCTCACTCAATCTACATGTCAGAATTAGTAAGAATGGATATGAATATGAGGATGATGTGTGTCCATTAAATGACTCTCCTCGTCAATACAATAGAGCAAAGAATAAAGAGAGTTTTCAAAACTAAATTTGAATCATCCTTTATGCGGTACAATGGCTTCTCAGGGAGGAATTCTTGGCAATGAATCACCATTATAAAGTTAATATAGACATGGCCTTGATGTTCAAAGTTCTCTTAAGTTTAAAGAAAAATGAGGTTATATGTAGGTTTGCTACTAGTCTGGTCAAAGAAACTTGTTGGGTGGCCTAGAAACTATGTTGTAAAAAGTTGTTCTTCGAGCCAAGCTCCCTCCACTTGAAGGAACTATAGCACTTTGTGAAGGCAAGGTTGGACCATGGCACCGTTCATCACATAGGTTTTGCACAAGAGAAGGCACTAAGGAAGAAACAATCCTTTAAGGCCGTTGAATTCTTAAAGTAGGTAATTAGAATTGAAGAAAGTGAGGGCATAGAACAAATTCTCACCTTGGTGAGTGACAACTCGAAGAAGACTAACAACTAGCTTATTTGGTCCCTTTGTTAAATTACTCCTAGTTGGGCATTCTATATAGGTATGCCCCTACACTAATAGTCTATAGTATGTTGTTTTAGTTTCAATTTTCTAGGCATTTTGTTGTTATTATCCCATTCGTATTAGGAAAGTCCATGTAATTGTTTTAGTCCATTGGGGACCCAAACTTTGTAATCTTTTTGTTTTGCTATAATTTAATATAATGGACGTGATCCCCACAATTCCTTTTAACCAACCAAATAAGAAATATAGCCAACATAATTAAACATAAAAATCAAACATATAAATATAAATAAATATCAAAACAAAATAAATAATTTATAAAAACATCAAAATTTTAAAATATATGTTAATGTCTATAAATGAAACTATTAAAAGATAATATATAAGCATATAATATTTACTATACTTTTCAAAATAAAAAACAAAACAACACAACTACCAATATAATTAAATTAAAAGCTAAATACAAAAGTAAAATAGCTCTCTTCAAATAAAATAAATTAAACAATATAGATAAAATAAAATAATTCTTAACTAAAAGTTAAAACTTATGTGTCCATGTCTATATATAGTAAATAAAATAACTATCTAGTCAAATAAAATAAATCTTAAAATAAAATTAGCTCAAAACTAATATTTCTTGGTGTTTTTAGATAGATATATTTAAGATATCAATGCTTCTGCAAGGTTCAATTCCTGTGTGGACTACTTAGATTTTCAGGTCATTGCCAAGTTTAATTCAGGTGACTATGCTGATACTCTTATGTTACAGCCAATATCGAAACACCATATTCTAAACTTTTCTGAGACTTCAGGGTTGAATGAAAATTTTATAAATCAACACAAAAATGATACTTATGTCCTTTCATAATCTTACTTACGCTCATTCATTTGTTCAACAAAATTGAGGGATGGGAGATTTGCTAGAGTTAAGCCATTTGAGGAGAAAAGGGGATTCTCCTGAACATGAGCTTTTGCGAGACTGTTAAGCTGTTGATCGGAGGGATGTTTTACGAACAATATACAATCTATGTTGATGTGATGATATGAAGCCTAGCAAGGTAAGTTAGCAACAGAGCATTCTAAAGTATGAAATAGATCAATTGAAGAGAAAAATGAAAGCAACATAATAAAATACAGATATCATATAACTCTTTGAGTGATCGCAGTATTCAGAAGACATACTTTGAAATTGCACCCGATTACATGAATCCTCAAAAAAAAATTGGGAAGGAAAATAAGCAAGAGCAGAAGTTTTTCATAAACATTTCTATGAACCATACTAGACCTTCAAAAAATCATTACAATCTTGATAATATTTGGGTGTTCCCTCAGGTAAAGAAAATCAGGAAGGAGCAGATGTTTCATGCACGTTTCTATGACCTCCATTACAGATAAAAAGCATCCAACACGTCCTTTGCATACAACTCGAAGAAGATTTACCAGACAAAATTGAGAATTGATCTCTTCCACTGCAGCCAAAAAATTTCTAAACCCTCGTTAAAAAATTCACCTGGACAAAAGCGCTAAGAAAAATATTGACTTGTCACTCAAGGAAACCAGTCCGGGTGAGCACGGCGTTGCGGACTCTGCTGAGATCCCTGCCTTTGAGCGTTCGTCCGGCCCCCTCGCACATAGAAAACGATGTCATTTGGCTCCTGGCCAGCTGCCGTGCAATCAATTGATGTGGCGGCACCATCTCCCCCGTGTCTAATAGTTCATCTTCTTCCCCCTGCTCCTCCAGATCATCATGAATTATCCGCAAGGCCTGCTCTTTCCTCTGGATTTGGGACCAATCCGGGATATTGACAGGTGCAGACTGAGGTCTCCACCCTGCTGTTGTTTCCTCCGTCTCATTCCTGCTGCGCGGTATCATGCGCGACGCCGTCGGTTGCCGGCGCAGCGCGGCCCCGCTCACCTTCTCCCTGCGCCTCTCGCCTCTGCTGCTGTGCTTCAGGTTCAGCTTTGCCACCACCGCCCAGATCTCCTCTTCCTCGAATTCTTCGCCGCCCCCCTCCGCTTTCACTTTCCCCATTTCACTCAGTGTTGAGAACACGTACGAATTCCGCCTCCCCTCCATTACCATATGATACCCAACTCAGAGCAGCGAGTCTGGAAGTGACAGTGACATGACCATTCACAGATCGGAGGAAAACAAGGGTCGTTTTGGATAACGCATCGGGAATTTCAAAATGCAGCTTACCATGAGGAGGGATGATCCGTTCTCCAGACACAAAAGTCGCCAGATCATCTCGCCGGTCGCCCCTCTGGCCAATTTATAGCTCTGCTTGGCTTTGAAATTGTGAGCATTGCACTCCCTAGTACACCATTTTTACGACATTCTTTGTCGTTTTCCACAACATTGGGTATTTGTCTCTTTTCTTTCTTACCTCAAAAGGAACAATTCCTCCAATTGAACCCCTAAATGGAGAGGCTTTTCTGTCCTTAGAGTAAGACGTGTCACCGACATTGGTGGAGTGTGGGGGCCTCGGGAGTCGGGAATAATTAAATTAGGACGCCCATCGTTGTGCCTTTTCTCTGTAGTTGTTGGGAAGCGGTTATTCTACATACAAAATGTATTTATGGACATCCTTTCATTTAAAAATGTTTAGAATATTTATGACCATCCTTTCATTTAAAAATATCTAGAATATTGTTTAAAAAAATATTAGTTGTAAAATGCATTTTTTCAGTATGTATTTGATTATTTTGTTTTTATAATTATAAATTTTGTTTTATAATTAGATTTGTTGATTTGTCAAAAGGTTTTTAGTGTATTGTTGAAGTTGAATAGTTATGAATGGGTTTATTAGGGATCAAGTCTTGTTGAGTGGAAGGCCCTTTCACACCATGAGGTCATGATTGTGTCTCAGTTGACTTTAGGGAAATAAATATCCCTTAATCCTTGGATCTTAGTTGAAGAGGTATCAACTCAAACTTGTGCTCTCAAATCAAATTGTAAAAATGATATGGGTTTGATATACATCCCTCCATAAAAGAAAGAAAGAATTGTGTGACACTTAAGTCATTTTAATAATATTAAAAGCAATCCCTTCAACTACAAATAAGTACAAGAAGGCCACGAAAAAGGGACTTGCCCTAGTGAAACATTTTATGGATGAAAATACAAATATCAAATATGTAATTACGTCGATTTTAAGGAGGCTTTTATTCAAGGACATGTATAGCGAAAGGAATGCACCTAGATCAATAAGAAACTCATGGGAATTGGATTTTGCCAAGGTGATCATTTCAAATTGCTTTCCTCTACCATAAATAGTGCTAGGATGCAAAATCTAGAGTGATGAATGACTTTGAGGGAAAGCACATCTTCACCCTAAATAGGCAACTGATCTAAAAATTATTTAGATTGAGGCTAGAAGTAAACAAAGTATTGAACTTGTAGCTTCTAGCAATTGAGTATAAAAGGAATTACTATGCACACTGAGGAGTTAAGGTGACTCATTAAAGGCAAAGATCATGGGGAACAAATATGTATCTCTTAAGATGAGATGGAGCCTTTGGTTGAAAGAACCTTTGATCCAATATTTTAAGATGTATATTAGGTTTATGCCAATTAATGATAGTGGATGTAGATAAAAAAAAATCCCAAAGAATGTTGGTTTTTTGTGATGATAATCAGAACCCACATGTCAACACCTTATTTGATTATGGAGAGCTCTTGGCTAGACACATACATGAAGAATTGTACATTTTAAAGGCCAAAGAGAAAAATATTGAAAAGAGATTTAAGCTCGATATTCTATTCTACTTTATATCTATCTATTTTCTCTTATTGGAGAATGGGATAAGAGATTAGGTGTAAAGTACATATCACTTGTGTTTACAAGATATGAGTTTAATCTAATATAGCTCTCATCCATTCATATGGACAATGATCGTCCAAACTTTTCATACAACATTTTCGAGGCCTTCTTTTTGAACCCATTATTGAATAAATTTGATTATTTGAAAGTTAGGATCTTTAATAAAGTTTCAAGCTCTTTATTAGATCTCTTCAATTTCAACCAACAGGTGAGATAAAAAATAATTGGGTCAACTTGGTTTCTCTTTGAGAGTTATACTATTATAAGGATGCTTGTGTCAAATGTTGCCCATATAGATACAATACATGATCCTTGATAGAATTTCCTACCTTGAGCCTATAAGATAAATGTACACTACTAACCAAGAGCATTTTATGAAGGTCCATAAAGTTGTTTTCCTTCCACCTTCCATAAATATTATTGATTTCAAAATACTAAGTAAAGAAATAATGGACAAGATATCTAAAATCATTGATCTATTATGTATGCACCTACATGAACAAAGGAACTATGACCCAAAGATATACATTAACAAATTGAGGACTAAAGGAAGGAAGGGCTATGATCATACTTGTAATGAAACTAAGGATTTGATAAGGAGTTATTAGGATGAACTAGACAAAAATGGCTAAAAATGGGATTGGCTAAGATAAATTGAAAAAGAATAGACCCAACTTATATTGGGGATTATCCTATTCTCTCATACTCAATTGAGAGAATAGAGAATATTTTGGATAATTTTGAAATAATTGGAAAGATGTTAGAGCAACTAGTTGATACATTGTCAAAGAAGCCTAAATCACAACACACTCCTAACATTCACATGCTAGTTAATTAAAATCAACATCTAAGATGCAACCAACTCCTAAAATTCATTATATATTAGAAATACCAAATATCCATGAATTTATCAAGAAGGGAAGAAATGGAGATAAAGGGACTATTTATATGGAGACTATACAAAAACCACTTCATAGGGCTATATCATTGTCAACATCATCAATAGCCAAAAATGAAAAGCATATGAAAAAAGGTAAGATAGAACAAGTTGAGGTTCCTCACTTTGTTGATTATCCTACTATTAAAGGGACTAGTGATTTTATCTCTCTCAAGGATCCATTAGCAATTATGATCAAGTCTCGACTAAGATACGTAAATGAATTAGTCATGCCTGATTTTCCCAGTTGATAGAAAAATTATTTGATAATACAAATTGAGGGATATAAGACAAAGAGGTTGTAGTGAGTTTACAACAAATTTTTCCTTTATTAAAACTTGAAAAGTTTCAAAAAAATCATGAGTGAAAATCAAAGGAAAAAGACTATAGAGGAAAACAAGAAAGATATATTAGAAACAACATGAAACCTTGAGTCAAAACCATGAAACATGGCAAAAAATATAACCACCCTATGGTCATGGTCGAGCATCTCAAAATAGTTTGAAACACCTCCAAACATCTTATGCCCTTCTTACGCACCATAAATGTCATAGATTATACCATAATAGTCAAATTGACCAAGAACCCAATCCTAGAGGTTCTAAGAGGGCATTCAATGTGTTTGTCATATATAGAACCAAATTGGGAAGATACTTTACAACTCCCTATTTTAACCTTTTAAATGTAACATCCATATTCAATATCTTCTTACACTATATATCCCAAGTATCCCAGATAATAAATAATAAATAAATAATGTCCCCATCCACACATGGGCATCTTATTCTTCCAATTCAACGTGTTTGGAGATTATACATTATTTATTATCTACATAATTAAATATAATTAATCAAAACTTAGGATTGTAAGGTGAATGGTACCCTTTATCTTAATATTCTCCCACTTGAAATTTACACTTCAAGACATAAAGGGAAACTAAAAACTAAATCAAGTGATACAAAAGGGAAGCCCCATAACCTCTCTACACCAATTGAATTTCTTTGTGTTTACTAGCTTAGTGAGAGAATATACAACATTAACCAAGGTGTCAACCTTTTTATCATGACTTTACCACTGTTAATAATCACATGGGCAAAGTGATACTAAACATTAATGTGCTTTATACAAGTATGGTACATCAATTTCTTCACCAAACAAATGACACTTTGACTGTAACTTTTTATCCTAACATGTCTACACTCAATGCCCACACCTAAACATAATCTATATAACCACATTTCCTCTTTACAAGCATGCGACATAGCCATGTACTTTATTTTTGTAGTGTAAAATACAATTGTGCGTTATTGATTACTCGTCCAATTAAAAACTCCTCCATAAATGATAAAAGGCAAACATATAACAACTTGTGAAACTCTTATTGTCCAAATCACCACCCTAATTTGAATGAACAAAGCCCTATATATCAAGCAACCTTTTGTAATGTTCCCTTTCTAAATAATTTAAATTTAACCTCCTAATCACCCATTCTAATATTTCTCATGAACTAAGATAAGCAGTAAGGAAATAATTTATTTAATATTTATTTTGGATCCATGCTAATTTATATATTTTATATTTTATTTGGGGCCATTTTTTTTTGCGGGGGGGGGGGGAAGATAATATATTAATAAAAGAAGAGAACTACTTGTAATCCAATGATATTTCTAGATAGCACTTGTTAAAATAAAAAGCAATAGAATAAGAGTCCACCAAGGGTACTTGCAAAATTGAACACCAAAAACCACAAACAAATGAGAAATTCATCCATAACCGAGGCTCCCAATTCTAGGCCCACACCAATCAAACCCTTTGATCTGATCTTCATGAATAAGCTTAAGAATTTGTTGAGCCTTATCTTGGGATAAATTAGCCCACTCTTCCACATTCCATCTAACTGCTTCCACATAAGCCCAAATAGCTAAATAATATGCCACCTTGTTCCATTCTTTGGGAATGTGGACAAAGGAGATAATATCAAAATTTGTGGAAAGAGAAATAATTTGTTTAACCACCATAATCAATCATTAGGAGGACTCCCATATGAGTAGAAAAGAGAAATTGGACCGCTCCCCTATTATCCCAACCAACACCACCAATTCCAACAACACCAAGATTACCCTAAGAAGAGCCATCAATATTAATCTTCAATAAACTATAGGGAGGAGGAACCCACCTTTCAGATTTGTTCACCTTCATGGAACTTGAACCCTATTTCTAGGCCTACCCCGAGAAGTAGGCGAAATAGATAACTCCAAAATTTTGATTAGGCATAATTCATAAAAATTAAAAGGATCATATGAAAATAATTTAGCTTCTATAGTCTCTTTGATCATACATTTAATTTTAACCCACACTTGCATAGAAGTACCTTAGCTACCTTGAAATATTCAATGATTTCATTTCTACCAAATTTTCCAACAAATGAAGGGGCCAATGTCCCACACCATCAAAAGAAAGAAAGTAGAAGCTAGATATATTCCCATACTATTCCACAATTTCATTAGGGAAGTAGCATGGATGATCAATCTATTCCAAACTTTTCGTCATAAACTATGAATGTTCATAGAGAAAGGGCATTGGAAAAATAGATGACTAGTGCACTCTTCCTGAATTCGATAGGGACAACAAATAGATGGCCCCTGGGAACCTCTTTTTTTAATATTATCCCAAGTAAGGCATTTATTATAAAATAAAATCTACAAGAAATAGCTACACTTAGGATAGCCAAACTTGTTCCAAATTCTTTGCCACCAAGGAAACTCTACACTTTCACCCCTTTTCATATCCAAAAAAATGATAACCAGGGGAAACTAAATACACACCTTTTGGATCATGTCCCTAGGCAAGAGTATATAGCTCCTCTAGAGAGATATGTTGGAATTGTGTGCCTCAATCTCACAGGCTGAAACCTCTGAGTAAGCATGGTCGCTGTGACTGTTGAGATGTCTGGTCGATCTACTAGTTGATCCTGAACTATCGCTGTGACCTCTGGAATGTCTTGGCAATCGGTATAACCTGAATCTTTGGTGTAACCTTGGACAGTCGGAATGATGTTTTGGCGACGGTAGAAAGTCTGGCCGATATCGGCGTGACCCTTGGTTTGTCTGGCTGATGCAGTAATCGGTATGACTTGTTCCTATCGGAATGTGTCCTGGCGATGGGAGATGTCTGGCCAACAGGATACTCTTATTGGATGTCGGGGAGACTCTTGGCAAGGGATGTCATCGATGTGACCCTCTTCCGAGAGTGTTGGTCTGGCCGACGAGTTTGCTTTCGGTGTGAGTTGGGACTTTAGTGAAACCTTTCTCCGATGTATATTGTCTTGCCGATAAGATGTTAGTTGGTGCCCCCGTTGATTGTCGATGTGACTATGGCCGATGATATGCATCGGGGTGACTCAAGGCGAAAGACAGATCGGAGTAACATGAAGGCTCGTTGGAACTCTTAGCGAATGTGGAAGTCTCGCCGACGAGTGTATTGGACATCGATATGACTCCTTAACTTGTTATGACTCTCACCGAATAGCGATAGTCTCGCCGATGGGAATGTTGATGTCGATGTGAGTTTTGAACATCGGTATGACCTCTCGCCGAATAGCGATGGTCTTGTCAAATAGCGCTACATGTGGTGGTCATTGGTATGACGTCTCAGCGATGTGGTTTGTCTCGCCGACTACTTTTGAACTCGGTGTAACCTCTTGCCGATAGTGATGACTCTTGGCGATATCGACGGTTGGGCTTTGTGGCATCGGGGAGACACGGTTAGTGTCTCACCAACATGCGACACAGGGTGAATGTTGTTGACCGATTGGAAGACTGTCCTACGTGGTGTGACTTGGACCTATCAGAGAGGGCAGAATGTGAACCTTTTGTTGCGACCATTTCTACGTGGAAGACGAACTGTTTGTGAGGAAATGAAAACAATTATGTTCTGGTGAATTGTTGTGTTCGATATAGGTGAGTGATAGAGTGAGGGCCGAGTGGCTAGCTGGAAGGCCGAGGCCATGAGGTTGAAACAGAGAAAAGAGAGAGGCAGGGTTATGCTTGCCAAAATCTCTCCTGATCAAGAATCGAATGCCATGGTCCATCTCTCGTGTCGATCTGTATTGTATATTGTTGAGGGTATTGCAACAGTGCGAAGATTGTTTGGTTTGAGAGGTTGATCAGGAAATGTAGAGAGGGAGAGTTTGCTACTAGGATTGTTTCCAGAATGAACAAGATGTAATCTTTGAAAAGGCTAAGAGCCTGAAATAGTATTGTAACCTTTTGTTGTTGAATAATATAATGGATCGAACTTTGGAGGGTGGGTTTTTTACCCGAAAGGGTTTTCCCCACGTAAATCTGTGTGTTCTGATTTTCGGTCTTATCTTTCATTTGTGTTGGTTCTGTTTCTAGAAACTGTTATCGCTTGCTGTTGAATTTACATGTGCTTCTCTCAAAAGGATTAATGTGGGAAATGAACTGTTTCTATTTCTGCTTTAGGACATAATTGTACGTGTCTTTGAGGCAATCTAATCGGAATTAAAGTTACCGAAGGCACTACTATTCTTGGAGGTTTCTCTGAGATGCCCTAAATTTCTCTTACAAGATACAAGGTCTTACAAGTAAAATTGAGGCCAAAGTATTGCAGTCCTCTCTTGATCCAACCCAAGGCCAACTATGAGGTTCTTTCCATTGATGAACTCAAGAACTCCCCAATTGAATGGAATGATTAAAATCAATAACTTTGGACCACCCAACTTCCAAGAAAATATCACTGAGAGATTACAACTAAGAAAAGGAAGATAGAATAGGTGGATGATTATCCCAAGAGTCACCCCAAAATAAAGCTCGGTTACCTTTATTAACTATCCAAAGGATTCCTTTTATAAGCCTAGCCCCTCTTTTTAGAGAGTTCCAAATCAAAGAACCTTTCTTGGACAAGTCCACCTATGGAATATCCTCAACATCCACTCCCCCCAAGTATTTGAAATTGATAATTCTTTCCCACTATTTATCTATATTTTTGCACCATCTCCAATATAGTTTGGAAGCTAAAGCTTGACAATTGAAATTAGAGTGTCACAATCCCAAGCCACCATATTTTACAGGGCTACAAACCAACTCCCAACTAGCCAAACTCTATTTCTACTTTTCAAGGTTTCCTACCCATAAGAATCTTTTGGAAAGACCATCAAACTCCTTGAGAAAGATTTTTGGAGTAGTCAAAAGTAAAAATATTTATATAGGAAAAGCATGCAAAACATATTGTAATAGGGTCAATCATCCATCAAAGTAAAGTCAACAAAAAGTCCAGTGGCTCACCCACATGTGAAAATGATCTAACATTTTCTTTCATTGATCTCTTTGAAGGTTATCAATAGAGAGAGGAATATCAAGGTACTCAATAGGTAGAGAGTCAATCTAGAAGTGTAGAATGTCGGTAAATCTATGTTGAACACACTCAAGAGTATTAAAAAATATATTGCTAGACTTATCTTCATTAAGCTACTAACTAGAAGAAAAAATTTAAGTATCTAATGCTTTCCTGAAATTAGTTTCTTCCCCAATCTTGGCCATTCACATAAGAGTAGTATTGTCCACAAAATGAAGATGAGATTGAGAATCAATATTTTGATTCTAATTTCATCCCTAAATGATCCCTCTCACTCTAAACTATTTCAACAACTACCCAAGGCATTCATCTATCAGGATGAATAAATAAGGAGATAAAGGGTCTCCTTGCCTAAGTCCTCTAGAAGCTAAAAATATGGTTGATGGAATTTCATTAATCAAAATTGAGAATTTAGAATTTGATGTTACATAGTTCATGATCCACTCAACCCAATTGGAAAAAAAAGAAAAAATCCAACTAAATATTTTGAAGGAAAACCCAATCGACTTTCATAAGCCTTGGACATATCTTATAGCTTGATGAACATGGCCTTCTCCTTAGAGTTGTACATATAATGAATGGCCTTGATCACCACAACAATGCCATATAAACTTGGGCACCGCAACACAAATCCTCATTGCCAGGGAGGTATCCGATGTGACAAGCACTTCTTTACACACTTTGCAATCATTTTGGTGACTATCTTGAAAGTGACATTGCGTAGCACAATAAGGCAGAAAGAATCTAAGAGGCTTCTTTTTTTGGAATAAGCGCCAAGAAAATAGTTTTGATGGCCTTAAGCATTTATTTACTTTGAGACTCACAAATAACCTCAAGCAAGTATCCCTTCATAATTTCCCAAAACTCTTGAAATAATTCAATGGGGAAGCCATCGGGTCTTAGAGTCTTACCTTTTTTTCCTTTGGAACACAAACAACTCCACCTCCTCCAAAGAGATAGGCTTCATGAGAGAGATTTGCATGTTTCAGAGACTAAGAAAGTAATACAATCTAGAATAATCATCTCACTGTCCAAGTCACGAGAACCCTATTCAAAAAAAAGAAAAGAAAAGTATATAACCACTTCTTGGAAAATATCCAAAAAGGAAGCTAATTGCTCTCCTGAGAAGAAATAATAGACACCAAAGCATTGCCACAACTATGATCCTTCACCAAGTTGTGAAAAAAGGAAGTGTTCTTATCGCCTTCCTAAAGCCATCTTATCCAAGATTTTTGTTTCCAATAAATTTCTTCTTTGAGTTCCCATTTTGAGAATTCTTTTGAGGAATTAAATTCCTCCTTTAGAAGCTCCTTTGTCATGCATTCCTCCTTGATTTGAAAAGTAATTTCTTCCAACTTTTCCTATAAATGTTTTTTAATATGAAAAATATTTCCAAAAGAGGATCGATTCCACCTTTTCAACTTGAATTTGATAAATTGAATCCTTTTGAAAAACAAAATGTAATTGTACCAAAAATAGGCTTTCCCTCCCTCCACCAAACCTCCATAAGCTTGAACAGGTTAGAAACTTGCAACCACATAAGATGGAATTTGAAAGGAGGTTTTTTCATAATAAAAAGAATTGAGGAATAAAATTTGATAGGCCAATGACTAAACCCCTCCAACCCAAAAATTTAGAATAAGAAGTCCAATTGTTGCTAATCCATAGCTTCGAGACTAGAAATATATCTAGCCTTTTAAAAATAGAGTCCTCTCCACATCTTTGATTATTCCAAGTGAAAGTTCCACTTCTCAGCACCATGTCTGCTAGTTTGAGAAAAGAGATAGTATCCCTCATTAAAGCTGAAGAGGGACCCAAATTCATGGAGCTCCCATACTTCTCATGCAAGTTAACTATAGAATTAAAATCTCTTGCTAAAATCCAAGGGTGAGAGGGAACAAGAGAGAAAATAAATTTGAAATGGGGAAGAAAGAATCATTTTACTTGGAACATTCATAGGAGCATAAACGTTGGTGAGAAGCAAATTCTCTTTAGACTCAAAGCAAGAAGCAAACATAGAAACAAAGCTTCTACTCCCTAACCACCAAGCAGGAATAATTTTATAGGGATCCCAAATGCAAGCCAATCCTCTAACATAGCCTTGAGAACCTATGCAAATACATTGACCTCCTCTCCAAATCTTGGAAGAAATATTCACCATGTCTTCAATAGACCTTTTCTATTGAATAAACACCATATCAAGCCTATGATCATGAATAAGATCCCAAGCATCCTTTTATTGAGGGAAGCTACTCAAACCCCTTGCATTCCATGATATAAAGTTATCATTTTGAAGGATTATAAAAGTGAGAATCAAGAGTCCTAATAACCCCTACCTCCACCAATGATTCCCCCATCAATTTCACTTTCTCAAGGTCTTTCTTCCTACCTACCTTCGTTAGCAACCTTCTCAACACCTCCTTTTTCAATGTTTTTATGTTGCAAGCCTAATAAAGAAGGAACCTTCTTTTTACCCTCTTCCCTTTCCCCAAGACATGTTTAAGAATTGGCACATCATTAATGTTAGTTTTCATCATTTTTATTTCCACCCCAAGAATAGAAACATCATCTTTAAAAGGTACCTTGATGCCCCTTGAATATTGTGTTTGGTGTGAAGCCTGATTAGTCTACAAGTGGGAGAGGGTAAATGCAAGAAGATGAGTCCACAAAACATGGAAGTTTTTGCCTTAGGCAAGAAAAAGAAATCGGCTTGCAAAAAATGAGAGCCCATTTTTAATAAACGAGATCCCATTTAGCTTCGGGATCCCGAGCCTAAATTTAAAAAATGGGATCCTGTTCTGAAAAAATTTTGTTTTTGGAAAATTTTCAAAATGGGATCCCGTTTTGAAAATTGCTAAAAACGGAGAGTTTCCAAAAATGGAAAGTTTTCAAACGGGATCCCATTTTGAAAACTTTCCATTTTCAAATTTTGAAAATTTTCCATTTTAAAGTTTTCAAAACGGGATCCCATTTCGTAGAACCATAAAAAAATTGTTTTTAATGAAACAAGATCCCGTTTTTTAAAATATGAATTTTTGGTCGAGTTTTTGGCTTGTTTTTTGGTTTGGGAAATGGCTTGGGGACTCGAACCTAAGCTTTGGACCTGGTTTGAACTACAACTTAAAGGTCATGTTAATGTCATAGGAAAATAGTGACTTTGGACATATGTCTGAAGACCTATTTTGCATAATTTTTTTACGAAATTAAAACCCATTATAGATGAGATAGTGTAGATTCCAAATATGTAATTTTTTTTACAATTTGATTATTTTTTCTATTTTTCAATTAATTTATAATGAAACTGGTCCACACACTTGAATTATCAGGGGTTTTTAGTATTTTAATAACTTTTTATTAAAATATTGTTTGGTAAAACGAATTGCACCAAAACGTACTTCAGATAATTCTTTTCAATTTGAAAAAAAAATCAAAAAATGACAAGTTTAGGTCATCTTATGCATGACGTACACGATGATTTTTCAAAACAACAAATATGGACAATAAAAATTTAATAGAAAAAAATATATTCAATAAAAAAATATCGAAAACGTGCTTCAGTGAGTTACGAATCTTTTTCCAAAAGGATTTAGAAAAAATATAATTGTTTAGGTCAAAATATGGATGACGTACATGTGCATGGTATGGTAAAAAAAAGTGACTTTTAAACAGTGGTTTTTAGAAACGCCTATTGAAAACCAATTTTTATCATTTGGGTATTGAAATAAATTACATATTTGGAAACTAGACTCTGAGTACTACATTCTATGATTAGTGACTTTTTTTTAAGATTTCATCTCTAAATGCTTCAAATTTTAAGGTCAAATGTGACAAATTTTGAAAATCAAGGAAAACACTTCCACTTTTTGGCCAAAAAGTGGACTCAACTTCTTGCACACCCGAGATTGTTGGTATGTGGTGACTAATCATGCTATAATGTACACAATTCATGTATCTTTCTCCTTATTTTTTGCTTCGTCACTGACAAAATAAAAAAAATCAAGTTTGTAAAGCCCTAATTCTGGAAGCTTCTAAAAAGCTTGTAATAAGCGGTTGGGATGGGAGTTGCAGTAGGGAATTATTCACGAGATTGTAATACGTTTTGCACTAGATAATTAAATCATTGGATGGCTACAGTTTTGTGGATGTAGCCCATATTGGGTGAACCACATTAAATTCTATATGTTGTCTTGTTGCTGCTATAATTATTTTGTGTGTTTTATTTCTCTGTTTTATTGATCAAATCTGCATTTAACTATTAAATATCTGCCTTCTAACCCTAACAAGTGGTATCAGATCTAGGTTGTGTTCATTTATCCTCTATAGGAAGGTCTCACGATTGAGTGGGAGTAATGGCAGACGAGGGTAAGTTAAAGGTTGAGAAGTTCAATGAGTAGAACTATTAGTTATGGAAGATGCAGATGGAGGACTACCTCTATTAGAAGGATTTATGGCGGCCATTGGAAGGGAAAACAAAGAAACCCTCAACAATGTCTAATGAAGACTGGGATATTTTGGATAGAAAGGCACTTGGAAGTATTTGTTTATGCCTGGCACAATTGGTGGTGTTCAATATTACAACAACAAAGACAACTCAAGAGTTGATGCAAACCCTGGCGAAGTTATATGAAAAGCCTTCCGCTTTGAATAAGGTATTTCTTATGAAGCGTTTATTTAATATGAAAATGGTAGAAGGTGGATTAGTTGTTGATCATTTAAATGAGTTTAATATGGTTACCAGTCAATTAACTTTTGTAAATGTAAACTTTGATGAAGAATTTAGGGCTCTTTGGATTATGTGTTCCTTGCCTGAAAGTTGGAATAGCTTGGTAATGACTGTTAGCAATTTTGTTTCTAGTTCGAATACATTGAAATTTGATGATGTTGTTGGTGTTATTTTGAGCGAGGAAATTCATAGGAAAAGCTCGGGTGGAACATCCACATCAGGCAGTGTTTTGAATGTAGAAATCTGGGGTAGAACAAAGGAGAGGAAACAATCTTGGAAGTCATGGAAAGTCACGAGGAAAATCAAAGGACAAAAGGTCCCAATCCAGAGAAAAGAAGGATTGTTGGTATTGCGGTAAGTTGGGTCATGATGAGAGCATCAAAATACTTCATTTAAAGCATTTTATGTTTAAAAGACTTGTTATTTTTGTTAATTGACGTGACTGGCGATAGATTATAGATTAACATATTTACTTATTTTGCTTTAGGTTTAGCTAAATTAGTGGATATATTTGAAGTAATGGTTTATGTTAATTGCATTACTTTATGATGATATTTTCTGAGATAATTATGCTACGTTGATCTTTTACTACCATAAATGTTATCCTTTTCTTAAGGGTTTTGAACAGGGTATTTTAAAGATTGATGATGTGGTTAAACTCTTTGTTTAATCATGATGGATGAATACGCCATAGATGGGTCCTATTGGATGATGAGTCACTCAAGTCCAAATTGACTTCTTTATAAGTCGGTTATGGAACTTCTACTTCCAAGTGCCAATCTAGCATAGTTCTCGTTAGTCCAGTTCAGTTTTGTTTTAGTTTGATTGTAATCTTTAGTTTGATCGCCTTAAGTCTTGGCAGTTAACGCCATGTTAGAAACTAATAAGGATATTATTATAAATATCCATGTTTCAATTTTAGTTAGGAGTTAGATAATTTTCAATTAGATTTATGTAATTCAACAACAATACTTTGTTCTGTGTTCTACTTTTGATCAATCGAAATGAAAGCAAGGAGTTAATTCAATCACTGTGTTAAGGGATCTTACCTTAGGAAGAGTAGGGCCCACTCAACCTTTGGAATGATCTTGAGTTGGTATTTTTTTAAGTTATGCCATTTCTGATTCATTCGTATTAAATATGAAGTAGATTTTAATTCTAAATTGTTAAATTGTTAAATTGTTAAATCGTTAAATAATTTTTTGACTTAGTGAATGATAAATCTAGATAGTTACTTCTGCTCAAATTATCTTTCAAAGTTTTAGTTTAAGTTGTTAGAATTGTTAGATTAAGTTGTTAGAATCATTATAAGGTTTATCAGATTAATCAAATTTAGATGTTGTTTGAAGTAGTTAAATTTAGTGTTTATTTATTAAGTTTCATTAGAAGCGATGATAGGAACTTATGGGAAGATGAAGTTGGAGTTTGTTGGAAATCTATTCATGGAGATTAGTCTTTATATTTTCTAGAATAATCATCATTTCTCTGCAATTCATTTTTGTTCTTAAAATAGTGTTTAAATTCTAGCAATTAATTATGGATTTCTTTTAAAAAGCAAAATAGAATTAATCTGGATTTCATGTTTTAGATTGAAGGTTAAAATAATCATTAGTTGTCTCCATGAATCATTCTAAATCAAGTTCAATAAAGTAAAAAATAAGTCAACATGATTTTAAATTAAAAAATAAGATAAAATTAAACTTTAGGAATCAGTCGCTACAGTTCAACTCCTAAGAGCTCCTGACGAGCTCCTGACAGCTCCTGAAATAGGCAAAACGATACCTGAAGTCACTATTTACAATGCAAACCCCCCCCCCAAATAATTTGTGACAACTATCCTTATCACATATTGCTTTGAGACACACCCGATTTGATATATAATTGATTAAATGATGCAAGTTGTGACATCAACGACCTTGCCCATCATTTTTGGTGTCATTGTCGGGGATTAAAACAAGATCTAGCTATTTAGTGTGAAGCCTACGTGTTGATAAGGAAGAGAGATCTGAATTGTGGATGAGACGAAACAAAGACCAACTAGGAAGGTTTCTTCCACGAAACGTTAATTTTCAATCAGATTTATTGATTTTGATAAGGAACAAGACGTTCAACAATACTAGATCAAAAATCAAGAAAATAATCAGGAACAACCAATTGAAAATCAAGAAGAAAACATAAATCCATTTCCAAGAGAAGAAATGGGTGACCAACCAGTACGTCCCCCAACAAATAGGACCTTTTCAAATCCTATCAATCTTGAAAGACAACTTGATGAACCTCCTATGAAGAACATTTCACCCTCGGTTCTACCTACCTTTAGAGGAAAGACTGCAGAAGTCCTTGATCAATTCCTATTTAAATTTAGAATTTTATGCCAAACCTATGATTATGCAATAGATAATTAGAAGTTGAAGTTGTTTCCTTCTACTTTGAAAGAATCAACTTTAAGATGGTTCATGGGTTTAGGATCAGGAATGATTAGAACTTGGCAGCAAATGGAAACTGAACTCTTGGAAAAATACCAAGATTACTGTCAAGTGAGGGATAGGAAGGAGGAATTGTTTCGAATGAGGCAATTAGAGGACAAAAGTCTAGAAGACTATGCTGATAGGTTCCAATTTGTACATCAGAGGTGTACTAATGGGCTGGATAATGAAATTAGCAAAATAATTTTCTTGAGAGGGATCGAAGATGAGTCAAGAGAGTCCTTGAATTTAATGGGAAAGGGAGACATTAAAAGAATTTCTTTGGATGACATTGTGGAGATTTGTAGGAACTACTCTAGAACTAGAGTGGGGACTAGAAACTTCAGAAGAAACAAGACTCATACCACTGATGTATCAGAGGTAATGGAGGATTTAGCGAACATGAAGACTGATCTACTTCTTCATCTTAGCATGCAAGGAGATAAAAAGAGCACTGAACCATTGTCAATTTATTGCTCCAAATGTAGGGGAAAACACCTTTTGAGGGAATTTCCATTAAATTAGGTTGAAATCTATGAGATTTGTGAAAAAACACACCCAACCAGTTCCTATAATCTTTTAGCAAGGATAAAAATCAATCTCAAGAAACCACCAGTGGTCGAAGAAGAGCTTAATTATATCGGCCAAATACCTCAAAACCAAGGGTATAATGCAAATCAAAGACTATATGGTTCTCAATCAAACTAGAATCAAAACCCATGGTAGAGCCAAAACCAATGGACACCCCAATATCAACCATAACCACCACCTACATATTGGGGACAACTTGAATGGATAAATCCCCAATGGAACCAATCATAGTGGCAGGCTAATTAGTAGCCACAGTGGCAATCCAATCAACCCTCATGGCAACAAAATCAAAACCAATTCCAACCATATCAAAATCAAGGATAAAAACACCCCTGGGGACAAACGCCTCCAACACTTAATGCCCCTAATGCTCCCAATGATCAAGCGAACCAACCTCAACTGCCAACTCAACCAGTTGCCAATCCAAGAAACACACGTATGATGCAAACCCCCCTAATGTGAATGTTATTGATGTTAATGACATACAATTGAGGAGTAGAACTGTGCAAACTACGCCAGCATAGAAAATTCAAGAAAGAGGGGAAGAAAATGAAAATTCAATTGAAAAAAAAAACTTGAAGGAAGAACAAAATGTCATTCAAGCTCCTTATCTTGAGAGATTAATGGAAGAGAAAATCACTCCTGAAATATCTCCACCTAATTACATGAATGTAATCGATTCTCAACTTCTTAGAGAGTTGAAAAAGATTAACATTGAGATACCACTGTTATAGGCAATTAAAGATATACCAGAGATAAATCAGTTAGTTAAATCCCTTTGCATGAAAACTCTAGGAAGGAAAAAGAAAATGCCTTCAACAATTCAAGTAGGGACAAAACTTACTAACGTGTTATCAGGAAGACTGCTTCCACATAAATATAATGATCCTGGTAGCCCTGTAATAACGCTGAGTATTAATGTAATTAAAATACCAAATGTTCTAATTGATTTAGGAGTTGTCATAAATGTTATCACATCTGATACAGTACATAAATCTGGGATGACAACCATTCAACCGACAACAACTGTTCTATAGTTAGCTGAACAATCTACGACAAAACCAGAAGGTATAATAGAAGAGATCATGGTTACCATAGACACATGGGATTATTTGATTGAATTTTTGGTTCTTAAAGCCAAAAATAAATATTCTAGATATCCAATCATCTTAGGTAGACCATGGTTAGCTACTACTGTCACTTTAATTGATTGTAGATCTGGAAGCATGATCATATCAAATGGTCAAAAACAAAAAGAATTGTCACTCTACCCACCAGCACAACTGTCAATTCAACCAAACACTCAACTTTGGGTGGATAAAGATTTAGATTCAGAAGGTGGTGGTATTGTAGAGTTAGTCATGGTTACTATAAGAGAACATGTTCAAGAATGCGAAGAACAAGAGTTAACTTCAGAAATTGAAAGGGAAAACTGTCAAACAAAATTGCATGGACAACACTCTTGTCCTCTAAATACTCTTGTTGAGAAATCAATAGATTCCACATAAGACACCAAAGAGATTATAGTAGCTGGAGATAAACCTCTCAATATTAATTCATCCTTATCCCCAACACAAGAACAAGAATTGAAAGACACTTTAGAAAAACACACTGAAGCGTTTGCTTGGGAGTATAGGGATATGAGAGGGATCCATCCTTCAATCTGTAGTCATCACATTCACATAGAAGATGTGAGACCAATCAGACAAGGATAGAGGTGTATCAATCCTGTTCTTCGTGACATTGTTAAGAAAGAAATAGAGAAGTTGCTCAAAGTAGGGTTCATATACCTAATCTCTGATAGTCAGTGGGTTCTCCACTAGTTATTGTTCCAAAGAAGAATGGTAAATGGCGGGTGTGCATAGATTATCAGGAATTGAATAAAGCCACAAAGAAAGACCATTTCCCATTACCATTCATCGATCAAGTACTAGATAACCTCGTAGGCAACAACTACTTCTCTTTTCTTGATGGCTTCAGTGGATATAACCATATCCAAGTAGCCCCTGAAGATCAAGACAAAACTACCTTTACTTGTCCTTGGGGCACATATGCATATACGGTCTTACCATTTGGGCTATGTAATGCGCCTACCACATTTCAAAGAGCAGTGCTAGCCATTTTTGTAGACTTCACCACTTCTTGTGTTGAAATTTATATGGATGATTTTACAGTCCATGCCAAAACATTTGATGAAGCATTAAAAAACTTAGAAAAGGTTTTATAACACTTTAAAGATCATAGGTTATCACTCAATCATGAAAAAATTTCCATTATGATGCAGAGGGAATAGTTCTAGGAGATCACATCTTAAAAGAGGGGATAAAGGTTGATCCCAAGAAAGTTGAGATCATACAGAACATTGAAATCCTTAAGAACCAAACTGGAGTATGGAGTTTTCTTGGCCACGCTGGGTATTACAGAAGATTTATAGAAGGATTTAGTAAAATTGCATCACCACTGTTTACCCTGCTCAAGAAAGAAGAGGAGTTTTTATGGAATGAGGATTGTCAGAAATCCTTTGAAACAATTAAGATAGCCCTAACAACTTCTCCCATTATCAAAGGACCAGTTTGGGGAGAACCTTTTCACATTCATGCAGATGCATCTAATTTGGCTATTGGAGCGGTATTAGGACAAAAAGATGACAATGATGCCATGCATGCAATTTATTATGTTAGTAAAAACTTAAATCCTAATGAAACAAACTACACAACAATAGAAAAGGAATTTTTAGCCGCAGTATATGCAATAAACAAATTTAGGCATTATATTACAGGTTACAAAGTTTACGTACATACAGACCATGCTGCAATTAGATATCTAATGAATAAGGCTGTAGTAGGTGGACACATTATCAGATGGTTACTTTTATTACAGGGATTTGATGTAACTATCATTGATAAGCCTAGAAAAGACAATGTTGTTGCTAACTTTCTTTCAGAATTGTTTCGCAGGATAATCAAGAACCAGTGGATGATACATTCCTAGAAGAACACTTATTTGCTATATCAATTCATCCACCATGGTTTTCCGATTTGTAAAATTACCTTGTCACAGAGAAATGCCCTAGTTAATTCAATAATAAGCAAAAAAAGAGGTTAATCTGTGAAAGTTCCAGATTTCAATGGATTAATGGTCTTCTATTTAAATTGTGCCCTAACCATGTTTTACGCAGATGTGTAATAGAGTTAGATGTATATGATGTAGTACATGCATGCCATCATGAACTTGAGGGAGGACACTATTCAGTTGTGCGAACAGTTCACAAAATCTTAGGAACTGGCTACTTTTGGCCATCAATGACAAAGGATGTTTCATTCTTTGTCAAACACTGTGATGAATGCCAGAGGATGGGAAGACCCACACCAACCATGAAGATGTCGTTTTAGCCACAAATAACTCTGGAACCATTTGAGAAATGGGGCATCGATTTTGTGGGACCAGTGGATCCACCTTCAAAAGGGCAACGATACATTCTTGTTTGTAACGATTATGCAACAAAATGGGTCGAGGTGAAGGAATTGCCAGCAACAAAGGAAGATAAAGTTGCAGACTTTCTGTACAAGAAAATTTTCCAAAGATTTGGTGCACCCAGGGAGATTTTTTTAGACCAAGGACCACAATTTGTATCAACAATGATGGAAGCATTTTTGCAGAAATACCAAATAACTCACAAAATATCTTCGCCATATCACCCACAGGCAAATGGACAAGTGGAGGTCACAAACAGAGAGTTAGAGAATATTCTGACAAAAATAGTTTCTTTGAGGAAAATAGATTGGGTAGATAGGCTGGATGAAGCAGTATGGGCTTACAACACCACGTGGAAAACAACAACTGGATTCTCTCCTTATGAACTAGTGTATAGAAAGAAACTAGTTATGCCGATTGAATTTGAATTAAAAACATTGAAGACAACAGTAGAAATTGGAATTGATCTACCAGAAGTAGAGAAAAGCAAAATTTTGCAGCTTAATAGACTTGATGAAATGAGAATGGAGGCACTCCAACGTACAGAGGTGATTCAAAAGCAAAGGAAGGAATGGCACGATAAACATATTGTGTCCAGACAGTTCAGAGAAGGAGATTGGGCATTGTTATTTGACTCCAGATTTGAAGAGTTTAAAGGGAAGTTCCATATCAGATGGTTATGATCCTATGAGATACAACAAATATTTGAAAATGGAGTTGTCCAATTAGTTCCAATTGATGGAGAGAAGAGAGTCATGCTAGTTAATGGTCAATGATTGAAAACTTATCATAAGTCGGCTACAAAGGAGGAATTTTTGGATGACGTGCAACACAAAATTGAACATTTTCTCATGGAAGACATCTCTTCCATGAGAGAAGATCTTTAAACCTTTGAAGAAGGCATGAATAAATAGGGTAAATTGAAAACCAACAAATGGCGGTTTACCTTGAGAAAAATGAAAGTAAATTAAAAACCAACAAATGGCGGTTTGCTTTCAAAAAAAAAAGAGAGAAGAGAAGATGACTGAAAACCAGTAAATGGCGGTCTATCTAAGATAACTCCTAAAGGCTCCTGAAGAACTCCAAAAAGTTCCTGAAGGCTCCTGAAGATTGAAGACTTTGAAGACTCATTTTGGCTTGATAGCTCCTGAAGGCTTCTGAAGAGCTCCCAAAAAGATCCTAAAGGCTCTTGAAGGTCGAAGACTCTAAAGACTCTATTTCACTCAATAGCTCCTAATGACTCCTAAAGTTCCAAAGCTCCTGAGAGTTCCTAAAGGCTCCTGAAGAACTCTTGAAGAACTCAAAGGCTCGAAATAAATTAAGGTGCGCATTTAATATGAATATTGATTTTTGAATATTATTTTCTAAGGTAGTTAGACTAATTTAAAATAGGTAGATATTTATGAATCTAGACATCTCCACCATACTGTTAATTAATTATGATAATAAATCAACTTTTAATCATTTCAAAAAGTGGCGGATGGTTGATGTAAGGAATGATGTGACATTGGATTATGTCACTCAATGATAATGGATCTTTTCATGATTTGGTTGTCTTTTAAAAAATCCTCCCAAGTACATGATGAAATGTGTAATGAACGCCACCAACCTTGCGAATTGAATTGCAAGCTTCATGTTGTGGCGTGCGAATTGTCCAGAGCAGTAAAGGAAAAAAATGCAGAGAGTTAATGGCACATCATGTCATTTTCAAATTGGATGCTCCCAAATCAAGAAATAATCATTCCACATTTTTGGTAAGTAATTCAAACTGCCAGTTGAAGTCCACCAGTGAAGTCCGCCATTGCAAAGGTCCGCCATTGTTGACAGAGAGAGATGGGGAATAAGAGAAATGTTGAGCCTGAGAACTTCAATCTTGACTCAGAAACCAGAAGATTGCTAGAAGAAGTTGGGTGGCTAAATTTTGTGATGGAGTATGAAGGTTTCAACAAAGGAAGATAAAGTTGCAGACTTTTTGTACAAGCAAATTTTCCAAAGATTTGGTGCACCCACGGAGATTGTTTCAGACTAGGGACCACAATTTGTATCAACAATGATGGAAGCATTTTTGCATAAATACCAAATAACTCACAAAAAATCTTCGCCATATCACCCATAGGCGAATGGACAAGTGGAGGTCACAAACAAAGAATTAGAGAATATTCTAGAAAAAATAGTTTCTTTGAGGAAAACAGATTGGGTAGATAGGTTGGATGAAGCAGTATGGGCCTACAACACCATGTGGAAAACAACAACTGGATTCTCTCCTTACGAACTAGTGTATGGAAAGAAACCAGTTATGCCAATTGAATTTGAATTAAAAACATTGAAGACAACAGTAGAAATTGGAATTGATCTACTAGAAGCAGAGAAAAGAAAATTTTTGTAGCTTAATAGACTTGATGAAATGAGAATGGAGGAACTCCAGCATACAGAGGTGATTCAAAAGCAAAGGAAGGAATGACACAATAAACATATTGTGTCCAGATAGTTTAGACAAGGAGATTGGGCATTGTTATTTGACTCCATATTTGAAGAGTTTAAAGGGAAGTTCCATACTAGATGGTTAGGACCCTATGAGATACAACAAATATTTGAAAATGGAGTTGTCCAATTAGTTCCAATTGATGGAGAGAAGAGAGTCATGCTAGTTAATGGTCATCGATTGAAAACTTATCATAAGTCGGCTACAAAGGAGGAATTTCTAGATGATGTGCAACACAGAATTGAACATTTTCTCTTCCATGAGAGAAGATCTTTAAACCTTTGAAGAAGGCATGAATAAGCAGGGTAAATTGAAAACCAACAAATGGTGGTTTACCTTGAGAAAAATGAAAGTAAATTGAAAACCAACAAATGGCGGTTTGCTTTCGAAAAAAAAAATTAAAAAAAAAGAGAGAAGAGAAGATGACTGAAAACCAGTAAATGGCAGTATATCTAAGATAACTCCTGAAGGCTCCTGAAGAACTCCAAAAAGCTCCTGAAGGCTCCTAAAGATTGAAGAATTTGAAGACTTTGTTTGGCTCGATAGCTCATGAAGGCTTGTGAAGAGCTCCCAAAAAACTCATGAAGGCTCCTGAAGGCTGAAGACTCTAAAGACTCTGTTTGGCTCAACAGCTCCTAATGACTCCTGAAGTTCCAAAGCTCCTGAGAGCTCTTCAAGGCTCCTGAAGAACTCCTGAAGGCTCCTGAAGAACTCAAAGGCTCGAAATAAATTAAGGTCGCATTTAATATGAATATTTCTTTTTGAATATTATTTTCTAAGGTAGTTAGACTAATTTAAAATAGGTAGATATTTATGAATCTAGACATCTCCACCATACTGTTGATTAATTATGATAATAAATCAAATTTTAATCATTTCAAAAAGGGGCGGATGGTTGATGTAAGGAATGATGTGACATTGGATGATGTCACTCAATGATAATGAATCTTTTCATGATTTGGTTGTCTTTTCAAAAATCCTCCCAATTACATGATGACATGTGTAATGAACACTGCTAACCTTGCGAATTGAATTGCAAGCTTCATGTTGTGGCGTGCAAATCGTCCAGAGCAGTAAAGGAAATAAATGTAGAAAGTTAATGGCACGTCATGTCATTTTCAAATTGGCTGCGCCCAAATCAAGAAATAATCATTCTAGATTTTTGGTAAGTAATTCAGACTGCCAGTTGAAGTCTGCAAGTGAAGTCCACCATTGTTGACAGAGAGAGATGGGGAATAAGAGAAATGTTGAGCTTGAGAACTTCAATCTTGACTTAGAAACTAGAAGATTGCTAGAAGAAGTTGGGTGGCTAAATTTTGTGATGCAGTATGAAGGTTTCCAGCCATAAATGGTTGAGGAATTTGTGAGAAACTTTAATGTGAATGCCACCAGAGTAAGGGGAAAGATAATTGAAGTTACTCCATAAATTATAAGTGAAATTTTTGGAATCGTAGCTGAGGGAAAGCTGGTTAACAAGGGTCAGGTTAAATTTGAGAAATTGGTGACTGCATTTCACCAGGAGCCAGAAAGAAGGCCAAAAATTCAAGTGCATAAAGGAGACTAGTGCGACATAGCTCATAACAGTTTGGATGAGCCATGGAGAACTGCTTCGATGTGGTTCATGAAGTTCTTCACCTGTGACGGGTAGTATGGCACAATATTGGGTCCTGGAATGCGGTTATTAATTCATTTGAGGTATGGGCAGACAAATCCTTTTGCTAGGATAAATTTTCCAGCATTTTTGTTTCAGAAAATCTCGTCAATGATTTTGAGAGTAAAGGCTAGGGGTGAATCTTCTATAAAATACCATGGATTGATACATTTGATAATTAAACACCATTTCTTAAAAAAAGAAACTGGGAAGCAGGGCTAGTTATAATTTTTGTCTGCACCTGTAGAAAAGCCAAAAAGAAAACCCACAAGGGGACCCACGACTAAAAAGACAAGAATTGAGAAGGGAGAATCTTCTAAGAAAAGAGGGAAAAGAAAATCACATGAATTTTCTAGGGTAGGTCGTACCAGTTCCAAAAAGAGGAAGCAAGAAGTACATGAGGAAATCCCTATCCATGTTGAGACCATAGTGTCCACCCCTGAAGAAACACCTAAAGTTCAAACCCCTATTTCAGAAAGTCCAAAAGAAACTGTTGTAGGCCATGAAGAAACCCGTACACCAGCACAATCTCCTGAGCGGCCCCAAAGTCCTCCTGAAGACCCAATGCCGACTCCTGAAGGATCCCCTATTTTTGAAATTCATGATTCTACTGAAGAATTTGAAGCACAAACTGAAGAATAAGAAGCATTTGAAGTAGAAGAAGTTGTGATATCCCCTACACCTCCTCCAATTGTAGAGCAAAGAAAAGGAAAAGAACTATTAATTGAAGAAGAAGAGTCCCATGAAAAATTGAAAGAAGAAAAGTTAGAAACTAAAGAATTATTGAGGGCTATGAAAATGTCCAGTTTAGAAGTTGAATTGGAACAAGAAAGGAAAAACATGCAATTCCTTGAGGAGAAATTGAGAAGAAAAGAAGAAGAATTGCAACAATCTTTCAACAAAACTCAAGAAATGGAAAAGTAAGTTGAACAAAATGAAACAAGGTTTAGAGAACAATTGAGTAAAACAGAGGATGTCCTGCAATAGGCTAGTGTACAAGCATTAGCAAATGTTGAGGAAATTTCAAGATTAAAAGAAGAGTTGCAACAAAAGGAAGATAAATTAAAACATCAATCTATGCAGTTTTATGCGCAAGAATCCTCTACTTCCATAGCTCCTCCACGATACCTTGCTCTGCCTTCCATTAATTCTGATATTCCTTCCATTCCATCAGATATTCCTTTTTCAGCTCAACCTAGGTATCTCTCATTGATAGCCTTGAAATTTAAGGAAGAAAATAAAGTTTTGAAAGAACAAGTACAAAAATTAGAAAAAGAAAAGAATGAGATTGAGAGCAGACTTGAGCAAGCAATAAAAATCAGTTATGCAATGCTTTCCATGAGACGACCAGCTGGGATGTATGCTTTGTTTCTCAGAGAGAAGTTTCTAGAATGGAAACTAAATCAGTTAATCTTAGGAAGAAGCCTGGATTACCATGAGGATCACGATTTTCTGCAGGATTACTTTAAAAGCCACCCTGACATTCAAAATTTAATGTGTGAGTTTTACCAACATGGATTCTTAATGGGAGAAAATGATGACTCTATGTTGAATATATTATGTTGGTGAGCTTCAAATCAGATCATTTGTTTCTTTAATGCAAAATCAGATAGAATGGCCAAGAAGAATGGATAAATACAAGGAAGCTTAGAGAAGGTATGGGTTACCAATGAGACCCAAAATGCCTCATGCTAAAAAATATATCAAGGTTGTAAGATCAGTGGTAAGGCTAAATCAAGTCAATCCCCTTTATGTATCAAACTTGTTTGATAGTATTGCTGCGTTCTGGAATATTGAGGGAAGGTACCAACTCATTCCAGAGACAGTCAAAAGAAGGGAACCAATAAGTCCAAATAATATCAGCTGGAGTTTGATTAGAGTAAGGCATGTCATCACCTTAATCTAACAGCATAAATAATTCTGGGTCGGCATGACTTTTAGAATGCCAATCATCATTATGCTAGCACCAAAGCTTAGGGAAACAACAAATATACAAGCTAGAGTGTTAAGACCATGGTTTGAAAAGCTGAGGCAAAACCATGGCTTTGCACTCAATACCAGATTACCAGATCAGTACAGGAATGGTGTATTCTACTGCTACATTTGGATGGAGGCACTGAACAAGGAAAAGGAGAACACCATAGTTCTTGATGAGGAACCATGAGGAAATGGTCCAGAACAAGTGGGGAAGAAATGATGAGAGCATCAAAATACTTTCATTTAAAGCATTTTATGTTTAAAAAACTTGTTATTTTTGTTAATTGACATGATTGGCGGTATATTATAGATTAACATATTGACTTATTTTGATTTAAGTTTAGCTAAATTAGTGGATATATTCGAAGTAATGGTTTATGTTAATTGCGTTACTTTATGATGATAATTGCTGAGATAATTATGCTACATTGATCTTTTACTACCATAAATGTTATCCTTTTCTTAAGGGTTTTGAATAGGGTATTTTAAAGATTGATGATGTGGTTAAACTCTCTGTTTAATCATGATGGATGAATACGCCATAGATGGGCCCTGCTAGATGATGAGTCACTCAAGTCCAAATCGACTTCTTTATAAGTCGGTTATGGAACTTCTACTTCCAAGCACCAATCTAGCATAGTTCTCTTTAGTCCAATTTAGTTTAGTTTTAGTTTGATTGTAATCTTTAGTTTGATCACCTTAAGTCTTGGCAGTTAACGCCATGTTAGAAACTAATATGGATATTATTATAAATATCCATGTTTCGGTTTTAGTTAGGAATTAGATAATTTTTAATCAGATTTCTGTAATTCAATAGCAATACTTTGTTCTACGTTCTACTTTTGATCAATGGAAATAAAGCACAAAGTTAATTCAATCACTATGTTAAGGGATCTTACCTAAGGAAGAGCAGGGCCCACTCAACCTTTGGAATGATCTTGAGTTGGTATTTTGTTAAGTTATGCTATTTCTGATTCATTCGTATTAAATATGAAGTAGATGTTAATTCTGAATTGTTAAATTGTTAAATCATTTTCCGACTTAGTGAATGATAAATCTGGATAGTTACTTTTGCTCGAATTATCTTTCAAATTTTATGTTTAAGTTGTTAAGTTAAGTTGTTAGAATTGTTAGATTAAGTTGTTAGAATCAATATAAGGTTTATCAGATTAATCAGATTTAGATGTTGTTCGAAGTAGTTAAATTGAGTGTTTATTTATTAAGTTTCATTAGAAGCGATGATAGGAACTTATGGGAAGATGAAGTTGGAGTTTGTTGGAAATATGTTCATGGAGATTAGTCTTTATATTTTCTAGAATAATCGTCATTTCTCTGCAATTCATTTATGTTCTTAAAATAGTGTTTAAATTTCAACAATTAATTATAGATTTCTTTTAAAAAGCAAAATAGAATTAATTTGGATTTCGTGTTTTAGATTAAAGGTTAAAATAATCATTAGTTGTCTCCATGAATCGGTCTAAATCAAGTTCAATAAATTCATAAATAAGTCAACATAATTTTAAATTAGAAAATAAGATAGAATTAAACTTTTGGAATCAGTTCGCTACAGTTCAGCTTCTGAGAGCTCCTGAAGAGCTCCTGACAGCTCCTGAAAGCTCCTGAAATAGGCAAAAGATACCTGAAGTCATTGTTTATAGTGCAAAACCCCCCCAAAGAATCTGTGACAACTATCCTTATCGCATATTGCTCTGAGACACACCCGGTTCAATATATAATTGATTAAATGATGCAAGTTGTGACATCAACGACCTTGCCCATCAAGTCATTTAAAGAAAGATTGTTGGTCTTGAAAAAATAAAGAAGGAGACAAAAAGGAAGGCAATAAAGATGCAAATGTGGTAAGTAATAAATCTGATGAGGATGCTTTGATTCTTTCCCTTGATAATGCTGATGATTCTTGGGTGTTAGATTCAGGGGCTTCACTTCATGCTACGCCCCATAGAAGTTATTTTCTTGATTATGTCCAAGGGGATTTTGGGCTGGTTTATTTGGGAGATAACGAACCTTGTCAAATTGTTGGAAAGGGAAGAACCAAGATTGTCACAGAATGGGAATCATTGGCTACTACATGAGGTAAGCCACGTTCTAAAGTTAAGCAGAAATTTAATTTCAACAGGGCAACTAGATGATGAGGGTTGTGTTGTTACATTTAGTCATGAAAATTGGAAGGTTACAAAAAGTGCCTTAGTGGTAGCAAAAGGTGTGAAAGTAGGCTCCTTATATCTTTGTACAGGTCATACTATTCTGTATACTTTAGCTATTGCAGATAAAGATCAATGTTCACGAACAGTTGTTGCAGTTCAGCAGGCAGAAAATCATATAGTTGTTGTGGATTCTGAATTAGCACTGTGGCATAATAGACTTGGGCATATGAGTGCTAAAGGTATGAAAGTAATTCATTCAAAGAATGTTTTACCAGGTCTAAAATGTGTTAATATGGATTTCTGTGAAATTTGTGTGTATGGAAAACAAAAGAGAGTTAGTTTTATCAAGGATGGGAAGCAAAAGAAAGATGAGAAATTGGAGCTTATGCATACAGATGCATGGGGACCAGCTCAAGTATCTTCTCTTGGTGGCTCTCAGTATTATGTCACTTTTATTGATGATGCAACAAGGAAGGTATGGATTTATTTCCTTAGGCATAAATCTGATGTATTTGAAACTTTTAAAAAATGGAGAAGCTTGGTTGAGAATGAGATGGGTAAAAAGTTAAAATGTCATAGATCTGATAATGGTGGTGACTATTACAACAAAGAGTTTGAAGATTATTGTTCCTCTAATGGTATTCGTAGGTAGAAAACGGTTTCAAGGACTCCACAAGAAAATGGAGTGGTTGAGCGCATGAATAGAACAATAATGGAGTGTGCAGGAACTATGAGATTGCATGTTGGGCTGCCTTTAAACATGTGGGCAGAGGTTGTAAACATTGTTGTTTATTTAATTAATAGAGGTCCCTCTAATCCTTTGGGTTGAGGTATTCTAGAGGAAGCATGGATAGGTAAGAAGGTGAGTTATTCTTTTCTCAAAACCTTCGGTTGTGAAGCATTTGCACATGTAGATTCTGAAAATAGAACCAAGCTTGATGCAAAATCAAAGAAATGTATATTTGTTGGATATGGCATTGATGAATTTGGTTATAGGCTTTGGGATTTTAAAAATAAAAAAATTGTGAGAAGCAGGGATGTCATATTCAATGAGAAAGTGTTGTACAAAGATCAGTTGCAGCAACATGAGAAGAAAGAAAATGATTATGTAGTGTTGGATGATACACCGAACAACGATGTTCCAGTGGTTCCTCATGCTTTGCAACAGCGAAAACAACAACTACCACAAACTCCAATGAATGTTAGACGATCTTCAAGGATAAGTAGACCCCCGAAAAAATATTCTCCCTCTTTGCATTCTATTTTATTAACTGATGTTGGTGAGCTAGAATGTTATGATGAAGCTATGCAGGTGGATACCAAGGTTCAATGGGAGCATGGAATGGAAGAAGAAATGGACTCCTTGCTGAAAAATCAAACTTGGGAATTATGCAAGTTGCCTGCAGGTAAAAGGACTTTACCAAACAAATGGGTTTATAGGCTGAAAGAGGAGGATGGAGCTAAGAAAAGATTTCAAGCCAGGTTAGTTGTAAAGGAATTTGCACAGAAAAAGGGTATTGATTTTGATGATATTTTTTCTTCGGTTGTTAAAATGACTTCTATACGCATTGTTTTAAGTATTATGGCTATTGAAGATTTGCATTTGGAACAACTAGATGTTAAAACAACCTTTCTCCATGTTGATTTGGAAGAGGAAATATATATGGAATAGCCACAAGGATTTGAGGTCAAAGGTCAAGAGAAATTGGTGTGCAGATTGAATAAAAGTTTATATGGCTTGAAGCAAGCACCTCGACAATGGTATATTAAATTTGATATCTTTATGGTTGAGCATGGATATAGCCGATGTAATTCATACCATTGTGTTTATTTTAAGAGGTTGGATGATGATAGCTACATTATTTTATGTTTATATGTTGATGATATGCTTGTAGCGGGGTCTAACATGGTTCACATTAAGGAGTTAAAATACCAGATAGCGAATTCTTTTGCTATGAAGGATTTGGGGGCAACAAAAAAAATCCTTGGTATGAAGATTACAAGAGATAGGAAAAATAGAAAATTGTTTTTATCTTAGGCTGATTATATTGATAAGGTGTTGTAGAGATTTCATATGGAGAATGCCAAAGCTATCTACACACTTTTTCCTAGTCATGTTAATTTGACAAAGGATATGTGTCCAAAGACACAAGTGGAGGAATAAAAAATTTCCAAGGTACCATATGCTTCAACTGTATGTAGTTTAATGTACGTCATGGTATGCACAAGACTAGATATTGCACATGTTGTAGGATTTGTTAATAGGTATATGAGTCATCCTGGAGTTGAACATTGGAATGCAGTAAAATGGATTCTCAGGTACTTGAGAGGTACATCCAATAAATGTTTATGTTTTGGGGGCTCTAATATTGATTTAAAAGGCTATGTTGACTCATATTTGGCAAGGGATATAGATACCAGGTGGAGTACCATAGGTTATGTATTCACAGTTGGTGGGACAATAGTGAGTTGGATTTATCAGTTACAAAAGGTGGTTGCTTTATCCACCACGAAGGTAGAGTATGTTGTTGTAACAAAGGCAACAAAGGAGATGATATGGCTGGAACTTTTCATGGAAGATTTGGGTAAACAACAAGCTGAAAATCACTTGTTTACAGATAGCCAGAGTGTTATACATCTTGCAAAGAATTCTTCCTTGCACTCTAAAACCAAACACATACAGCTAAGATATCATTTCATTTGGTTAGTGTTGGAGGATGGACATGTAAAGTTGGAAAAGATACATACAGATGTTAATCCAGTGGATATGTTTACAAAGGCAGTGACAAGGGAGAAGTTGAGCTCCTCTTCAGCTTCATTTGGTCTTCATGGTTAAAAGTATAACATAGTAGCAGGGTCCAAGGTGCTTATTTCCAATGGGAGATTGTTTGGTGTGGAGCTTGATCAATCTCCAAGTGGGAGATTGTTTGGTGTGGAGCTTGATCAGTCTCCAAGTGGGAGATTGTTGGTATGTGGCAATTGATCATGCTATAATATACACTCTTCATGTATCCTCACTTCGTCACCGACAAAATAAAAAAATTGAATTTGTAAAACCCTAATTTTGGAAGCTTCTAAAAAGCTTGTAATAAGTGGTTGGGATGGGAGTTGCAGTAGGGCATTATTCGCGAGATTGTAATATGTTTTGTATTGGATAATAAAATCATTAGATGTCTGTGGTTTTGTGGATGTAGCCCATATTGAGTGAACTGCGTTAAATTCTTTGTGTTGTCTTATTACTGCTATAAAATTTTTTTGTGTTTTATTTCTCTGTTTTATTGATCAAATTTTCATTTAACTATTAGATATTTACTTTCTAACCCTAACATATTGATCTCTTTAAAAATATGGCCCTCTATATCCTATTGAAATCTCCATAATTAGCTTTGAGATAGGAAACTAGGCACCATGGGATTAGAGGTGATTAAATCATGTCCTTCCATAAATTGGTATCATGTACCATTGCATCTATTCCCTCAAATATTTCAAGCACATCAAACCAGTTGTTAGAAAATACTTTGGAAATCGCTTTACCTTGACAATTCAAAATATTTTCCCTTAACCAAGATTTCACAAGAATAAAATCATTTGAGTCTAGTATCACGTCCTTAACAAGAGCCTTGCCTTTTGCTTTAAGATTGGTCATTTGATTTACAGAAGGGGACTCTTAGGAATTAGTGTCCAATTTTAGACAATTCCTCTAAAGGTGTCCATATTTGTGACATGCACGACATCTGAAGGGAAAAACTTCATAATAAATTTGCTAAATCTAGTTCAAGCTACCCAATCTAATCTCCACCAAATCTAGAAGATGATTATTCAGGTTGATTTCAATACAAAGATAGGCAAATGTGATAATTTTTTATCAAAGGTTTGGTGAGAGGGGCCCAACGATTTCCCAATCACCACCACAGTCACATGTAGGATGTCTTGTCGTTGAATTTCATTGAAATTCGGGGAAGGCAGACCCGTATGGGAATCTTGGATAGAATTTACTCCAGAGAATCAAACCCTACATGCCAGGGTTTGATGAATAACCCTTCCTAATAGTAGAAATAAGGACCACCTTCGAAAATCATGTTTTGATCTGCCAAACATGAAAACACAACAAATAAATACCCATTTTTAGCTAAAATGATTTCCATATCACCTTTAGGATTTTTTTCTTCCTAACCCATGACTCAAGAAAATCCATGGAAATACATAAGCCCATGAACTTTCAAATTAGTGCATGTTTCGATAGATAAAGCACTTCTTCAACTATGGCATCTGGGTTAATACCCACAACAAGGCAATCTTTAAATTTTTCCAAGAATTCGTTGGGTCAAGGATAAGATCTCGGGAGCTATTTATTTTTAGATTCTTCAGTTGCATGCAAAAGAAAATTAATTACATGTTCATGTTCGACCGAAGAGGACTCTCCTCTATTTAAAATATTTTTGAACGATTAGTTGAGGGGGTCTAAGGCTGCCATGCAGACATTGACCTCTAAAACTCCATGAAGTTACACCACAAAATGCCCAAAGTGCCTATCTCAAAAACCACCTACATGAATTATGAAACTAAGCAACAATAAAACAAAACCAGAAACTTGGAAATCCTCCATACAAAACTAGCATGGAAAGTCATCAACAATAGGTAGTAGTTGCACCAAAAGGGAGATCAATGTCACCATACATTTCTAGGCCCCACACTACTACCACAACAATAAAATTCACTCAAACCCTACCGTCAACCCTCCATCTTCCATCGTCCTGTGTACAAAGGTTGTTTGGAGCCAAATTAAATATTAAATTTATTTTATTAATTATTGGCATTAGAATCACAACTTGGGGTGTGGTATTTCTTATGAGGATATTTTTAATCTTTGAGATCATGTGGCAACCTATTTTTAATTGATTCTATGGTAATATTATGGCAACTTGCTTGTGGGGAGCTATTGTCTAATTTTAGTTGGGAATCTTGTAACAATCATGAAGCACCAATATCATTAGAGAGAAATTTTTTAAATACTATTTTATTTTATTTTATAGGAGTGGTGTATTGGAATTTGGGTTCCCAAGTTGATTGTCATCCATCTATTTATTGATAGGGAATTTTTATTGTGGATATTCAATTTTACTCTATTAAAGCTTAAAATCCATTAAGAGTGCTTGTGTTCATCCATCCATATGAGGATGAAACCCCTTATATGTTAAAATTAATGATGAAACCCCTTTGGTTTCCTGAGATAAATATCACACAGATGTTGCATTTGTATTTCAAAAATTCTTTGTGTTTTCTAGTATTTTTTGGTGTGTTATTCACAAATTTTGTGAAGGAATGAGCTCCAACATTATAGGGATTTTTCGTTGAGTTTTATATCAATTATGTTACTATTGTTTTCAATTGTTGATTATGTGTTTTATCTTATATGCAACTTGCTTGCCTTGGACAGGGTTACAGAGCCCTTTAAAACCAGTTGTAATGGGTTTCAAGGCCCCATCAAAACATGTTTACCTCTGATAAAAAACATTATGGTAGATTTATGTGACTTGTTTGAAAGAATTGATTAATTTTTCTAGCATAGTTATGGAAAATCAACTATGGGTGTTTCCAAATTTTATTAAGAAGTTTAGAAGTGATATGTATCATATTTTATGTTTACTTTTCCAATTTATATCCAATATGAATATTTAAATTAAAAAAAAATAGTTGAGGACATTACAGTGGTATTATAGCAATGATCTTGCTAGCCTTCATAAAAGTTGTAATGAAGTTTGGATAGAAATGTTTCCAAGATCTACATAATATGTTTGATCTTTTATTTCCATACATCATTAACTAAGTGGATTTCTACTAGCATGCATATTTGTATACATCATTAGTCAAGCCCTAACACTTAAGCCATGTGTGTATAAGACCAAAATTCCATATCATTCCAAAGCGTCTACTTTTGGGAAGAAAAAGAGGAAATTTCTAGACCAAGGGATCATATGAAATCCATAAAATAATTCCTCTAAAATAATAAATAAGCTTGGTGAAGATAGTAGAAATGAACTCAAAAGGAAGAAGCGTAGTTTCTCTTACAAGAAACCATGGGGAACCAAGACATAGATGTCTTGGTAAGGGTAAAGTGCATTATATTGAAGTAATATCTAATGAAGATTCAAAACCTAAAGAGATTGAGCTTCAAATAGCTATAGAAGATCATGAATTTGAAAATATGGAGGTACATGTGCAACTCTTTTAGGAATACCTAATATGACCCCTTTAGAGTTTGATGAGTTCTATCTAGATGATAAATCACAATTCTTATTCATAGTGGGGCTACACGTAATTTTATTGAAGGTTTAATGATTAAGAGAAATATAAAAGTGGAATATATTGAAGGATTAAATGTTATTATTATTGATATTTTTACATTCCATATATCAAAGTAATTTGGAAACTCCACATAACATTGGGAGAACATAATGTATTTATGTTGTGGGATTAGGAGAAACTAATATGGTTTTGGGTGTACAATGGTTGCATTCTCTTGGTGATTTTTCACATAATTATCAATATATGGAGATAAAATTTAAATTTGAATGGAAAGATGTGGTGCTTAGAGGCCTCTCAAATATATCACCTCAAGTGGTCATGGCTAAAAGAATATAGTGGATTTTTCACAAAGGTCAAATTGTTTGGGAAATAAGTTATCTAGTGATACCTACAAATTCATCCATGGGTAAGAAATGCACTTATCATGTTAATATCAAAAATATTTTAGATGAGCATAGTGTGGTGTTTGGTAATTTTCCTCTAATACTGCCACCTAATAGAGGATTTCAACATATTAGTTGGAGCCAGGTTGTAACCCTGTCATAACCACTCTTCAATGACACCAAAAAATATACAAGAAAGAGATTTTAAAATCCCATAAAAGAACTTTTGTAAGTGGGACATATAAAGCCTAGTTTTGGTCCATTTTCATCAATATTGGTTCTTGTGAAGAATGAAAATGGTAATATATGTATGTGTATTGATTATAGAGCTTTGAACAAGAAGACCAGATAATTTATGAGTTGCATGGAGTTGTATATTTTCAAAGATTGATTTGAGATCAAGGTACCATTAGATCCATGTGAGATATATAAGTGTAAAAAATATTTAGATGGACCACTTTAGGCAATTTGAGTTCTTTCCATGCCCTTTGTTATGAAAAACTTATTGTTACCTGATTTTGAGCTTTCAGCTGAAATCAGGTTTAGTGTTTATTCTTTTTGTGTTGTTTGTTTAAACATTTAAAATATAAACCATAGTCTGCTAAGTTAAGTTCAATATGCATGAAAGAGATTTTCAAATGAAATAGATTACATTTTCATTCCAATGTTGCAATTACAAAAAATGAGAAAAGAGAACCATATGTGTTACAAATGTAATCTTTATTGATAATCATGAAGTGTACATGTCCCTCACAAGCCAAGGGACTAACTTTACTTATTCAATGAAAATAAAGAACTGTTTATACATGAATAAGTAAACAAATAAAATGTGCATATAAGGGTGGAGACCAGTCATTGCCTGAGAATGGCTGGTTTTGAAGGTGTCATCTTGCCCTGTTGCTGCCCCGAGCTGCTTGTGTCTTCCCTAGCTCCATAGTGCTCCTAGCTCCTGCATTTGGCAATCACAATGACGTTAGAGCAATGCTCTAAGCAATTAAAGATCTCAAACCTTACATAAACACTTACCTATGCATGTATAAATTGGTCCCTAAATGCATTAAATAAGCATGCAAACCTTGGATGTCCTGGAAAACAATGAAGTCATCAAACACATCCAAAATATGCATCTATTTTTCTAACTTGTTTGCTTCATGTGCAAATTTAGGACAAGTCTTGTTACTATTCTAATTTAGTTAAATGCAACATGTGGGGTAAATGTGGCTCCCACGAGGGTAGAGCTCAACATGCTACCCTCTGATGTTTTAAGAGGAATAGGAAATTGAGCAACTTGATTAAAGATATACATGTTATCAATGCATTAAATCAATATGGAATCACACCAGTTGATCAACTTTCATTATCAGATTCAAAAGATGCATTGAGTTCAATTATGCATCTCTTAAATAATGAGGGAGCAATCCAAATTAATGTCAGGTCCATCTCACCTTAATCCTATTGGACAACCACACATCACATAGGATGGTGAGCTTTTAGGTCACCGACATAGGTGACACGTGTCTACCCACTAGGATCAAAGTGAGGAGACAGTGTTAATTGTGGCACGTGATTGAAAAGGTAAACAACTATTGTGAAAATCAGGTAGCAAACATGTAGGGCAACAAGCATTGCGAAAGTCATGAGGGTTGGGATAGTCCTAAAAGAAAATTGCATGCTATATGTCATGAACATGACAACAACAATGGGTAAAATCATGATCTCATGTATATGGGTGGCAATCATGAATGTATGCTACATGATAGCAAGGGTAGTCACTTCATCCATTAAGGGAGCAAGTGAACCATGTTTTCACTTTGGTAGTGAATGATAAACTGAAATAAGCCATGCAATGAAAAGTGCAATCAAAAAACAACAAGGAGCAGCCTCACATGCATTAATGAAATCATATGCTGATAGGAATCATGAAACCTGGAAGAAAGGTATTAAGCAATGAAAAATGTAAAGGATCAAGAGCAGTGATAGAGGTCTTTTCAAGACATCATCCACCCAGTCACAAACCTCCAGTGTGGAGGAAGAGTAAGGAAAAGAGCATTGGTTTTGAGAGCTTTAAGCACAACAGTCTGCCTCAATCTTACAAATGAGAAGTTGTAACATCATTTATACATAAGGAATCTATGTTGCTTAACTAAGTGTGCCAATGAAATGTGATCTCATGGAATGCTATTATTAGTGGATGTGCTCATAATATTTCATGCAAGGGTTTGGTCATCATAAATGATCCAACATAGATCAAGATTGCATGCCAGAAAGCAGGAACCCAAGTTCAAAATGATAAGAATCAATGCCTTGAGAACAAGTATACATAACAGTGACATGGAGAGGCAATGTGATCAAACAATAAGTCCACAAAATAGAACATAGCATCAAAGAAGCAGTGAGACATAATCTCTAAAGGATGACAGTGTTATATGATGTCAAGGTTACAGAAAAGAACACCATTGAAATGCATGTATTCAAGGAGATACCTGGTAACTTCCAAGAAATCAGGGCATTCCATAGGAGCAAATGTATTTTCATGTCATACAAGACAACAACAAAGACAAATGTCTTTTGACTTTACTGAAGGAAAACAAAGAGATGGTCACAAGAGATTACATCTCAGATGAAGAAGAAAGGAAGGGTCGTAAAGTTTTTCAACTGCCCTATTCGGTGTCACATAATGATCAACCACAACTTTCATCTACATTTTCTTGAGTTTCTCAGACCCAGGGATTACCTCCACAAGTGATATGTGCAGTTGAAAATAACTTTATTGATGGAAATGGGGGAAGCAGTCAAGTTTCACAACTTACAAGTGTAACTTTTAATGGGCATGATGAAAGGGAGTAAAGCAATATGCCTTTAATGGATGAATCAAATAAAAATTTAGAGGGATATCCTACCTCTAGCATACAAATATATGATAATTGTGTTGATGAACACAAGCCTGTTACTCACACTGCATCTATCAAAGATGGTGGAAAAGTCGGGGCAAAAAAATTGAACATCTTAAAGGAGGTGGAAAAAACAAAGAAGGTACTCAACAATATCATTAATTCTCATGCAAGGTGGACTGCACATGCATAAGTGAATGTAATAGGGATGAACGGAGTAGAAATGAAAAAATAAACATTTTTATATGCAATTGTGAAGGTCAGAAGAACATATTAGCTATTCAACATCACTGCAATGGTCATTCTGTTTCAGGAAAGAGTGCAATGAGCTACACATTTATGATGTGAGTGCATTCGTAGAAGATGACTCAATTTATGATGGGGAGGGACAATTTTATTCCTTGGAAGATCTGGTTTTTTTATAAAAAAAACTAAGTTTTCTTTCACAAATAGAGGAACCCATCTGGGTTATTACAAGTTCTAGAAATCAAAGGAGAATTGCAATGAGTTGTTGTTTTCAAAAAGAGAAATCAAAATGGAAACCCATTTCATGCATTATTGGAGGTCGTGGCTAAGTAAATCCATTTTTTTTAAATACAGAAAACCCACTTGGGGCTTTTGCAATGAAATTGCAAATACAGAGTGCAAGGGGTGGTTACTCTTGTAAGGACACCAACTAAGTCTATTTCAAGATATCAAGAATACAGAAAATCAAAACAAACAAAGCCTTCATGATAACAAGAGTTACAGAATGGAAAGGAGGTATAGTCCTTTGAATTATACCTATACTATGCAATGGCATTGAATCATTTACAACTATTCATTCTTTACGGGGCAACATTTTATTGTGATGGTTCTTGTTTCAGTTGACCACTCTCTCATGAAATCTCATTCACATTATGATCTTGCAATATCTTGTCAAAAAATAAAAAAACTAAAAATGCAGGGGGTTTAGTTCAATTTTTCATGGCTACGACCTATAAAGGTCTTTTCATCACAAGAACACCAATACCCACTTGGGGGTTTTTGCAAAAATACAATCTTGCTACAAATTGAAGGTAACCCACTTGGGGTTTTTTATAGGAGTCATAAATTTCTTCAAACAGAGAAATCCACTTGGGGCTTTTGCAATGAAATTGCAAATACAAAATATTAAGGAGAGTTTCATAAGATATTCAAAACAAGAAGTGTATGTGCAAAACCCAGTTCATATGTTTACAGAGAAACACAATCTTGTTGCAATTTGGAGAAAACCACTTGGGGTTCGAGCTACAGAAGGCATTTGAAGTGTTTTTTTTAAGTAAATCACAAAGTATGATGCTATGAGTGCAGACTCAAAATGACAAACAAAAAGAGCCATTCTTCTATCCTCTTGGTTGCGGCCTCAATGGCTGTGTTTCTTCAAAACAACAACAAAATATTAGGGTTTTCTTCTTTCAAAGAAAATACAGAAGGAAATGAACAATTTCTGCTTTATTAGTCATAATGGAGGCTCGAAGTGAGCTCTGTTGCTCAAAATCTGAGAGGGATGGAGTTGATTCAAGGTGTACCTGGAGCTTTTGCTCACATTTTTTGCAACTTTCAGCTTCTTTTCTTTTACCGAAAGCTTCATTCAAGCTTCTCATGGTGGCTATAAAAGTGGAGAACAACAACAAAGAGAAAAAATGAAACAAAGTTCATTAGAGAATGCTATAGGTCGTGGCCTAAAATGAATGGAAGAGCTCCAAAGAAGTGGAAAATGTAGTTTTGTGTCAAATGAATGCATTTACCTGTGTTTCCATACACTTTCCATCAAAGAATCAGCCAAAAACCAGTCAGATAGCACCATTTTCTATGCAAAACTCCAAACCCTATGGTGACAACATGTCTCTGCCAAAATACTCGATGATAAAATGATGTTTTTTTTCACATTTTTCATCTTTTGTTGCTTAGGGTTTGACCCTATTTTGATGACCGATGGGAATTTTGTCCCATGTTTAAAAAAATGAAACACATGTTAATGCAAGATGGGGGCCAATGATAAGTTTATGACTTAGGCATTTTTATGCCTTAAGTCTTGATGCCTTATTTCAAAATTTGTTAAGTCCTTCAAAACATGAAACATGTGGAGCGTGCCAAGTCTTAGATAATAAGCCTTTGACCTTTGGTCATGTAATTTCATGGTGCCTTGAAGACTTTCAATTGTTCCTTCCAAGAAGTGTGGAAGCCTTTTATGCCATATAGGCCAAATTTGAACCTTTATTGCTGCCTTTGAAAATCAGAAGATGTTGACCAAACATGTGGCCTTGGAGTGCATAATGAAGTAAGTAAAAAGGTCAAGTGCCTTGGAGAATTTTTTATCTTGTTTAATGCTTTTGAAATCATTTTGACATTTCATTATATTTTTGCATTTTGTTTCAAACTATAAAAATATCATTTAAGTGATTTGCTAATCACTTTGATATTATTCACATGCAAATATAATGTAATCTAATATTGATGGTGGGCCCTCTTATATTTTTCTTTGAAATGTAAAATAACTTGATTAAGTGGTGTATTATGAATCACCTAATCGAGTTATTATCTTTAATGCCTTTTTGGAGTCTTGTGTTTTCAAAACACACATATTGCATGAGTCAAAGCTGGGAGACAAAATGATGACTTGCAGATAGGAGGAAAGTGTGTGGGTGAAGCATTTGACTATTTTGGAGAAACATGTGCTATTTTGGAGGGAGTTTTGTCACACTTTTGGCATGACTTGAGTCTGAGCTTGACTTTTCACCATTTTAGAGGCCTTTTGGAGTGATTTTGGAAGGTTCTTTTTTGGCTTGTGTGCTTCATCCTGACCAGAACCTTCTAGATGGACATGTGTGAGGGGTTTTGGTGGGTTTTTGCTTAAGTACATTTTGGAGTTAGTTCTTTGTTTCCAGCAGAGTGATAGGTTTTGGTGGGTTTTTGCTTAAGTAGCTTGTTTTTGCATTTTGGAGTTAGTTCTTTGTTTCCAGCAGAGTGATAGCTTTGTTTTTTGGAGGTATTTTTCATCATGGAGTAGTATTGTAACTCAGATGGACTTGTTATATAGTGAGTAACTTTGAATTAATATGATAGCATATTTTACCTTCTCATTTCATGTTTCATGGTATGTTGTTAGTGATTGATCAGTTTGACTTGTGAAATTTATCTTTCCTTGCAAACTTGTCTCATGTTTAGGCATCTGTTTAGTAGAAAATGCATGTTAATAGGTTATAAGTTGTGTTAGTCAATAGTGCAGTTAGTTGTGAGACATTTTTGTTTCCTTCTAAAGGTCTTGTTTAAAAAACCTTCTTATAAATTATTTATGTGAAATGCATATGGAAGTGAGTCGTGTAAACATATTTTCTATGATATTGATTTGAATGTGATAGGTTGTTATTAGGTCCTAGTTAGTTTTTTGGTGTATCACCTTAGGTATTTTCAGTTTAGGTTCATTTTCATGCATTTCTTACCCTTTACCTCAGAAATCAGTAGTTAGGTGGCATCAAAATGGGAGCCAACCCAAAATCTGGAGGTCTGCTTTCGAATAGGACACCCACAACCTGAAAGCAGTCCCATATTACATCCAAACATGCTAAGTTCATTCACAGCTTGGCATTAGGGTGCAGATTTGGATCCCTAACACTTATTACCTTCAAAATAAAAATTATGCACATGGAATTTGAAAGGACACTTTCTATTGTTTTCCTCATATATAAAGAAATTCATCATTGTAGAATCTTCAAGTTGATCCTAATCTATAATTGATATAAAAAAAGGTACAAAAGGTGAAGGGGAGAAAATAAAGGTTAGGGAATCTAAGCTTGTTATTAAACATCCCATGGGTAAGTGTAAAAATATGGGGGGCCAAAAAGTGGCCAATTTACTTTTTCGTCCTAAAATAGCGAAAATGCGAGCATGTTATAGTAATCACATGTCAAATATCAGTAATCAAGAGGTCAAATTTCAGTAATTAGCAAGTTGTATCATCTTTCTCGCTCTATCTCACTCATTGTTTATCCCTTATGCTCTAGACCTCTCTCACACACTCTCTCCTTCCCTCTATACTTCTATCTATCTCACCTCTCTCTCTCCCTCCATCCCTCCCTCTATTCCTCCTTCCCTCTCTAATTTTCTCTATCTCACCCTCTCTATCTCCCCTTCTCTCTTCCTCCCACCCATCTTCCCTCTCTACTTCACTCTATCTAACCTATCCCTCTACCTCTCTCTCCCTCCCTCTCTCTCTCTCAATCTCTTGGCCACCTTCTTCCTTCCCTATCTCTCTTCCTGCATCCCACCCACCTTCCCTCTCTACTTCTATTTATCTAACCTAGCCCTCTTTGCTTATCTCTCACCCTCCCTTCTCTCTCTCTTAACCTCTCCTTCCTCCTCCCCCCCACTCTCTCTCATTCTCCCTATCACACTTCTCTCTCCCTTTGTCCCTCCCTCCTCCCCTTTCTACTTCTCTCTATCTCTCCATCCCTCTCTCTCTATCTCACCTCTCTCTCCCTCTCTCTCTCTACTCCTCCCTCCCTCCTCCCCCTCTCTATCTCTCCTTCCCTATATACTTCTCTCTAGATCTCTCTCTCCATCTCCATCTCTACCGCTCCCTCCCACATTTCCTCTCTCTCTCTCTCTCCCTCCCTCTCTCCCTCTCAATCTCCCAACCTTCCTCCTTCACTTTGTGTTTCTCTCTCACACACACTCTCCTTCCATCCCCCATCTTGATCTCTAACTCTCTCCTTCCATCTCTACTCTCTATCTCATCATTGTCTCTCTCTCCACCTCTCTCCCTCTCTCTCTTCCTCTCTCTACTTCTTCTTTATCTCTTATTCTCTATATACTTCTCTATCTCTCTCTCCATATCTCCCTCTCCCTCCCTCCTTCACTCTCTCTCTCTCCCTCTCTCTCAGTTTCCCCACTTTCCTTCTCTCTCTCTCCTTCCCTATATAATTCTCTCTATCTCACCAATATCTCTCACTCCCTCCCTCCTTACCTCTTTAATTCTCTCTATATATATATCGCCTCTCTCTTCCTTCCTCCCACCCAACTCCCCTCTCTACTTCTCTCTATCTAACCTATCCCTCTCTACATCACTCTCCCTCCCTCCCTCCTCTCTCTTAATCTCTCCACATTCCTCCTTCCCCCCTCTCTCTATCTCTCATTCTCTCAATCTCACTTCCCTCCCTCCTCTCTCTATATCTATCTCTCTAATTCTCCCTCCCTCCTCCCCCTTCTATATCTCTCCTTCCCTATATATACTTATCTCTATCTCTTTCTCTCAATCTCTACATCTCCCTCCCTCCTTCCCTCTCCCTCTCTCTCCTAGTCTCTCCCTCTCTCTTAATCTCACAACCATCCTACTCTCTCTCTCCATCTTTCTCTCACCTCTTCTTCCTCTCTCACTTTATCTCACCATCTTCCCCATCTACTCTCCCCTCACTATCTCCCTTCCCCCATACTCTCTATATCCTCATTCCACATCTCTACCTCTCCCTCCCTCTCTCTCAACTTCCCACCTTCCTCCTCTCTCTCTCCTATCTTTCTCTCTCACTCTCTCCTTCCCTCTCTACTCTCTATCAAGCACCATTCTCTCTCTCTCCCTCCCTCCTCTCTCTATCTCATCTCTCTCTCCCTCCCTCCCTCCTTCCCTCTCTAATATTATCTATCTCCCCCTTTCCCTCCCTTCCTTCCTCCCACCCACCTTCCTTCTATAATTCTCTCTATCTAACCTATCCCTATCTACCTCTCTCTCCCTCCCTCCCTCCCTCCTCTCTCGCTCAATCTCTCCACCTTCCTCCATTTCTCTCTACTTCCCTCTCTATCACCTCTCTCTCTCCTTCCCTCTTTACATCTCCCTTATCTCTCTCTCCATCTCACCCTCTCTCTTAATCTCCCAAACCCTATATCGAATATCATAAATCTTAATCCCCATACCCTAAACACTACATCCTCAAACCTCATCCCTATACCCTCAACCTTATAACCTATGCCTTGAACATTATACCTTAAAAATAAGAATAAACCCTAAACCCTCATTGTATGAAAAAATGCCTCAAAGAAATGGGGTCTCACAATGATTTACATCACCATGAGACCCCATTTCTTTGAGGAATTTTTTCATATAACAAGCACTACCTTGTCAATGTTACCACATTGACAGATTAACAAGGTAGTGAGCTTAGTTCTCATTGTTTAGACCCCATTTATATGAAGGCATTTTTTCATATAACTAGCACTACATTGTCAATGCTACCACATTGATGCATTGACAAGGTAGTGCTAGTTGTACTTCACCATGAGACCCCATTTCTTTGAGGCATTTTCTGATACAACGAGCACTACCTTGTCAATGCGTCAATGTAGACGCATTGACAAGGTAGTGTACATCACCATGAGATCCCATTTCTTTGAGGCATTTTTTCATACAATGAGCACTACCTTGTCAATGCATCAATGTAGTTGCATTGACAAGGTAGTGCTCAGTGTATCAAAAAATGCCTCAAAGAAATGGGGTCTCATGGTGATGTACATCACCGTGAGACCCCATTTCTTTGAGGCATTTTTTGATACACCGAGCACGTACATCATCGTGAGACCCCATTTCTTTAAGGAATTTTTTCATAAAACGAGCACTACCTTGTTAATGTGTCAATGTAGATGCATTGACAAGGTAGTGCTCGGTGTATGAAAAAATGCCTCAAAGAAATGGGGTTGACAATATAGGGTTGAGGGATTAAGTGTTTAAGGGTTGAGAGTTTAAGGGTTGAGGGATTAAGGCTTTAAGGGTTGAGCGATGAGGGTTGAGGGTATAGGGTTGAGGTATAGGGTTTAGGGTCCAATGTATAGGGAAAAGGTATGAGAATTGAGGGTTGACCTAGTTTAATGTATAGGTTAGAGGGTTGAGGGGTTAAAGGTTTTAGGGTTTAAGGGTTGAGGGTATAAGGTTGAGGATAAAGGGTTGAGGGTAAAGGGTTGATAGTATAGGGTTGAGGGTCCAATGTATAGGCTAGAGGTTTGAGAATTGAGGGTTGAATTGGTTTAATATACAGGTTAGAGGGTTGAGGGATTAAGGGTTTAAGGGTTGAGGGTTTAGGGATCGAGGGACTAAGGGTTTAAGAGTTGAGGGTTTAAGGGTTTAAAGGTTTAAGGGTTGAGGGTTTAAAGGTTGAGGGATTAAGGGTTTAAGGGTTGAGGGATTAAGGGTGAGGTTGAGGGATGAGGGTTGAGGAGAGAGAGGGAGAGGGAGGGGAGACCCTGAGAGAGAGAGGAGAGAGAGAGAGAGAGAGAGAGAGAGAGAGAGAGAGAGAGAGAGAGAGAGAGAGAGAGAGAGAGAGAGAGAGAGAGAGAGAGAGAGAGAGAGAGAGAGAGAGAGAGAGAGAGAGAGAGAGAGAGAGAGAGAGAGAGAGAGAGAGAGAGAGAGAGATGGAGAGTGAGAGAGAGAGGGAGATAGGGGAAAGAAAGGTGTGAGAAAGGTATAGAGGTGAGAGATAGAGAGATGGGGGGAGAGATAGAATAAAATGAGATGGGGGAGAGAGAATAAAATGAGAGAGAAAAGTTCACAACTTGAGGGAAAGGCCTGAGAGGGAGATGGAGAGTGAGAGAGGGAGAGAGAGGGAGGGAGGGGGAGAGACTTGAGAGAGAGAACTAGATGGCTAAGGAGGGATGGAGAGCTAGACAAGGGGTGATTATGAGACATAGAGATGGGAGAGGTAGAGAGGAAGGGAAATAACTAGAGAGGCATGAGAGATATAAGGTTGTTAAAAAAATAATGACATGCACTCAAATACCATTTCATATTCAATACTTGGGAAATAAAGGGAGCACATGTTGTTACCTTCCCTTTGAAAATGTAATTATAATGTTTTCATTCTGTAAAAATGCAGACACCCTTTGGAAGCTTTCCTGGTTTTCAAAGCAAACAATGGCTCTTGTAAACTTTTAGAAACTTTGAGGTGGTGAGACATATATTACCTTTGCAAAATACACACCTGCTTGGCAAATGATACTTAATACATCTGACGGGCTCACATCTTTGTCCAAATTCTCTAGCAAGATAACATGTGAGGAAACAAATAACTTGTGTTGGTCATGCAACTCTTCTTCCCTTATAGGTTGGCAAGTAACATTCATAGAAATTTGTCCCATAGCCTGCTCCAAGATATTGCATTTTCCTTTGTTATTAACAATTTCCATACCCCCACAATGCAATTTTCTACATGACTTTGATGGCTGGTGAGTGGAATGTTTTAAATTTCTAGCATGACTAAGTTTACTTTGTGACTTGTAATTAGTAAATTCATCTTTTAATGGTTCTAAGAAATCAATGCCATATTCAATATGATCAAATGAGCTAGCAACTAACTCTTTACACACTGAGTAGCATCTAGTGCATACCACTTGGCTACAATAATAAGGAGCTTTACCAACCACATCACAAATATATTTGCCACATTCTACACAGTACTCATGGCTTAGCAGAAAGTGGTTATAGCATGGGCAACAATTCCCAGAGCATCATTATTTTTACCCACATCTCCTTGCTCCCTTCCACAAGAAATATTCCCTTTTATTGGATTCTTGAATAAATTTCTCTCATCATCTCTGGGTTGTTTTCCTTGGGACTTTCCCATAAAATCTAAAATGAAAAAATGTATGCCCACACCAACTTTATTCTCTCTATTATAGGTAACATATTCATCGGCATAAAAGTCTAATAAGAAGGGATACTTCCTCTTTTTAGGCGACACACATGGTGTTTACAATCCATCTAAAGGTTGTTCACATCCAGTGTTTTTGCCATGGATTTGAATATAACTATTATTAGCAAATTTATTTGTGGCCTTGGGTTCTCTACTTCTGCACTCTAAGAAAATAGTGGAAGCATTCATTACCCCCTCATTCTTGGTTACATCACAGTTATTCTATACTTTCATGTTTGGAGGACACACAATTATAATATCAGTTTTTTGCATGTCTCCACTCTCATGTCTTCAATTATCACATGAGATGGACTTTTATTACAATTTCCTAACCTTGCTAACCAATCTTCTGAGAATTCTTTATTTCTATAATTTAATATTTGAATCCCCCATCCTAGAGAAATAAGGATGGTCATTATCACTATTGCCTACTACATTGCCATCGGTACCACAATTCTTCCCTAACTTGGGGGAGCCATCATCAATCCAACCTCCACAAATTCCATCTACAAAGAAATTGGTACCATTTCTCAAAACAGACCCATCCTTTGCATCTCCTATAAGAATGGGTATACACACAAGTGAATCCTTTCTATTTTCTAAATATTTTACAACATCCTTAATTAGAGGGTGCCTTTGAATTTTCTTAGACTGTAATAAATAGATGTTCTCACAATATATGGGTGTCCTTTCTCTTTCATATGGACCAGAAAGCCATAAAACTTCATAGATAAGTTACCCTGATCCTCTCCATCAACAAAGATATGTTTGAATTTCGACCTACTCACCTGCAACTAGCTGCCTTTTGTTACCCATGAATTATTGATATTGAATTCTTACTACTTCAATTTTGGGTGTGTACTACCCAAAGAAATGTACCTAGTGATTTTATGTATAGCACGTATTGCACTGTGCACCATATGACAACAACTAATGTAAATCACTGGGAGACCCCATTTCTTGAGCCCATTTTTTGAAACAGCCCACTAGATTGCCAATTTCACCGAATTGGCAAGCTAGTGGGCCCACTAGCTTGCCAATTTGGTGAAATTAGAAACCTAGTGGCTTGTTTGGAAAAATGGGTCCAAGAAATGGGGGTACATCACTGGGAGACCCCATTTCTTAGACCCATTTTTTCAAACAGGCCAAGTTAGGTTGTCAATTTCACTGAATTGGTAAGCTAGTGGGCCCACTAGCTTGCCAATTCAGTGAAATTAGTAGGCCAAGTTAGGTTGCCAATTTCACCGAATTAGAAGCTAGTGGGTGAAATTGGCAAGCTAGTGGGCCTAATTGAAAAAATGGGTCCAAGAAATAGGGTCTCCCAGTGATGTACCCTATTTCTTGGACCCATTTTTTCAAATAGGCCACTACATTCCCAATTTCACCTAATTGGCAAGCTAGTGGGCCCACTAGCTTGCCAATTCGGTGAAATTGGCAACCTAACTTGGCTTATTTGAAAAAATGGGTCCAAGAATGCCAATTTCATCGAATTGGCAAGCTAGTGGGTCTATTTGAAAAATGGGTTCAAGAAATGGGGTACATCACTGGGAGACCCCATTTCTCGGACCCATTTTTTCAAACAGGCCAAGTTGTGTTGCCAATTTCACCGAATTGGCAAACTAGAGCTTGCCAATTCGGTGAAATTGGCAACCCAACTTGGCTTGTTTGAAAAAATGGGTCCAAGAAATGGGGTCTCCCGGTGATGAAATGGGGTCTCTCGGTGATTTACACCGAGAGACCCCATTTCTTGGACCCATTTTTTCAAACAGGCCACTACGTTCCCAATTTCACTGAACACTATGTTCCCAATTTCATTGGCAAGCTAGTGGGCCCACTAGCTCGCTAATTCGATGAAATTGGAAACCTAACTTGGCCTGTTTGAAAAAATGGGTCCAAGAAATGGGGTCTCCTAGTGATTTACATCATTGAGAGACCCCATTTCTTGGACCCATTTTTCAAACAGGCAACTACGTTCCCAATTTCACTAAATTGGCAAGCTAGTGGGCCTACTAGCTTGCCAATTCGGTGAAATTGGCAACCTAACTTGGTCTATTTGAAAAAATGGGTCTAAGAATGCCAATTTCACTGAATTGGCAAGCTAGTGGGCCTATTTGAAAAAATGGGTCCAAGAAATGGGGTACATCACTGGGAGACCTCATTTCTTGGACCCATTTTTTCAAACAGGTCACTACGTTGTCAATTTCACTGAATTGGCAAGCTAGTGGGCCCACATGCTTGCTAATTTAGTGAAATTGGCAACCTAACTTGGCCTGTTTGAAAAAATGAGTCCAAGAAATGGGGTATCTTGGTGATGAAATGGGGTTTCCCGGTGATTTACATCATTGGAAGACCCCATTTCTTAGACCCATTTTTTCAAACAAGTCACCGCATTACCAATTTCACCGAATTGGCAACCTAACTTGGCACCCCATTTCTTGGACCCATTTTTTTCAAACAAGCCAAGTTAGGTTGCCAATTTCACCGAATTGGCAAGCACTAGCTTGCCAATTCTTGGACCCATTTTTTCAAATAGGCCAAGTTAGGTTGCCAATATCACTGAATTGGAAAGCTAGTGCTTGCCAATTCAGTGAAATTGGCAACCTAACTTGGCTTGTTTGAAAAAATGGGTCCAAGAAATGGGGTCTCCAAGTGATTTACACTGGGATACCCCATTTCTTGGACCCATTTTTTCAAACAGGCCACTACGTTCCCAATTTCACTAAATTGGCAACCTAACTTGGCTTGTTTGAAAAATGGGTCCAAGAAATAAGGTCTCCCAATAATTTACATCACCGGGAGACCCCATTTCTTGGACCTATTTTTTCAAACAAGCCACTATGTTCCCAATTTCACCGAATGATGCAGGAGCATCTTGACAATGACATGAAGCTAGGAAGAAAATATTGAAGGTTGAATAAATTTTGATGTTTCATCATTGTATTGAGTCATTTTCCATTCATTAAAGTCATTAGGAATGTTAAATGATCAAAGTTTTGTGTCAAATTTGAAAAGTGTAAAAGTTGTCACAATATTGCAAAATTACAAAAAAGATGTAAACAAGGAAGGTGAAGGGTCATTTGGATCTTGGGTCATTCAAAAGCAGTTAGAAATTGAAAATTCATGTTGTGATGCCTTTAGAAAGGCCTTGTAGACACTTTTGTAAGCATGGGTGATTGAAATTTTGGAAATAGAATGATAAAGACACTGTTTTTCTGTATTTTCTCTAGAAAGTTGATGTTTATAGTTGGTGTGCGGCCTTGTACGGGAAAGAAGTTGTTCTAAATTGATTGTAAGTGATGGTTTGATCAATCACCTTCCATTTCATTCTTGTTTCATGCATATTGGCTCATTTTTGAGATAGTTATTGTAATTTTTGTAAAAATAGTCAAAACCCTCTATTAGGGAAAACAGTGACTGAGATAATTATGTTTCTCCTTTAATAACCGATGGAATCCTTTGGTTTTTAGTGAGATTATCCTTCTATACATGTTCTTTCATACTTCAATGGTTTTGGGGCAAAAGTGTAAAGTTAAGGTGTGAAGAATTGAAGTTTAGGACTAAATTTATGTATACAGATTGGTAAAACAATGTTTAAAAATCCTAAGACCTAAGGTTTAACAAAATACACATGGTAATGGATCTTTTGTGGTTTAATAAGCATGACCAGGTCCAATTAAGCATGTTCCAAGCTTTGGTTAAGAGAAATTGATTGTGGAGATAGCATAATCAATAAACCCTGTTTGTATCAAGCCTAATTAGGTCTTATTTCAATGTGGATAGTCATCAATTAATGGTGTTGTTACAAAAAAAAATTATATCAATCTTTGCTATGTTTTAAAAGGGCTAAAAAGGCATCTCAAAGACTTTTTACAGTCTTGAATGGAGGTCTGTAGTAAAAGTTATGTCTGACAGTTTGGAAGTGCATGGCTATAAGGAAAGTAAATAGTTTATGAAAAAATGGGTCCAAGAAATGGGGTCTACTAGTGATTTACACTGAGAGACCCCATTTCTTGGACCCATTTTTTCAGAAAGGCCACTACATTCCTAATTTCACTGAATTGGCAACCTAACTTAGCTTGTTTGAAAAAATGGGTCCAAGAAATGGGGTCTCCCGGTGATTTACATCACTAGGAGACCCCATTTCTTGGACCCATTTTTTCAAACAGGCCACTATGTTCCCAATTTCATCAAATTGGCAACCTAACTTGGGCTATTTGAAAAAATGGGTCCAAGAATGCCAATTTCACCGAATTGGCAAGCTAGTGGGCCTATTTGAAAAAATGGGTAAGAAATGGGGTACATCATCGAGAGACCCCATTTCTTGGACCCATTTTTTCAAATAGGTCACTACGTTGCCAATTTCACTGAATTGGCAAGCTAGTGGGCCTACGTGCTTGCTAATTCGGTGAAATTGGCAACCTAACTTGGCCTGTTTGAAAAAATGGGTCCAAGAAATGGGGTATCTCAGTGATGAAATGGGGTCTCCTGGTGATTTACATCATCGGGAGACCCCATTTCTTGGACCCATTTTTTTCAAATAGGTCATTTGCGTTACCAACTTCACTGAATTGGCAAGCTAGTGGGCCACTAGCTTGCCAATTTGGTGAAATTGAAAGCCAACTTGGCACCCCATTTCTTGGACCCATTTTTCAAAAGGCCAAGTTAGGTTTCCAATTTCACCAAATTGGCAAGCACTAGCTTGCCAATTCTTGGACCCATTTTTTCAAATAGGCCAAGTTAGGTTGCTAATATCACCGAATTAGCAAGCTAGTGCTTGCCAATTCGGTGAAATTGGCAACCTAACTTGGCCTGTTTGAAAAAATGGGTCCAAGAAATGGGGTCTCCCGGTGGTTTACATCACTAGAAGTCCCCATTTCTTGGACCCATTTTTTCAAATAGGTCACTACGTTGTCAATTTCATCGAATTGGCAACCTAACTTGGCCTATTTGAAAAAATGGGTCCAAGAAATAGGGTCTCCTAGTGATTTACATTGAGAGACCCCATTTCGTGGACCCATTTTTTTAAATAGGCCTCTACGTTCCCAATTTCACTAAATTGGCAAGTTAGTGGGCCCACTAGCTTGCCAATTCGGTGAAATTGGAAACCTAACTTGGCTTGTTTGAAAAAATGGATCCAAGAAATAAGGTCTCCTAGTAATTTACATCATTGGGAGACCCCATTTCTTTGACCCATTTTTTCAAATAGGCCACTACGTTCCCAATTTCACCGAATTGGCAACCTAATTTGGCCTGTTTGAAAAATTGGGTCAAAGAATTCCAATTTCACCGAATTGCAAACTAGCGGGTTTGTTTGAAAAAATGGGTCCAAGAAATGGGGTACATCACTGGGAGACCCCATTTCTTGGACCCATTTTTTCAAACAGGTTACTACGTTGCCAATTTCACTGAATTGGCAAACTAGTGGGCCCACTAGCTTGCCAATTTGGTGAAATTAGCAACCTAACTTGACACCCCATTTCTTGGACCCATTTTTTCAAACAGGCCAAGTTAGGTTGCAAATTTCACCGAATTGGAAAGCACTAGCTTGCCAATTCTTGGACCCATTTTTTCAAATAGGCCAAGTTAGGTTGCCAATATCACCGAATTGGAAAGCACTTTTTTTAAACAGGCCAAGTTGAGTTGCCAATATCACCGAATTGGCAAGCTAGTGCTTGCCAATTCAGTGAAATTGACAACTTAACTTGTCCTGTTTGAAAAAATGGGTCCAAGAAATGGGGTCTCCTGGTGATGAAATGGGGTCTCCCTGTGATTTACATCACTGGGAGACCCCATTTCTTTGACCCATTTTTTCAAACAGGTCACTACATTGCCAATTCAGTGAAATTAGCAACCTAACTTGGCACCCCATTTGTTGGACCCATTTTTTCAAACAGGCCTAGTTAGGTTGCCAATTCAATGAAATTGGCAAGCTAACTTGGCTTATTTGAGAAAATGGGTCCAAGAAATGGGGTCTCCCAGTGATTTGGGAGACCCCATTTCTTGGACCCATTTTTTCAAACAGTCCACTAGGTTGGCAAGCTAGTGGGCCCACTAGCTTGCCAATTTGGTGAAATTTACAAGGTAACTTGGGTTGTTTGAAAAAATGGGTCCAAGAAATGGGGTCTCTTGGTGATGCAATTTCATCGGGAGACCCCATTTTTTGGATTCATTTTTTCAAACAGGCCACTATGTTCCCAATTTCACTAAATTGGCAAGCTAGTGGGCCTAGTAGCTTTCCAATCCAATGAAATTGACAACCTAGTGGGTTGTTTGAAAAAATGGGTCCAAGAAATGGGGTACATCACCGGGAGACCCCATTTCTTAGACCCATTTTTTCAAATAGGCCAAGTTAGGTTGCCAATTTCATCATATTGGCAAGCACTAGCTTTCCAATTCGGTGGAATTGGTAGCCTAACATGACTTGTTTGAAAAAATGGGCCAATAAATGGGGTCTCTCAATAATGTAAATCACGAGAGACCCCATTTATTGGACTCATTTTTTCAAACAGGCCACTACGTTGCCAATTTCACTGAGCATTACATTAATGCATTGACAAGGTAGTGGTCGTTTTATGAAAAAACATCATTGTGAAACCCCATTTCTTTGAGGCATTTTTTTCATACAATGAGCGCTACCTTGTTAATGCGTCAATGCAGTAGCATTGACAAGGTAGTGCTCATTGTATGAAAAAATGCCTCAAAGAAATGGGGTCGCACGGTGATGTACATCACCATGAGACCCCATACATCACTGTGGGACCCCATTTCTTTGAGGAATTTTTTCATACAACGAGCACTACCTTGTCAATATGTCAATGCGGTAGCATTGACAAGGTAGTGATCATTGTATGAAAAGGATGCCTCAAAGAAATGGGGTCTCACTGTGATGTACACTATGAGACCCCATTTCTTTGAGGCATCCTTTTCATACAATGAGCACTATCTTGTCAATGTGCCAATGCAGTAGCAATTCCAAGGTAGTGCTCGTTGTATGAAAAAATTCCTAAAATAAATGGGGTCTCATGGTGATGTACATCACTGTGAGTCGCCATTTCTTTGAGGATTTTTTTGATATAATTGACACATTGACAAGGTAGTGAGCTTAGTGCTCATTGTATGAAAAAATTCCTCAAAGAAATGAGGTCTCACGGTGATGTACATCTCTGTAAGACCCCATTCCTTTGAGGCATTTTTCATACACCAAGCACTACCTTGTTAATATGTTTATGCCTCAAAGAAATGGGGTCTCACTTCTCTCTCCCTCCCTCCCTCCTTCCCTCTCTAATATTCTCTATCTCCCCCTTCCTCTCTCTTCCTTCCTCCCAACCCACCTTCCCTCTCTACTTCTTTCTATCTAACCTATCCATCTCTACCTCTCTCTCCCCTCTCTCTCAATCTCTCCACCTTCCTCCTTCACTCTCTACTTCTCTCTCTATTACCTCTCTCTCTCCGTCCCTCTCTACTCCCTCTCTCTCAATATCCCAAACCCTATACCAAATATCATAAATCATAATCCCTATACCCTAAACCCTCAACCCTCAACCCTCAACCCTATACCCTATACCCTCAACCCTATAAGCTAAACTATAAAAATTATCCCTCAACCATAAACTTAAACCCTAAACCCTACATTCAATCTTGTACCCTAAACCCTCAATCCTAAACCCAATACCCTAAACCCTATACACTTAACCTTGTACCCTCAACCTTAAACACTATACCTCAACCATCAACCCTATACCTTAAACCCTAAACCCTACACCCTCAACCCTCATCCCTATACCTTATATCCTCAACCTTATAACCTAAACCCTAAACATTATCCCTCAACTCTATACCCTCAACTCTATACTTAAACCATTTACCCTCCTCTAACTCTATACCTTGTACACTTAACCTTGACCCTCAACCCTAAATATTGTGCCTAAATCCCAAACCCTACCCTACCAAATGTCCTCAACCCTAGCCCCAATACCCTCAACCATATACCTAATATTCTAAACCATAACCCTATACCCTATACCTTGAATCCTAAACACTATCCCTCAATCCTCAACCCTATACCTTAAACCCTAAAGCTTACACCCTCAACCATCATCCATATCTATCTCTCTCTTCCTTCCTCCCACACACCTTCCCTCTCTACTCTCTAACCTATCCCTATCTACCTTTCTCTCTACCTCATATCTCTCAATCTCTCCACCTCCCTCTCTCTCTCTTCCCTTCCCTCTCTACTTTTCTCCATATCACCTTTCTCTCTCTATCTCACCTCTCTCCCCCTCCCTAGCTCTCCCCCTCTCTTCCTTCCTCCCACCCACCTTCTCTCTCTACCTCTCTCTATCTAACATAGTCCTCTCTACCTCACTCTCTCTCCCTCCCTCTTCTCTCTCTCAATTTCTCCACCTTCCTTCCACCCTCTCTCCCCCTCTCTCTCATCCTCTATATCTCACTTCTTTCTCCCTCCTTCCCTCCTTCCTTTCCTCCCTCATTCTCTCTTTTTATATATCACCTCTCCCTCTACTTCTCCCTCCCTCCTCTCCCTCTCTATATCTCCTTACCTATATACTTATCTCTGTCTCTCTCCATCTCTACCTCTCCCTACCTCCTTCCCTCTCTCCCTCTCTCTCCCCATTCTTTCTCTACTAGAGAACTCTCTCTCTCTCTGGTCTCTGCCTCCCACCCCCTCCCCCTCTCTCAAGTCTTTCCCTCACACCCTAACTAGATAATACTCTCTCTCTCTCTCTCATGCCTCTCCCTCACACCCCCTCACCCTCTCTTAGCTCTCTCTCTCTCTCTCTCAAACCCTAATCCCTATACCCTATAAACTTAACCTTAAACCTTCAACCCAACACCCTCAACCCTATACCTAATATCCTAAAACATAATCCCTACACCCTATAAACTTAACCTTATACCTTCAACCCTACACCCTCAACCCTCATTCCCATACCCTATACACTTAACCCTTATCTCTCTTCCTCCCTCCCTCCTCTCTCTTTATCTCACCTCTCTCTCTCCCTCCCTCCCTCTTTCTCTCTCTAATACCTATACCTAATGCGCAATCTTATACCCCCAACCCTCAACCCTCAACCCTATACTTAAACCCTCAACCCTACATTCAACCTTGTAACCTAAACCCTCAACCCTCAACCCTATACTTAAACCCTCAACCCTACTTTTAACCTTGAACCTAAACCCTCAAACCTATACCCAATAACCTCAACCCTATACCAAATACCCTAAACCCTAATCCCTATACCCTATACCCAATATCCTAAACCCTAATACCTATACCCTATATACTTAACCCTAAACACTATCACTCAAACCGCAAACCTATACCTTCAACCCTAAATCCTACACCTTCAACCCTCATAATTATACCCTATACCATTAACCTTATACCCTAAACCCTGGACATTATCCCTTAACCCTATACTTAAACCCTAAACCCTAAACTCTCAACCCTTAACCCTATACCTTATACCCTAAATGCTACACCCTAAATCCTGTACCCAATATCCTAAACCCTAATCCCTATACCCTACACACTTTAACCTTATACCCTCAACCCTACACTTAAACCCTCAATGCTACATTCAACCTTGTAAACTAAACCCTCAACCCTATACCGAATATCCTAAACCCTAATCCCTATACCCTATACACTTAACCCTATACCCTCAACCTTAAACACTATCCCTCAACCATCAACCCTATACCTTAAACCCTCAACCCTCAACCCTCATACCTCATCCCTATAACCTATATCCTCAACTTTATACCCTAAACCTTAAACATTATCCCTCAACCCTATACTTAAACCATAAACCCTACATTCAACCTTGTACCCTACACCCTAATCCCTAAACCTATTACCCTCAACCCTATAACCAATATCCTAAACCCTAATCCCTATATCTTATGCACTTAACCTTATACCCTAGAAACCATGAACACTATCCCTCAACCCTCAATCCTATACCTTAAACCCTAAACCCTACACCCTCAACCCTCATCCTTATACCCTATACCTAAAGCTTACACCCTAAATGCTAAACAATATCCCTCAACCCTTAACCCTCTAATTAAACCCTAAACCCTACATTAAACCTTGAACCCTAAACCAACCCTCAACCCAATACCCTCAACCCTATACCCAATATCATAAAACCTATACCCAATATCCTAAACCCTAATCCCTATACCCTATACCCTATACACTTAACCCTATACCCTCAACCTTGAACACAATACCTCATCCCTTAACCCTATACCTTAAACCCTAAACCCTACACATTCAACCCTCATCCCTATACCCTATACCCTCAACCTTATAACCTAAACCTTGAACATCATCCCTCAACCCTATACTTAAACCCTAAACCCTACATTCAACCTTGTACGCTAAACCCTAAACCCTAAACCCTCAATCCTAAACCCAATACCCTCAACCCTATAAGTACTTTTCTAAACCCTAATCCCTATACCTTATACACTTAGCCATATACCCTCAACCTTGAAAACTATCCCTCAACCCTCAACCCTATATCTTAAACCCTATAACCTCAACGTTATACCCTAAACCCTAAACATTATCCCTCAACCCTATACTTAAATGACAAACCCTACACTCTCAAGCCTTAACCCTATACCTTATACCCTAAACCATATACATAATATCCTAAACCCTAATCCCTATACCCTACACACTCAACCTTATACCCTCAACCCCATTATCAACCCTCAACCCTCAAACTTAGACATAAATCCTAAACCATAAACCCTCAACCCTAAACCTAATATCCTCAACCCAATACCCTCAACCATATACCCAATATCCTAAACCCTAATCCATATACCTTATACACTTAACCTTATACCCTCAACCCTAAACACTATCCCTCAACCCTCAACCCTATACCTTAAACCCTAAACCCTAAACACTCATCCCTCATCCTTATACCCTATACCCTCAACTTTATACCTAATATCCTAAACCCTAATCCCTATACCCTATACACTTAACCCTATAACCTCAACCCTATACCTTAAACACTAAACCTTACACCCTCAACCCTCATAGGGGGAGAGAGAAAGAGAGGGAGGGAGGGATTGGGGAGAGAGAGAGAGAGAGGTTGGGAGGGAAAGGGGAGATAAAGATAAGTAGAGAGGGAAGGAGAGGTAGAGAGATATGAGAGATAAAGAGTAGATAAGGAAGGATAGATGGAAGGAGAGGTATGGAGGGAGAGAGAGGGAGGTGAGAGAGAGGTGAGATAAAGAGCAATAGAGAGAGTGTAGTAGGGAGTGATGGAGGGATATGCGGGTAGAGAGGGATAGGTGAGGTAGAGAGAAGTAGAGAGAGATAGAGATAGAGGGAAGGAGGGAGGGTGGCGAGAGAGGGGAGGAAGGGAAAGGTAAAGAGGGATAGGTGAGATAAAGATAAGTAGAGAGAGAATGGTGATATATAGAGAAGGAGAGAGTTACAGAGAGGGAAAGAGAGAATGGTGAGATAAAGAGGAGAGAGTGAGAGAGAAAGAGGGTGAGGGAGGAGGGAGGAGAGGAGAGAGAGAGATAGAGGGAGGGAGAGGAGAGATAGAGAGTAGATAGGGGAAAAGGTAGGGAGGGAGAAATCTAGTGAGATAGAGAGAGAGGAGATGAAGATAATTAGAGAGGGAAGGAGAGGTAGAGAGGGAATGAGGGAGGGAGAGAAGCGAGATAGAGAGGTGTAGAGAGAGTGGTAGGGAGTGATGGATGGAGAGGTAGGTAGAGAGGGATTAGGGAGATAGAGAGTAGATAGGGAAGGAGAGGGAGAGGTATGGATGGAGAGAGTGGGAGGTGAGATAGAGAGTAATAGAGAGAGTGGTAGCTTGTGATGGATGGAGAGGTAGGTAGAGAGGGAGAGGGGAGATATAAATAAGTAGAGAGGGAGGGAGAGAGGAAGGGAGATGTAGTGAGGGAGGTTGAGGTGAGATAGAAAAAAATAGAGAGTGGTGGAAGGAGAGGTAGGTAGAGAGAGGGAGAGAGGAGATAAAGATAAGTAGAAAGGGAAGGGGAGGTAGAGAGAGAGGAGAGATAGAGAGAAGTAGAGAGGGAATGAGGGAGGGAGGGAGAGGTAGGGAGGGAGATAAAGGTGAGATAGAGAGGTGTAGAGAGAGCATGGTAGTGTGTGATGGATGCAGAGGTAGGTAGAGAGAGGGATTGGGAGATAAAGAGTAGATAGGGAAGAAGAGAGGGAGAGAGAAATATGGAGGGAGAGAGGGAGGTGAGAGAGAGATGAGGTAGAGAGAAATAGAGAGAGTGGTAGGGAGTGATGGAGGGAGGGGTAGGTAGGTAGGTAGAGAGAGAGAGGATGGAGGGATGGAGATAGAGATAAGTAGAGAGGGAAGGAGGGAGGGAGTGATAGAGAAGTGAGATAGAGAGAATTAGAGGGCAAAGGAGAGAGAGAGAGAGAGAGAGAGAGAGAGAGAGAGAGAGAGAGAGAGAGAGAGAGAGAGAGAGAGAGAGAGAGAGAGAGAGAGAGAGAGGTCTAGAGTGTAAGCGATAAAAAATGAGTGAGATAGAGAGAGAAATAATAAAACTTGCTGATTACTGAAATTTGACCTCTTGATTACTAAAAAATGACATGCTAATTTCTAAAAGTTGACTAAGTCTAAAATTTGTGAGATCTTCCAAAAACTAGAATTTGCATTATAGCTCCTAGAGATCTGAAACCACTCTCAAACATCCTGAAACTATATACATGAAATATAACTTAAAGTATGAGAAAGTAAATGTCCATATGTAAATGTCAACTTACACTTAAATGTTTATTTCATGTATATAGTTTCCCTCAAAGATAGCAAGAAGAAAGAAAGAAAAAAGAGAAGAAAAATAAATTCAATTAGACCCAAACACGAGCACGTTATAACACGCTCGCGTTTTGTCTTGCTTTGGGAATTCCCAATCCTTTGGCTTGGGTTTTCTTTGGATTTCCAACCCAAAGGCTTGGAGGGCCTTCCCAACATCCAAAAATGTGTTTTTGCATGTTTTACAAAATTTCACATAATCTCGTTCGTGCTCACCGTCAAGTTTGCACATGTTTCAAGGTCGAACAAATCAAACACTTGGGTAATGTTAGGCTCTCTCTTAGCTACCTAACGATGTAATTTTTTTCACATTTTGAAAATGTTAAGCCTTTGATCTATAATTTCTTTTGTTTGTGTATTTTTTTTTTGGAAAAAACTAGTGTTTGGTGTTTTTTTTGTTATAAATTAACCGTTCATTGAAATTTCAAATAAATTACAATTTTAGAAACTAGACTCCATTCTACACATATTAAAAAAAATCAATTAGTTTCCAAAATTTATAGGGATAACATGACCCAAATTCTATTTTTCAGGAAGTGTCCACTTTGAAAATTAGTAAAAAACAAAATATTCATTAAAAAATTATTAGAAAAATCAAACATAAACTACATACTGTTAGCTAATTTCTCACCAAAGCGATTTTAAAAATACTAAAAAAAAGTTCACCATACTAGGTACCCACAAAAGTTGCTATGTTATGTTTTTCTGACAAAAAACAACACCAATTTATGTGGTCCCCTCTTTTGAACCCCTTAATCTCAACCATTTTCAAGATAAATTAGTAGTTTAGAAAGTAGACTCAGAGCACTACGATCCTTGTTTTTGTTGCATCTCAAAATTTTGAGTGTAACTATCCTCAATTTCACATCCAAGGTCAGTATTTCCTGATTTCAGAAAAAAGTGGCCACTTAAGCCCCCTTTTTGGCCCCCCATCTCTTTGCATTTACCCCCATACACCATTCGATGAATGGAAAAATTTAAAAAAACCATTCCTCACGTGACCTAAAAATTCACAACTAAAACATTGGAAGGTGGAATCTCTAAAAGAGAATTCCAAATATGAAATTGCTACAACTTGTCCTATGGTGTAGATTGAATAAACATTCTCATAGTTAATGTGCATGATAATGTTGAATTTCAAATAATATAAATGTGTTAAGGTTGATCACATAGAATATCTTATCATTAGAAAGAGATCAATGATGTGAAACACAAAATCAAATTCATCAACATTCATGAAATATATGAAACAATAAGAAACATGCTTAGAGATTAAAAACCATCACAAAAAATGAAAACCCCTAAGAAATAGAGTAGAAAATTTGCATATTATATTTAAATATAGGTTTCCAACCCTTTACATTATAAATACTAATTTATGGGTTTATTGGATAGGGAAGATGAAAAGTCATTCCCTCTAAAAACTAAAAGAGGCAAAATTCAAATGGAAGACCAAAAGGTATTTTATCTTTTTCTCTTTTGTTTTTTATTCCCTCATTACACTTTACACAAAATTTGACTTGCAAATGAGTGTTATCTAATTTCCATACACTTCTAAAATGTTTTTTGTACTTTGCTGAGACTTTTCTTGTTGGTATTTAGCAAAATCATCCAATGCCACTCTATAAACTTCAAGATCTCAAATATTTGACTAAATGAACTTGACATCAACCTTAATGAAATTATCCACTTGTTAATCACATAGTAGGTGTTTGTGATTGAAATAACTCTTGAAAATCTCTTGTTCTTAGTATCAAGTTTCATTGATATAGTTGTGCTTATTAAATACCTGTATTGAGGTTCTACTCGCCTCTTTAGTGTTTGTGACCCCATTAAAAATAAACATTCTTAATAATTTTCCAAGGTTTCTTCCATTTTGCATTCTCCTCGTCAACCTACACATTAATTCAAATATTGCAATTGAAAGATGTGTATCATTTAATGATAAACCTACTTTGTCTAAAAATCATTCAATATTCTTACAAAAATCCTTGAACTTCCTCACAATGTCTATTGTATTGAAATTAACACAAACAAGTATTGTTGCTTCAAATGTTCAGCTCCTTATCCTAATAGGAATGATCATAAAGGTACAAAACACTACTAATAGTCTCAACCCACAACTTGTTTATTATAGTATTAATATAGTTTCTAGTGCTAAATGATTCTTGTAGAATTGAATCATAATTAGACTTTGCAGTCCAAAGTCAAAGATTGATAACTTTTCCTATGTCATATATTACAAGGTTATCATATGCAACCACTTCTACTAGTCTCTCGAGAAATTCATTTCCTCTTCTTCTATCCTTGTGAACTTCCTCTTCCACCTTCATTTCTCCCTATCTTGAAACATCCTAATCCTTAGCCTCATATTTCTTGCTATTTTTCTTTAAAATTTTGACAATAACCTCTCCTCTCTCTAGACTCAATAGATAGGATGGACTTGGATGCCTTAATAGCTCATTAAAATGATTATATGTTAAACCATTTTCCATCTAATGAACAATTGCAACACATCTTCCAATAGAATCCCACTCAATAGCAATTACCATGAAATCCTTGCTAGTTTTCATTGTCTTAAGTTCATCTACATTGTAAAATTCAAGCGAGCTAGTGTGATTTTTCATCCTTGCCAAAAACAATAAACCCCTCAATAGGAAACCAGAAAAGTGCATTTATTGATCTTCCTTAAATAGTGACGAGCTTGGAAGCTTGACCAACATTATTAGGGCTCCTCATTGGATATAAACTAGCATTTGGCTTGCTCCCATCTTCATGAATAATAGAAAACCTGTGCCCTTTGGGCTCCCCAACAAATGCAACAATTTTGTCATTCTTGTTTTCTAATTCTCACACTTTTGTGGGTATATCTCTTTCCCTAATGTGGGAAATCTCAAAGTTAGTGTAGATACATTTCTTGGTTTGCATACCGGTCCAATTTACTGCAAGATAGTCACCATTGCTTTGCCAATACATCTTGCAATCACCTACATTCAAGAGATTTTTCTGCCCCACTTCTTCCATTCCAGGAAATTTGCACAAGACTATTCTTGCAGGTTGGTTTCCACCACCTCCCTTTGGAACAATGTTTTTTATTTTTTATTTTTTTTGCTATGGAGGAATCTTAAATACATGGTGGAAGAATTTGATATGACTTTTTAACTATACTTCTAAAAGCAGACCATCTATCAATTAATCCAACTTTCATTTTTCTTTTCTGTTTTTCATCCTGATGATAGATCATAAAATATGATCCGAAACGTTGATGAGAAAAAATTACATACAGTTTATCTAAAAATCTTAGACTAACATCTATAATAGACTGTGAAAACAGAATATTATTAATCAATTGAAATTCCAAGCATACTATTAAAGTTGTAACAAATACTTTTACTTATAATTTGGTATGGCCAACCAAATGAATCTTAGCCATGCTCATTTAGTAGAATGGCTTGACAACATTTTACATGTTTCGAGAATTAAAACAGAGCTTTTGTTTCACGGCTAGCTCGAGGTTCGGAGTCCCATGAGCTATTTCAAAACTATGCACAATTCAATTCAAAACTATGCACTTGTTTTAACGGTCCAAATTTCTTAGTTTTTCAGAGTTTGAGCTTTCTTGGCATTTTGCGAGTGATTGGGAGATGGGCTCGTAAATCCAAAATGAAACGTCTTAGGCATGGAGTTTACAAATATTTTTGCATATTTACCATGAATGTTCGAAAGAGATTTTTAGAATTCAGAATTTGATAACGAGGAACCAAGTTTTAAAATTTGATACATCGAAGGTCAGAGTTGAGACTCTTAAAAGATTTTTTTTTTTTTTGGGAAGGGTTAAATCTTGGACAATTTTAAATAGGGTGTTTGAACTAACACTCAAAGTTTGAACCTTGATTGTGTAATTGTATTAAATGCTTTGAACTTCGTAGAATTTGAGGAGAGTTTGGTGACATATTTTCAATTTACAAGGTTTGATGATCATAATTTAGTTATATTTTATTATGTATGCTTTTTGATTTGGGAATTAGAGGTTTTTTGATTCTCATGTTTAGAATTTGACTTTATTTTGCATTCATGCTTCTTAAACTCAATAATATGAGATGGAAGGCTTTCAAGACTCTTATTTTTTTTATCCTAATAACACCTAGGCAAACTAGAACTCATACCTCGATGTTAAAAACATAAAGATTATTGGGTCCAAATTTCTATCAAGTCAAAAAATTGGATCATTACGACTAATTTGGCTAACCCTAGAGTTTAAAACCAAAATTAAGGTACAAATTGAATTTAATCCTTTAGACATGTGTCTCCCAACTAGGATTTATAATAATTTTTAGGGCATTTATTAGCCCTTAAACATAAATTTGGGCAAAAAAAAAACAATATTTAATGCAATGAATGATTCTACAAACCTTAAGTTTGAAAACAAGAATAGAATAAAAAAATATGTAGTAATGGAACCTAGAAAAAATAACTAGAATAATAGATGGAAACCCACGAATATTAAAGCTCTTAACTCTAATTAAAAATGCTAAAGGTTGCAGGGAAGTCAAATGAGCTTAGTTGGGTGCAAACACATGGTCGCAAAGAGACGTCCAAATGTCACAAGAACAAATGAGGGATTATATGGAGGCACAAAGTCTTAATGCTATTTCACACATAAATGTTGAACTACCCTTGGTTTCGGGGTTTTGAAATGTTCTTAGAGTAGTTGCAAACTATGAAAGAAAGTTTGAGCGAGCTATACATATTTTAGGATTTAGGATCTAGTTATAGACTTGCATCTTGCATGCAAACAAGTTAACAAATCCCAATAAAAGGTTCATCTTAGGGTTTAGATCTCAATAATAATTTTATTTTGTAAAAACACACATGAATTCAAAAATTTATAGTAAAACAAGTGTTAAACTCTAGACTTAGAAGAATTTGATCAAACCTAAACTTTTCTTTCTTTGATGAGTTCACATATGTAGAGGTATTTATATGAGCCCACTAGAACAAACCTCGAAGAACTATTATACTCAAGACACACAACATTAACATTGACTCAAGCATTTAAAGAAAATGATGTAGACCAACACTAAGCCACATAAAGACAATATACAAAATTCAAACAAAAGGTAAAAATAAAAAGAAAAAAAAAATTGCCTACTTAAAAAAAGTAGGGCTATGTTGTGAAGACCACAATAGAATTGTTATTTTGATATAAAAAAGCATCATGCTAGATTAGGAAAATTGAACCAAGGATGTTAGAAAATCAAGAATATGTGGATTCCCAAGATATATTAGATGGAAAGGATTCATGGAAAAGACAAAATAATTGCTAGTGACATCTCCAAGATATTAGCTACTAATAATGTATGCGATCTCCTATATGATGCTACCTTGATAAAAAAATCTAGGAATAAAGTAAAATAAAATATGCTAGAGTTTCAACATATTATTGATTCTTAATTACCTATAATAGAAGGCCATTATGGGATTATAAAGGATTTGGAAACCTACAAAGTGGAACTCAAAGGAATAATATTCTTAAATATTGAACCTATTTTGTTGGAAGACAAGATAGATACAATTTTGTTTAGTCGTCATATTCATAGAATTGTGTTGTTGAAGACAAGGGTCAAAAAATTTAACAAGGAGAGTAAAGTAATATTGGATGTCAAATATGAGGCCAACATTAATAGGTAATAATTGAGATTGTTTTATTAGATGACCATGAATGGGATTAGAGGCTTAACTTGTACTTCTAGTAATTTTTCAATTTTTGTATTATTTAAAAAAAATCTTTCAAGGCTAAAGTGAATGGTAAAATAAGATAAAGGAGTTACAAGCATTCCTTGGATTATTTTGCAAGCATCTTATCATTCTTTATTGCCGTGAAGGTAATTTCAAGACTTCACAAAATATTTTGATTTAATAATAGATAATAAATGTATGTAGAGTGATTAAGACATGCCAATACAACATATTTAAAAGGTATCATACTTCTAAATCTATAAAGGGGAGTTGGTCTTGCATGATCCCGATGAAAAGCTTGAACTTCAAGTTCCTCATGCTTTGAGCTATTGAAATATTTTTTAAGAGATTTTAAAAAAGAGTATGCAACCAATATTTTTTGGTTTTCATAGTATCAAGGAGTTTAATGCAAACATTCATATAATTAGGAGGATTTTATCAAAATTTCAACATGGTTACCCTTTTTTATAGGAAGTGGATTAGGTAGGATGAAATGAGGCTTTGCTAAAGCTCATTTTGGAAGGATCACTCTAGAAGGATTATGTTGGCTAGAAGGATCACAATCTTATTTTGATGTATCCAATCCCTATTGTGTACATAGATACTTTGACCTATTATTTTTCTAATAAAAATAATAATGTATCATGTCTTGGCTCTATAAATGGATGGAGAGAAAAACTCATTAGAAAATAGATTCTTAGTAGAAGTATTATTCAAATAAATTTCTTATTTTATGCTCACTACATGCTCCACACTAACTTAACAAACTACTTAATTTATTATGTTTTAAATATTTCCATTAAAGACTTTAAAAGCAAGCATGAATGATTGGCACGATGTCGGGAATTAGGAATTTTTGAAGATTTCAAGATGTGATAATATATATATATAGGTATTTATTAGGAGAAAAAGGGCAATAGAGTCATTTCATTTTTTTTATCTTTCGAGAAGACAATCAATTGTTACAAAAAGTGCAATAGAAGTTCATTTTAGTTTTTTAATCTTTCAAGAAGATAATTGGTTGTTACTTTTATGTTCTATTTTTTTTATGGATGCAATACATTTTTTACCTTCTACAAATTTTACAAAGCATGCATGTGATTCCACGAGTTCAAGTTCCAATCTCTAGCAATCAGAGAAGAACACCATTTCTATAGATGAGTATTTTTTTTTAAGTATTACTATTATGTGTATCCATGCATGTGTTAGATTACAAGCTATGTTAAGGTCAAATGTTAATTTTAATACTATTTATTGTGTGTCAAGTGTGTCTATAGGTTAGTTGTTAAGTTCCATTATCAGTATGTTAAGTAATATTTTATTTCCTTGAAAATATTAAATTGAAAAGAACAAAAACATAAAAAATTTGAAAAGTTTCTTAAAATATTTCCCATTCATTTATGTTTAATTAAATAATTTCAATATTACCATATTCATTTAAGTAGAATAAATACATTGTTTCTTGAACTTTGTAGTTTGACAATGTATAATTTTATTTCTCTATTTTAAATAGTTTCCTTTTTGAGTAATTTTGTAGTTTAGATTTAACTATAGCATAAGCACATTTTTATTTTGTGTAGCATCATAAATTGTCACCCTTGACAATTTAACACTACCTTGACACCCTATTTTTCCTATAAATTCAATTATAATAACAATTTACAAATTTTGGGACTAGATTAAGAAAATACATTTAATTTCCCGTCATCCCTATAAATTCAAGCCAAAAAGTCTCAGAAACTGTCACCATTATTGGACTATGTTTCCATTATTAGACTATGTCACAATTTTTGGACTAAGTCATCATTCCCCAAAAAGCAAAACTTTGAATGTCCTAAATTTCAATTGGCGGGCTTTTATGATTTGAAAATGACCCAGGTCGGCCCCTACCCAAAAGGATTAATTTAAATGCATATAAAAGAATGCTCTCTTCTTATTTTTGGGAATAAAGAAGCAATTTATGAAAGGAGAGCAAGTTGAAGATCCTAAGATCAATCAAGGGAAATCAAGGGTAGATTTGTGAACATTATTGCAACAATTCAAGATCCAAGCATCATATCAAAGTGTGTATGAGTTTTATTCATGTTTATGCTATCATATTATTTGTGAAGACTAATCCTTGTAGGTCTCCAAGCAATTCAAGCAAGCAAGATCCAAGACTTGAGGAGATTTGTATGACTTTAGTCCTTCAAGGAAGCCATTGAAGGGTGGTGAGTTGCAGTCCATTGTTGATTCATCATTCTTTTTTATCATTTATCACTATCCCTAAAAAGGATAGGTTTTTTATCATTGAAATTTCCATTGTGGAAGTGGAAAAATTAACATGGGGTTTGACCAAGGCAAGCCCCTAAGTGGCACAACCCTTCTTCTCTCTTTGAATGTGCAGGTTTCAAGTTTTAAGAGGATTGAAAGAAGTTTGAAGATCAATTACTCATTGTTGCAATAGAAAACCCTACATCTTGTCAACTCACAGAAACTCAATTACAAGAATATTTGATAATGATCTAATAGTGCAACAAGTGGAAAATGAAAGCTTTGATATGGCTCTAGAGGACTGCAAAAATAGATCTAAATCTCAATCAAAAGGACATTGTTTCCTTAGGCGACTTAGTCCTCCATTTTCAGCCATAGATTCAAACCACAAGTGCACAATACTTTTCTCAGTCTATTTCTACTATCCAATTTTTTTTGTGACTTTTCATGCTCGTTGTATTTACATCAGAACTAAAATTTGCATCATTAGGTTAGTTGAATCATTGCATTTCATCCATAAATTAATTTAAGATTTGGTCAAGGGTAGGTTGGCTCACCTTTCAGGTTTTAAGTCATTCCTATATCTTGTCCAAATCCATCAAACACCCACTATCTCAAATATTTAATGAAACATTTGGAAAAATGTCTAAACCTTAGGGTCAAATCTTAGGGTTTCACTTTTTCTATGTTTCATTTTGTAACTTCTAAAATTTGAGCTTCAACAAATAATTTACTTTTAAGAGTTAGTTGAGTAGGATAATTAGGAGTAGATAGACTATTGGGATACGATATTTACCCACCTATTAAAAATAGCCTTTAGACACCACCTTGGTGACAAATATAATAATCTATTAAAATGTGAGGTTTAATGATGCCTTGCCACTTTTTGGTGTCATTATTGGGGACAACACACTCATGTTAATAATTTTCAGGTGTTAATAGGGTCATAGGTAGATAACTTAAACTGGTAAAATCTTAGAGGAAGAAAATAATCATTTCTTTTGCATGGCCAAAAAAAGGGACCCATATCAAATATTTATTGCAAGAAACCCCAACCTTAAAAACCAAATACATAATCTTTGTTATAGAAGCCTTAGTAGAACTTTATCTCTAAAAATTGGTTAATTAGAACTAACCTGATACTTCACAAAGAACCCTAAAAATTGAGCAAGAAATATAAAAAATTCTAGCAAGAATAATGGACATGATAAGAGAAAGGTGGAAAGAACATTCACCTACCTTGTAAAATTAAATGAGGAACCTCAAGTGAAGAATATTTCTCCTTCCATCTTATCTAGCTTTTGAGGTATGGTTATAAAGGATCCAAACCATTTTCTCTTTGAATTTAAGGTCCTTTATTATAAATATGATTATATAATAGATAAAATAAAATTGAAACTATTATGTTCCATGTTAAAGGACTTGGCTATGTACTATTTTATGGGATTAAACTTTTGATCAAACTTTGGATCTATTAGCTCTTGGGGGAAATGGAAATTGTGTTTTTGGATGAATATCAAGATTATTTCTAGGTTAGTGATAGGAAGGAGGAGATATTTTATTTGAAACAAAAAGAGGATGAGAGTATAGGGGATTTACTAGATAGATTCCTCTTTGTCTTGAAATATTGTGGGGATATGATGACCTCAAAGTTGGTCAAAACTATACTTTTAAAGGCCTTGATGAAGAAATCTAGAGAGCCCTTGACCACATGGGGTAGGGAGATGTTTCCAAACTAAGTCTTGATGAAATGTTTGAACTATGCAAGAACTATGCAAGAGCTAATCAAGAACCCAAGGATGAATGAGAAAATATAGCTTAACAAGAGGAACCAATGAGATAGGACGATTGAGGGAAGTAACAGAAAATTTAATAAGTGAAATCCTTATCCAATTGAACACTACACATGATAGACTACAAGACAAAATTGAAAACACATTAACACTTTCCATCTATTGTTTGAGATGTAGAAACAAGCACTTGTTATAAGAGTTCCCATTGGACAAAATCAACATAGATATCAAGTTTGTGATAAAAATCACCCTACCAACCAATGTGAGTTACTTCATGCAATCAAGAATTCTAGATGCTCCTATAGTCAAGGAAGAAGTCAATTACATGGGATAATGACAAAGGGGAAATTTTCCTTTAGATCAAACTTTAAATTAACCTTGGTCTCTACAATCAAACTAGAAAAAAAATAATGGACAACACCTTTGTCTCATAAAAAAGTATTATAGTAATGAAGACCTTATTCATGGGGACCCTCATAGTGGACCAATAAGCCCTAATTGGATCCTTAGTGGCTTAATCAACCATAATAGGTGTGGTATCCTTTGAATTCAACACCCTAGCATAATTCCCCATATAACTAATTTTACCAAGGACCTCAATGCATGCAAAAATAGTAGCAACCTTTGCTACCACCTCCTCAAAATTGATAATAGCCAAACTAGATTGTACAACCTCAAATCCTTACTTAGCTAGTTGTTAACCCAAAGAATAATAGACAAGAATCTCCTATATGGGTAAAAGCACAAACCTGTGTCACACTTTATAAAGGAATCGACCAACAACAAAAAAAATTATGAACTTCGACCACATAAAAGTGGTCTTTATGTTTTGAATTTCAAAATGATGTAAACTAATGAAATGTAGAACTTTTGATGAAGTTTATTCGTGTAATTTTTCATATTTTTTAAAAATTGTTTTCATTATTTTTTTTATCAATTTAAGAATAGATTTTGGATTGCTGAAAATTTTAGAAAAAGTGACATTCACGGGATGTCAAGAAACAAATTAAAAAAAAATTCATCTACTTGAATTTTTTTCTCCAAATAGGTAACTTCAATATCTACATTTTACTTACTGTTGATGATTAAAACATGTTTTCAAACAACTCTTAAGAACTCAGCTCTTGCTTTGCAACTTTCTCGCTCTAGTTGTTTTTTTGAATTTTTGTCCCTGCTTTGATTTGACTGCCTCATGGGCCGGTCAGGAGGGGGGCCCGAGATGGCTCCCCATTCCATGGATGTTGTCTCTTTTTTTGGTGCTGTGTTTGTTGTGGTAGCGACCAATGTTGTTGTTCCCAATGTGACTTCTCCTTCTCGTACCTCTGTCCTTTCTCTAGGGGGAAGGACTAGGGATATTTTTGGCAAGTTTCCTTTGTCCCATTCTCTTAGGTTAGATTCTTCCTTCTTTGAAGAAGAACCGACATCCTATGTGGAAAAAATGGTGGGTACTAGCTCGCCAACTTTGGGTAAAAGGTTTCTAGAGTTTGCTTATTGTTCAGTGATTGGCTGGGAAATCGACGTCCCTGAAGCTTTGATGTTGAAGGCTATGGATAGCCTTAAATTGGCGTTGGTTGGAAATTTTTTGGCCTATCGTCCCACTATTGAATAGGTTCATCATTGGGTTTCCTCGACTTGGAATCTTAAAGACAGTGTCACCACTAATGCTATGCCAAGAGGTATCTTCCTTTTCTCCTTTATGGTTTATGAAGATATGCTGAAAGTGTTAATGGGTGGCCCTTGAGCCTTTGATGCTAGCTATAATAATTTTATTTCCCTCTGCAAGTGGAAACCAGGGTTTGATCCTATTGCTGACCTGGGGGCTATGACTCCAACTTGGGTTCGCCTCCCTAGGTTACCCCTTGAATTTTGGGAGATGGGTATCTTGTAAAAGGAATTGCAAATTCTTTTAGTAGTCTTTTGGCTATAGAAAAGATCACATAGGAGAAGTTTGGAATTTCCTAAGCTTGTATTTGTGTAAATGTGATTGTTAATACAGTTCTACCAACCTCTATTATCCTTAAGTATAAATTTGGAAACTGGAAACAACCCCTTGAATATGAAAATGTTGGTCATTTATGCCAGCTTTGTAAGAAATTCAGTCACCTCATTGATTCGTGTGAGAAAAGGCCTGTTGATGGAACATTTGAAATCGAGCACTCTCTTTTTGAGAAGGTTCCTAAGCCCTCTACTACTGCCCCTGCTACTCGTCCCCTTGATATCTCTTTTGCCCTTGTGGATTTTGTCCTCTCTACAAAGGATGCCCCTACTTATGGCTTGGTTACTGCCCCTACAGAGCCTCTTGTTGTTTCTGGTGACTTGGATAATCTAAACCTCTTGAATGTTGGCCCTATCGATAGTTTCCCAACCCTGATCTTTTTGAAGGATGAGATTCCTACTATTGGGGTGGAAAAGAATATTGACAAAATGGATGAAGTTAAGGGGGGACTTTAGTTGGTGGCCAAGTTGTAGTCAAACGAGGGTGTGGCTCCTATTTTGAAAGATGGAGTTGAATTGGAAGAAGGTGAATTAGTGTCTTTAGACCCCAATATGTCCCTAGAGGAAATGCCATTTCTATCTTAGAAGGAGGTAGGAAACTTGAATGACTCCCTGGCCTTGTTGGGGTTTCCTCCTCACCCCAGTGACAAAGAAGATGAGGATGAATGGTTACAAGCACCTAATAAGTCTAAAAAGAAAAAGAGGTTGGATGTAGGAGGGGGAAATAAGGTAGGAAGAACATCCCAAGAGGATTCCAGGAACAAGGATAGAGTGAGGGATGTGGCTGTAGGTAAACAAAGAACCTTGGACTTGAACATGGGATCAAAGTCCAAAAAGAAGTAGCCCTGGATGCTCCTCTCTGGGCCTTTGGTGTTGCTGTCCCTAGTTTGTTTCTCTATGAAGTTTCTCTCTTGGAATACCATGGGCCTAAACAACCATTATAAACATTTTTTGGTTAGAACTTGTATGCTAGAAAATTAAATGGATGTTTTGCTTCTTCAAGAAACCAAAATGAAGAAGGAGACCTTTGATAAGGTGATTTTGAGTATCTAGCCTGGAGTGAATTATTTTGTCAGTGAGGCTGAAGGAGCCTTGGAGGGAATTGTTACTCTTTAGAATCCCTCAAAATTAAAAGGAACTTTGAGCTCTACTGGTAGGAACAATCTGACAGTTTCTCTAGAAGATCTGGCTTCTTAGGAGAAATGGAATTTAATTAATATAAAAGCTCACAATTCCAGTAGGGATAGGTTGCAGCTTTGGGAGGATCTGAATGATGCTATAAAAAAAAAGGATGACCATTGGATGTTGGGAGGGGATTTCAATTCCCCCCTTCTTCCTTCAAAAAAATTTGGGGGGATGGATGATTGTATTGATAGTATGATGGAACTGGTTAGTTTCCTAAATTTTGTTGGGCTTATTGATATTCCTCTTCAGGGCTCTAAATTTACTTGGTCTAAGAGAAGGAATGTCAATCAACTGATTCAAGTTAAGTTGGATAAATTTCTAATCTCTTCCAATTGGAACATTTCTCAATTTATTTCCCTATATGCTCTTTCTAGGTTTGGTTTTGATCATAATGCTCTAGTGCTAAAAAAAATGCTGACCACAACAATGGCCCCTTCCCTTTTAGATTTGAAATAATGTGGAGCCTTCACCTAGATTTTGTTGTTTTATTAAAAAATTGGTGGGAGGAACTTGTTTGTGGCACCCCTATGTTTTTTCCTGGTGGAGAAGTTGAGTAGAATCAAGTAGAGAGTGAAAGGGTGGAATAAAGTTACTTTTGGTAACATCTTTGAGATTAAGAAATTGCTGGGAAACAACTTAAAGGAAGTTTAGGAAAAAATGGAAGCTGGCCCTGTGGATGATGAGATATGCATAAAAGAACGTGACCTAAGATCCCAATGGTTTAAGGTTAATAAAAAGGAGGAAATCTTCTGGAAGAAAAAGTCTCGGGTTTAATGGCTTACTGAAGGGGATTACAACACTTAATTCTTCCACCAATCTACCTTGAAACATAGAAGCAAGAACATGATTAGATCACTCAAAAAAGATGATGGTACCATGGTCTCAATTGAGAAATAAATTACTGGGGAAGCTGCTATTTTCTTCTCCTCTTACCAAAATGTCCAAGGTAATGCTAATCAGGTAAATGATGACTTCCTTGAGGTGATCCCAAAAATTATTTCTGAACAATACTTAAAGATTATGACTAATGTTGTTTCTATTGGAGAAGTTAAAAAGGATGTGTTTTCTTTTGGGGCTTATAAAGCCCTTGGCCCTAATGGGTTTCCTCCTTTTTTTTAGACTTACTAGGATATTGTTAAATCTGACATACATAATACTGCTAGGGATTTCTTTAGGTTGGACAGACTCCTAAACCAACTAAATGCCACCTTTATTGCTCTTATTCCCAAGAATGATGATGCTTCTTATCTTAAAGATTCCAGACCTATTAGCCTCTGTAATACTATCTATAAAATCTTCTTCAAGATCCTGGTGGTCAGAATTAAAGTTGTTTTAGGTAAAATCATTGCCCCGAACCAGAAAGGCTTTGTCCAAGGCAGAAACATTCTTGATGCTATTATTTGTATCCACAAAATCCTCTACTCTATGGACCACTATAAAAACCCAGGGATGGCCTTCAAAATTGTTATCTCTAGGGCATATGATAGAGTCTCTTTGTCATTTCTCTTTGTTGTTCTTAGGAAATTTGGGATTGAGGGAAGATTCCTAAAGCTGATTTTTGTCTGTGTCACTTCTCCTATGTGCTTTGTTTTGGTTAATGGTATCCCCCAAGGTTATTTCTCTTGTGGCCAAGGCTTGAGGAAAGGTGGCCCCCTCTCACCCTATCTTTTCATAATAGTTGTTGAGGTCTTAGGTAGGAATATCCAAAAGCTTGTGGACTCTAAAGCCCTTAAAGGTGTTAAAGCTACTTTGTCTCTCCTGCCCAACTCCCACCAATAGTTTGTTGATGACACACTCCTATTTGGTGAAGCCTCGGTGGGAGAAGCCAACCTCTGGAAATCAGTTCTAAATGATTATGCTTTTGTTTCTATCCAGTATATTAACTATGAAAAAAACAAGATATACTTCTTTAATGCAAACCAAGTTGTGAAGGAAAAAGTGGTGAAGATATTGGGACGTTAGGAAGTTGTTCTACCAGCAAATTACTTGGGGTTACCCTTGATCTTAAGAAAGTTGGAAAATAACTATTGGAACCACCTAATAGAGATAGTTCAAAAGAAGTTGGTTGGGTGGAAGGGGAAACTTCTAAGCTTAGCAGGGAAGATCCAACTGTTAAAAGCCTCCTTATAGAATTTCTCAATTTATTACCTATCCCTCTTCAAAATACCAGCCTTCATAGGGGAAAAAATAGAACATATTCAGAGAAGATTTATGTGGTCTGGGACTAAAGAGAAAAACATATTGTCTCTGGTAAGTTGGGAAAAAGTGTGCACTCCAAAAAGTGCAGGAGGGCTGGGGATAAGGAGAATCAAACTACTTAACAAAGCCCTAACTGCTAAGGTGGGTTGGAATATTTTGGAAGGGTCAAAGGACTGGGTGAAGATTTTCCAAGCTAATTATTTGAAGAAAAGAAATCTTGGCTTCTTTCTCTCTACGACTGACCTGCCTAGTGGGTCTGTTCTATGGAACCATCTTATTAAAATTAAAAATGTGTTGAAATTGGGGGTTAGAAAGAGGATTAGTAATGGTAAAGACACTAACTTATGGAAAGACCCCTAGATTGAGGCTTCCCCTCTCTCCTCAATTGATGGATTTAATCCCCTTAAACAAATCTTGACAAGGATATGTGGCAAAAAGGTGTTGGACTATGTCAATTGGGAGGTGGAGGAACTTAAATGGAAGGAGTTCAACTTGTTGTTAAGGAGTGTCAGCTTAAAAGGCCAGAGACAAATCAAATGGGATCCGATCCTATTAAGGTTACACAATCTCATAGGGGAGGTGAAGTAGTTTTCCATTGAAAGGGAAGATGAATAGGTGTGGAAAGGGAGCTCTTCTGACTATTTTTTTGCTAAACATGCTTATAATGAATTGGTCAAACCTCTCATTGACAATAGAGACTATCATTGGGATAAAGTGTGGATAAAAAATATGGTGCCAAAAATCAATAGTTTCTAGTGGGCTACTTCACATGGAAGAATTCTTACTATTGATAACCTGGTTAGGAGAGGGTTTCATCTTGTTAATCGATGCACCCTTTGCAAGCAGGATGAAGAGTCTATTATGCATCTTTTCTTTCACTACCAGTTTTCTAGAGAAGTGTGGTCATTCTTCCTCCCTTTGTTGTTCACTAACTGGGTGTTTCCCTATACTATGAAGACCTTTGTTGAAAGTTGGTCTAATTGCCCATTCTCCCATAAGGTAATTGTGGATCTTTGGAACCAAATTCCACCCTTATTAACCTGAGGAATATGGAAGGAAAAAAATAATAGGATCTTTAGAGAAGTTGAAAGAAGCAACTTTGAGGTCTGTATGAGCATAAAAGCACAGGTTCAAGAAAATATGGATGTGGGAAGATATTACTTCTTGAAAGTGTGTGATCAATTCAGAGTGTGATAAATATGTAAAAATAAATAAATCAAACACACCAATAGAAAATTATTGTTGATGGGTGTTTTGTACACTTTCTCAACATAGGCAGTACATAGGTGCACTACCTCTCTTGAAAGGAAATCTCCAACAACAAGTTGCTGAAAATCTCCCCAAGGTCTCTCAAGTGTTAGGTCATGACTTGCATGGAACTCCTCATTTGATTTTTATGCGATTTTGCTAGTAATCACAGGGAAAAATTACATAGCTGGATGCGAGGTAGATCTTCAAATCCGAAGCTTCTGAGATGGAGGTCAAGTTTCATTTTGCTGTAGGTTCGGACAACGGTCCAAAACTTTGATGTTTCTTCAAGTTTGGCTTTACAATGTGCAATGAACCTTAGCACAAGCTATTTCTAAAAAAAAAAGAAAAGAGCAGGAAGATGGAAGGTTCCTGGACCTGCAACTAACTGTGAACAACAATCATGGAGTTCCTGCAATGGACAACTTCCTTAAAACAAGATTTCACTTAACCAAAAATCTTACAGTCTCATGAAATTTGTGCTATCTTCTAAGGTCTGCAAATATTTCACCTTTCATTCACCATATGCATGCATGACCAAATATAAAAGTGTGGAGAAAATTTGAATTTAAGCCCAAACTAACTTTACACAACTATCTACCAGCAGTAAACAACAAAAGGTAACTAAGAAGGCATCTACACAATAGGAATTTTAACAACCATGAAACAACATTTCTAAAATCTATAAAAGCAAGAATACAGCTAACTAGAACAACAATATAAATCTAAGTAAAGCATTTAACAATGGATATTGAACCATGAAACATGTGAAGAAATTAGAAAATGCACCAAGTTAATGTATTTTCATTAAAAATTTCAGCAGCATATCTTTACAACAACTCAACTCCCTTTGCAAATGAGAGGAGACCCCTATTTATAGTGCCCAAAATGTTAAATGAATGGCCAATATTAATTCTCATTGTGTGGCCAGGATCCATTACAAAATAGGGTTTCACCCACCCTCAATATATTAAACTTTTTAAAAAATGCATCCTTGTCCTTTTGCCTATTTTGTCACTTAGTGCTGGCACTACAACATTTTGTCTTTTGTTGATAGATCTTCTATTTAGCTATTCCTTTGGGAGCTCCTCATTGATAGTAGGGCTATCCTCCTACTTCTTCGAAGCTGAATATTCCATGAATTTAAGAATAACTGGCTGGAGCTTGTCTACCTCAATGATCTCGTATCATAGCATCTAGTAGCTCCATTCTTTTGCATTATCTTCAAGCTTTCTCCAGTCTTCGTCATATTTTATGCCCTAATATTTGAATAGCTCTGATTGGTTGAAGGCACAGGCAGAAAAACTCATGAATTCCATTGTTATTTCACTGGACATCCCGTCCTCCATCTTCTTCTGAAAGTAAGGTTTTACCTTTTCTGGATCCATTTGTACTGCGGGCATGTCATACTCCGTCATCAGCTTGAGATATCGAGCGCATTCCGACCTAATTTCCTTGACCCATTCGATGTCTGGATCCACCTTACTCATTATCTACTCCAACCTTTCTTTTCTGTTGTCAAAATCTCGCCTCCACACATCCATCAGCCAGTGATCGTCCCTTTTGAATGCAAGCTTCTTTTCCCATGTGGCTTTTGGTAACTGGAGGATGGCCTCAATCTTTGGATAGGTGGAGTTGTACATTGCAGGGAAGTCGGTGTAGAGCTTCTTCATGCTTTCCAGAGATTGTTGTAGATCCAAGAACTTGTTGGCTATTCGAACAGCCCGACTAATACCCATGTTCCCGATGTACAGGACCTGTCGGAACTAGCTCTTTGTATTCTTATCCAAGTTCTTTCTTTTCTCCAACTTGTCAATTTTTTCTTTGAACAACAGTTGGGGTGGAGCTGCAGATGTGGTAGGAAGGTAATGCACTGAGGACCATTGTTGGATGTAATCCGTCAAGGCAGTTACTTGTGCCTTAAGCTCATCCTTCGAAACCTTGTCCTGTTTTATCAGGTGCACCACTGTAGCCACTGACTCCTCAAGATGCCCCACTTTCTGCTCTCTGGTAGCAGTTCCTAAATCAACGGTGGTGATGTTGTAGCTTATTCCTTCCCCGCCCACCATCGGCGTAGCTATTTGCACTGCTCGAGACTTAGAAGCATCCATTGTTTCCTTGGATTTGATCATAGGCTTCTTCTCTTTTCTAGTTGTGATCTGCGCTCGGGCTAAGATAGCCTCCAACCTCGCTCTTGGGTCCTTTAGTGTGGGAGTTTTCTTTTCAAGCTATCTCTCTAGCCATTCAGGCATAGCATGATTTTCCTTAGGTGATTCACGATCACCTTCGCCTTCCCAGGCTAAGATGTCTATTTTCTTATCTCCAGGGGCCTTTTCTCCCACTTTAGTAGCATCTCCTTCTTCTTCATCGGAGTCCTAAATGAACACAAGGCGCTTGATGGGAGGCTTGGTAGGTAATCGCTCCTAGGGACTTTTCTCTTTCTCTATTTCCTTCCCCTCATTTTCCCCAGTTTTCTCAACCTCGTGCACGTGCTCCTTGGGCCGCTCAATTTCGAGGCTCTTGACAGTTTGGGCCTCACTCTCAGGCTTATCTTCTCTTGCATGTTCCCTTGTAGGGAGCTCCACGTCTTCTATTGCCTTGTCTTCTTGTTGTTGTCCTTCTTCTCTGAGAGGCGACCTTTCTGCCTCTTCATCGTGTTTTAGCTACCAGGCCATCTCTTCTTCAAGATAATCATCAAATGTTTTTACGATGACCCTACCACCGACATCCTCTTCCTCATCCCAACTCTCTGAAGAGCCTATTCCTTCTTCCTCGTAGGCCACCCTATCAATTGTCCAGTGTTGATACTCTGGGTGTTCATGGTATTTTTCGGCTTCCTCTTCAAATGGATTCAAGGCCTCTTGCTCCCGTCTCTCTCACTCCTTGGAAATTAACATGGTGGCCTCCATAATTGGTGGTCCTGCTAGAGGCTGCGAAGGTTTAGCAGTAGCGAGGACCTGCGCTAGGGCCGCTTGAAGTGTGGGGTCCATAAGGATCTGGGAGAGCTTGTGATATGGGGGATATTTTCAGTGAAAATTAAAGTATCTCCGATACTCCATATTTCAACACCATCAACAAGATCTCAGTGTCCTGATTCCAGCACAACTTGAACGGAGCGAAAAGGAGTCCGTTTGCACAAGTTATGGCCAGTCAAACCTTGGGTTAAACTGCCATCAAGGGTCATCCAGGAAGTGGAAAAAATGATTGTTTTGGAAATCGATGGAAGTGGCATCAAGTCGAAGAGCTTGTCGAGATGATTTTGACAACGTTCGTTTCGTCGAAATCCGACATCGTACGCTCGAGATATTGGCAGTCAAAGTTTGATTGACTTGATAGTACAACAGATGATGTCATCAGGTAGTCCGTACTGTACGGAATCCAAATGGATGAATTTTGGCATGACACATGGCAATTGATTCATACTATACAAACCAATCAGATTATGACACGTGTCCATCTGTACCTCCTGCGTGGCAACCGTACTCCAAGTTAGCGAGCACAATGGCATCCCAGTTAGCGTTGCGTGGCAGTTGAGTCAGCGTTGTCGTCCAATCAGGTGTTGACATGTGGCATCCCTAGGAGTGCAACGTGCCCCTCTATCATCCGTCAGTATGGGCATCGACGAGTTTGTCATATTGTTAACAAAATGGTTTTGTCGGGTTTGAACCCCTGACCTGTGCGCGGACAGCGGAGAGTCCTCACTGTTAGAGCACGGGCTTTGTGCTTTACCATATACAGACATGGATTTGTTTTCTTCTATTGGCATTGGAGTTTGTTTTAAACAAACGATGGCCGACGGGTTTGGAACCCGTAACCACCGACCTAGCAAAATAAGGTGTGGCCGTTAGACCGCCGAAGCTCGCTTTAGTATGTGGAGAGCTCAGTTCTTTTTGTTATGTCTTTCCTACCCGAAAATTGTTAATTTGAGTGTATGGTTAAACCTAACCCCCCCTATGTGAAATGAGAAAGGAGGTTAGGAACAACTTGAAACCATAGCATAATGGAGGATATGTTTGTTTTTTTGTAATTATGAAGGGTTTTTAGCCTTTTTAGGCTTAAATCATGTATAAAAGAGGGGGGAATTTAGCTCTTAGGAGTTCAGTGAATGCAAGTGATAAAGTAGTGAAATAGGTGATACGAAAGAGGGAACTTGTGGAGATTTTTGAGCCATTTTCATACGATGGAGTATTGTTATGCTGTCGAAGTGCTTGAAGAGATGGTTTTGGTGCATTTGTAATCTTTTTTTGGAGATTAATCGGATTAGTCTCACTCTATTGGAGCGGACCCGGAGATGTAGTCACGTTTGTGGCGAACTCCGTTATCAGATTGTTTGCACTTTTTCTCTCCTTTTTTCTCATGTTCTGATTTTCACCTTAAGTTTTAAGTTTCTAATGCATAGTTTCATTAATGTATGCATGAATTTGTAATTCCCTTAAATTGTTGAAATTAAGCATTCAATTACGCAATTAGTCTAGATCCTATACATATCAAGTGGTATCAGAGCTTTTGGTGGCTAGTATTGTATATTTGCTTTGAATGCTAACAAGATCCAGGATTCAGAAGGGCGAAGGCAAGCTTGAAGAATTTGATCCTGAGATCGGGAAGTGAAGAAGTTTTCTAAAGATGTCTGTGTCTAGAATGGAGGTTCCTGAAGAAATCAGTGAGCAAGAGTTTCGTAGAGTATTCCTTGAGATGAAGGCTAAGGTGGACATACTTTTCCAAGAGAGACAAGAGCAGAAGGAACTTGAAGGAGGTTCATTGAATCAAGATGCTTGTAAAGACAAGAAAGGGAAACATCATGGAGATGGTGACAAACAACCAGATCCACCCTCTTCTCCTTCTCCTCCCTCTTCTCCTTCTTCTCCATCTTCTCCTCATTCTATTTCTTTTAATCCTTTCAAGAGTGGGTATAAGCCTAAGATCAAATTGGATGTAAAATTTGACTTACCAAAGTATTATGGTGAATTAGATGCTGAAAAACTAGATGATTGGATTCAGCAAGTTGAAGTCTATTGTAGAGTCCAAAACCTATTAGATGATGTTGATAGGATCCAATTAGCTACTCTTCGGTTAGGAGGGACAACTTTAACTTGGCGGGAGAGTAAGACTAAGGCAGAAATTTCACAGCATGGTAGGGTCATTTTAACTTGGGCAGAGTTTGTTAATGCTCTTAAGAAGCAATTTTATCCCCTAGGACATATGCAACAGTTAATGATGGACTGGAAAATGTTTAGGCAAGGGAAAGGTCAAACTATCCAAGAGTACACCCATGAATTCAGAAAGAAGGCTATTGCATTAAATGTACCTTTGTACACCCAGGATACTTTGTTAAAGTACATAGGAGGTCTTCATTCATATCTTAGACATTCCATTTTGGTATTGAACCCTTGTAATTTGGATGAAGTGTCTGTTCAGGCTACACACTTAGAGTCAAGGGGAAAGGGTTCATTCATTGATAATGATAACTCTGTTAAGAAATCTTCTAAAGTTGCAGAGACAGGGAAAGGAAAGAAGACAGCTACAGTCAAGAAGGATGACAAGCTTTCTTGCTCTCATTGTGACAAGAAAGGTCATGATGAAGATCATTGTTGGAAGTTGCATCCCGAATTGAAGCCTAAGTGGGCTCAGAGACAGAATCAGAAACAGAAGGGTAAGGAGAAAGCCACGAATGTTGTTATGGATCTTGGTTCCGATTCTGATGATGAAACTAAGATAATAGCTATGGGTTTGAAAGGTAAAGCTCCTACTTTCAGTGTTTCCTTTGATAGTTGTGCTTCTACTTCTAAAGTGAATGATGTCTCTGAAGATAAGAAAAGGAATGAGCTTTTTCATTTAAGGGTTGTTGCTAAGAACATTAAGATTGATGCACTCATAGATAGTGGTTCTCAAGTTAACTTAATTTCTGAAGATGTTGTAAGAAACTTGGGATTGAAAACTACATTGCATAAAAAACCTTATCCACTAGGTTGGATTTGCGAGAATGATAAGTTGCAAGTAACAAGACAATGCACTTTAAAATTCACAATCACTAGTAAGTTTGTGGATGAAGTACAGTTTGATGTGGTTCCACTAGATATTTGTGGGATAGTGTTGGGTAGCCCTTATTTATATGATCGGAAAGCTATTTTCTACAGGGAAAAGAATCATTATCATTTGTTTAAAGATGGCATTCAGTATATTGTACATTCTCACATGATTAAGACTGATCGTTCTTTTACAAACACAGGGCAGTTAAAGAGGGTGATTAATGCAAATAAAGATTTAACTCTTATGTATGTCAGCACAGGTGGTTCTAGACAGGAACTTGGAGTAGCTAACTAGGGTCAGATGTCGCAGGATACACCCATAATACAGCATGAGGGAATGATGATTGAAAGCATTGATGAATCCTTGGGTAAAAATGTTTTTGTTGTGAAGGATCGATATGTTGTTGATTTATTCTCTTTCATCTCTGCATTATTGTTCAGCTTGATGCTAGTCAATATTTGTTGGTTAGTGGCTACAACAGTTGATGTAGATGCTTGTGGAAGTGATATAGTGATGTTTATGTTCAACAATGTTGTTGTAGTCTTTGTTGTGATTGTGAGCCAGGTATTCAGATGTACAGATGATACAGGACAAGTGAGGAGGCCAAGTCCTCACTTGATGTTTGAATAAATGCCACTTTTGGTGGTCCAAAAGTTCTCCAGTGGGGAGCCCTGATCCGGGGGATATTTTTAGTGAAAATTAAAGTGTCTCTGATACTCCATATTTCAACACCATCAAAAAGATCTCAGTGTCCTGATTCTAGCGCAACTTGAACAGAGCGAAAAGGAGTCCGTTTGCACAAGTTATGGCCAGTCAAACCTTGGGTCAAACTGCCATCAAGGGTCGTCCAAGAAGTGGAAAAAAATTGTTTTGGAAATCAACGAAAGTGGCATCAAGTCGAAGAGCATGTCGAGACGATTCCAACAACGTTTGTTTCATTGAAATCTGACATCGTACGCTCGAGATATTGGAAGTCAAAGTTCGGTTGACTTGATGGTACAATAGATGATGTCATCAGATAGTTCGTACTGTACGGAATCCAAATGGATGAATTTTGGCATGACACATGGCAATTAATTTAGACTATACGAACCAATCAGATTATGACACGTGTCCATCCGTACCTCCTGCGTGGCAACCGTACTCCAAGTCAGCGAGCATAATGGCATCCCAGTCAGCGTTGCGTGGCAGTTGATTTAGCGTTGTCATCCAATCAGGTGTTGACACGTGGCGTCCCTGGGAGTGCCACATGCCCCTCTATCATCCGTCAGTATGAGCGTCGACGAGTTTGTCATATTCTTAGCAAAATGGTTTTGTTGGGTTTGAACCCCTGACCTGTGCGCGGACAACGGAGAGTCCTCACCGTTAGAGCACAGGATTTGTGCTTTACTATATATAGACACGGATTTGTTTTCTTCTATTGGCATTGGAGTTTGTTTTAAAAAAACAATGGCCGACAGGTTTGGAACCCGTAACCACCGGCCTAGCAAAATAAGGGGTGGCCATTAGACCACCGAAGCTTGCTTTAATATGTGGAGAGCTCAGTTCTTTTTGTTATGTCTTTCCTACCCGAAAATTGTTAAATTGAGTGTATGGTTAAACCTAACCCCCCCCTTCTATGTGAAATGACAAAGGAGGTTAGGAACAACTTGAAATCGTAGCATAATGGAGGATTTATGTTTGTTTTTTTATAATTATGAAGGGTTTTTAGCCTTTTTAGGCTTAAATCATGTATAAAAGAGGGGGGAGTGTAGCTCTTAGGAGTTCAGTGAATGCAAGTGATAAAGCAGTGAATGCAAGTGATACGAAAGAGGGAACTTGTGGAGATTTTTGAGCCATTTTCGTACGACGGAGTATTGTTATGCTGTATAAGTGCTTGAAGAGATGGTTTTGGTGCATTTATAATCTTTTTTTGGAGATTAATCGGATTGGTCTCACTCTATTGGAGCGGACCCGGAGACGTAGTCACGTTTGTGGCAAACTCCATTATCAGATTGTTTGCACTTTTTCTCTCCTTTTCTCTCATGTTTTGATTTTCACTTTAAGTTTTAAGTTTCTAATGCATAGTTTCATTAATGTATGCATGAATTTGTAATTCCCTTAAATTGTTGAAATTAAGCATTCAATTACACAATTAGTCTAAATCCTATACAGATCAGCTCGGAAGGGAGATTTTGCATATGTTTTGAGAAGACCTCAGGCAAGGCGAAAGCAGGAATTGGTGCCGTCACCGTAGCTAAAGGGAGTGATGTGGTAGGTGACATGGCAGTGGAGGAAGGAGGAGTAGTTACGACAAAGGAAGAATTAATTACTATTACAGGCTCGACCAGAGGTGAAGGGTAAAGATGGACAAAGATGTCCACTGCCAGTGGGGATGTGGCGACTATGCCCAGGGAGGAAAATGATGGGGCAGTAGAAATAGGGAGAGTCGAAAGAGGTTTTGATTGATCCGTACTTTTTGCCTCTTCCTCTTGGATTACGGGCTGCTCCGTGGTGCCTCTTGTTTGCTTGAGTCTTTTAGAGGGTGAGCCCCCTGGATCTTTCCTTGTATATACTTTGGGATTTGGAGACTGCTCTGTTTCCATTTCTTTCCTCTTCTTAGATCTGGCGATTGGAGGAGATTTGGATGTCCCACCCATTGAAGTTGTGGCGGTGACATCCTCGGTGGCATTGGGATCACTTTTTAGCCCTTCATATGTCAGGATCACCCCTTGCTATTTCAATCAAGTCACCTATCCATCTATCCATTCCTTGGTACGGGCCAAGATCGGCTTGGTTATAATGTTGAGATCATCGACCTCATGCTCGTCCCAGTCTATTTTTGGTAGCGGAAAGTTGGCGACTGCAACATATCTGGGGTCCATTACGGTGCTTTCGTCCTCTTCGACCTGATCTGGTATGGGAAATGGTTGCACCCTTCTTATGAAGTACGCAGTCATTCGCATGTAGTGCCTTGCATGCACTTCTTTGTCATCCTGACAATCTCCCCAAAAGTCCTCAATGTGGTGTAAATGAGTGAACCCTGGCCCCAGTGCTTTCCTTATATGCCCATATGGGTCCATTTGCAGGTGAGCAGTGTGTAGGTGAAAATGATAATTGTTCAATTCTTTCTTAGAATTCTGAATACACTGGGAAGTTTGTAATTTATACATTCCTTTGCCGAAAGTCAAGGGATAGGAGATCCCTACCAAGTGTTTGCTTCTGAAGACAGACTGTATGTGTTGGAGCTGCCAGGAAAGTTCCAATAGGATGATTCAGTCATTGGGGTATCGAGGTAGCTTATTTGGCCTTTCTGTGAAGCCCTGGGCGTGAATGTACGTGAACTTTGGGTACTGAATGAAAAGGAAGACGTATTGCTTCAAGAACGCCCGAGCACTATGAGAGACCCTTCTCTCGAAATCTCCTGCAATCACTCTAATGATATGGCCAATGAAGGTGTCGTTTACCCTGCAATACTCCTTGATATTTTGGTACTGGAGCTGGGGGTACCTGTCATAGACCTTCAATTTTTGACCCTGCTCCTAATCGGGTGCCACAAACAACCCATTGTACCATCTTTGGTCTGCCAAGGAGTAGACCAGATAGGAGGTCATGTAGAACTTGCAGCTTTTCTTCACATGCATGAATTGCTGATGGAAGCAGTCACTTATTATGCCTCCCCATTAGAACGGGGATTTTTTTGTGACGTCCTCATTCCCATGGAGGATCTGTTCAATAAAGTACACCATCCACTCCTGAAAGAAGGAAGTAGTAGGGAGACCCATCACCCTGCTTAGCATAGTGACTAAGTCATGGTAATCTTCATGGAAATCATTGTGGAAGAGTTCCTGAGGAACCTTTGTAGTGCTGCCCCGTTTCTCTCTAAGCCAGTGCTGATTTATCAACTTCTTGCAGCCAGTCGGGTTGTCATCCCATGCTGCTTTGCATTCCTCTATGGTAGGCGTCTCCATGTCGACGAAGGTGGGAATGTGGAAGGTCCTTCTGATGCCCTCAGCTGACATATCCGCTAGAATATTACCATCCCTATCGACGATGGTCCTTGTCTCGGTTTGATAGGCCTGTCGATAGGCCATGACTAGCTCAAGGGCAATGAGAGATGGGGGGAAGCCCGCATATTTTGTGATTCCGCTTTGCCTGATCAACCTTGCATTCTTGGTTTTTGGGTTGACTTTGACCCTTTGCTTAAATTCATCAATATCTACATGGCTGATATTGGTGTCTGTGATTTCTTTCCATTTAGTGACAACCTTTGAATGCAAAGGCTCACCCTAGAACTGGTACTTCATTTGGTCCTTGTCCTCTTTTCCACGAGGAGTTTTTCCCAATTTCTTTCTTTTGTATTTTTTCGTAACTACCCTCGAGGATTCTGCAATTGATTCCAAATATCCTGCAAGCAAAGGCATAGTCAGTGCAACTGATCATGAAAGCTTTGACGTTAGTCGAAATCTCATGGACAAAATCAACTTTGGACAATTTATCATTCATAAAATCACACTTTTACTTCCAGATGTCATTAGTCCTTTAATTGAGGTCTTTTGAACAATCCAGGTCTGAAGGTCTGGACGTCCTTGTCAGGAATGCTGTTTTGAAAGGGAAAACGGGGTAGAGTGATCCAAGAGATTTCTCCTGATTGGATTTTGATGGTTCAAAAGCCTCGTATTGAAGAGGGATGAATTTGAGCACGTGGGTCAAAATTGGATTTCAAATTTGAGGTCGTTTAGATCAACTTGAGAGCATCCAAAGGTATAGGGCCGAAAGGCTATCTGGGGCTAGTTGTTTGAAATGGCCAAGCACAAACATAGTTATGAGGGCAGAACTCCAGGGTCCGGTGGGTCCAAGGATAGCCAGTATTTTTACAGTTTTTAAAGCGCTTGGGCCTAAGGAGCTGGGAAGCTATCATGCCTTCGCTGTTCAGAATGGAGATCATCAGACAGAAGTCCAGAGGGGGCAGTCCAGTGGACCGGACCCGACAATGAGGTTAGGCGTCAGATTTCCATGTCAAGTTCTCATTCAGCAAACAGGAGGTCGGGGTCCAGAGGCCAAAAAGGAGCATGCACTTTTCCCTTTTGGAACGTCGGAGATGGGACAAAGTCCCGGACGGCAGAGCCCAATGAGGTCAAGGACGTTAAAGTTCGATGATTTGGAACCCTCGTGACAAAAAGTACGTTGCGACTCAGGAGGTGAGAGGGTGTCGCAGGTTTTCCATTCAGAACAACAAAGACTCCATGGAAGTCTGCGGATGGAAGTCCATGGATCAGTACCTGGGTTCATGACGGGCGACCAATTTGTGACAAGTGTTAGATGGCGAATTGCAAGGCGGGACTTGGGGCTCGGGCAGACGGGGTCCTTTTGCCATTCAGGAACGATGAGAGCTTGGTGGAATCCCAGATGCAGAAGTCCGGGGGCGCGGGCCCAGGAGGCAAAAATGGAGGATGATTTCAAAGTTTGAAATTTGTGATGCTTGGTAGCGGACTGCCGATGAAGGTCCGAGGCGGTGAGCCTGAGAGGGTGTCCCGCTGTTCCGAAAAAAAGATGTTTCTTTTCATAAGTTTTAACGGCGGTGGAAGGGTCTGGGCCCAAAGGGCTAAAATTCTTTGGATGAAGAATGACCGCGACAAATAAAGGTTCCAGATCGACTTTGGGGGCGCTTTGTAGGTTTTTTAAAAGATTCTAATGCATGGGTTTTGTGTGTGTCATATTTATCTATCTATCCCATGCTTTTTAATCTAATTCATTAATTTAGGCATTTCAAAATTGCAAAAAAAACTTCTAGGGATGGGAAGTGGAGAACCTACCTCGAAAGTCTGATGAGGGAAGCTGCTAAATTCACCATGGATCAGAAAATGATGGCAACCGGTGTGAAGGCGGTGATTGATGAAGGAGGTGAACTTCTCTAACAAGCACTCTGATCTCCCTCTGCAATCCTGACAAGTGAAAATGACATGTTGGGGTCCAATATTTATACCCTGCCTGTCATTAATGGCAGCATTTAATGTCTGTATGGAGGACAGTTGGGTTGGTGAATTCAAATTCACAGAGGACGGTAGGAGGTCTGGGGCCCGGGGGCCGAAAAGACTCGACCCTGCGGTAGCTATAAACTTCTCTTTGCAAAATGATGGCTAAGAGGATCTTGGGACCCAGAGGGTGGAGTTCCTTTAGAGATTTGTCGTTGGGAACGACGAAGTCCACATAGAGTTCTAGGAGCAAAAGTCCGGAGGGTCGGGCCCAGAGGGGGCGAAAGCAGCCAATAAATTCTGCAAGTTTCACACGATGAAAAATAGGGAGCCGTGTCTTGGGGCTTGGGGAGGTGGAAGCCTTCCACTGTTTGGAATGATGATCACAAGGGGGAAACCTGGCTAGGGAAACCCAGTGGGGCGGGCCCGATAGGCTCCAAGGCCGCTGGCAGAGGCAATCTGCCAAGGAGACTCTGCAAGGCACTAGAACTTGACAAAATTGAAGGGGAGAAGCATAGTCAACTCAAGATGAGACCTTGGATGTACGCTGACCACCCAAGACACTAAAATAGGGGCACAGAAAATGAGGCGATGACAAAATGACCCAACAAGGCGAAAGAAAAAGATGGTCCCCGTTTCGAACGGGGCGTGTGTGCTCAGGGCACAACAAATGGCGACTCCACTGGGAAACACTCCCGAGCATTCTAAGGATAAGTATTCATCCAAAACCTAGAATCTTTGGTTTCACAGACCAGAAGTGGATTTCAAAAGGTGAGCTGTGAGAATAGGATCCTTAATTGGGTTAGTCTATAGGACATCTTAGAAGTGTGTGTATTGAATTCATTCCTTTCCACAAGACTGTGACTAGTGGCTGCTAATCCAACTGCGCAAGCTACATAAACCGTTCAACACCAAAAGTAACTTGGACATTGTTCCGCTGGCAGTCAGGTGTCCATAGCCTCGACAGAGTTGTTGCTGTGATCCCCACGAATATTTCTCTATTGCCGTCCGGGCGTCCATAGCCCCGACAGAGTTATCTGCACACCCATGCAGTCGCTTAGTTTTCAGAATTTCTTTTTCTTTTATTTTGATATTTCTCTCAATGTCCATTTTCTCACTTATCTTTGGCTCGACCAAGTAAGTAATGGAGCCTACCATGGGTTTGGGAACCACAGTGGTCACTAGAGCAGAATTAATATTTTTCACTCACTAGGGTGTCATAGCAACCATGGTACAATCCTTTTAGAAATGATTATTATGTGTTTTGTGTGAGATCTGAGATGTGTGTAAAGAGATCCAACCAAGGGTCAAGTTCTAAGACAAAGTTCAAATGAGGAAATCAGTCCTAGGAAGCCTTCTGAGACCAATAGTCGGGAATGAATCTTTAACCAAAGAACACTAAGGACAGACATCAAAGCAAACCATTCGTCAAGCGAGCACGACCACCGAAAGGGGATGAAGAACATCCTTTTCAAAAAAAAACAACCCGAGAAACAAACAAATAGAGAGACATGAAACAACAAGCCGCAAGCAAACTAAAAGGCAACCTACTCTAACCTATATACAAATATTTACAAGGAAGAGCTCAAGAGAGCTCAGGCTTGGAAGAAATGATTTAGGTGCTGCCTGTTGACTAGAAATGGGATGTCTTCACCAGTTAAGGTCTTTATGCAGAAAGCATTGTCTCCCAAAATTTCAGCTATTTGAAAGGGGCCAAGCCAAAGCTTGTTCAATTTTTTGTGTCTCCCTTTCCTTTCATGGGTCTTGTCCCAATACAGGACCAAATTTGCAATTCTAAAGGCTTTGATTTTAGCTTGGTGGTCGAACCATCTCTTAACCACGCCTTGATGTTTGGAATTTTTTTCTATTGCACGGTCTCAGACTTCTTCTAAATGCAAGAGCTTAGCTAACTGAGCTTCTCTACAATCTCCCTCCTCATAAAAGTCGTTGATAAACTGGAGAGTGGGAATCTTCAGATGGATAGGAAATATGGGCTCTAGGCCATAAACAAGATGGAATGGGGAATCGCAAAGGGCAGCCTTGTGGCGAGTGTAGTTTTCCCAAAGGGTGAAACAGAGCTGGGTATGCTAGTCTTTGGGGTTCCTATCTAGCAATTTCCTGATTACGGTGATCAGGTTCTTGTTTGTAGATTCAGCAAGGCCATTTCCTTGAGGGTAGTAATTAGATGAAAATTTAAGAGCAATCCTATAGTCAAAGGCCGAACTAACAAATTTTAATGAAGTAAACGCAGGTCCATTGTCACACACCAATAGATAAAGACAACCAAAGCGATTTAAAATGAAACTTTCCAAAAAATTAGTAAGTACTTCAGTTGTACATTGCTTGCATATAATTGCTTCTATCCATCTAGTGCAGTAATCAGTAGCGGTAAGAATGTACCTAAGTCCCGCAGATGATGGAGGGCTTACCAGACCGATGAAATTGAGGCCCCATTGCATGAACGACTTTATCTCCAGCACGAGCTGCAGTGGGACAACAACATTCTTCTCTTTGGTGGTGGATGTCTGACATGTGTGACATGAACAAACATGACAATGAGCATCTTTGAAGATAGTTGGCCAATAATATCTTGCCCTTAATATTTGACGTGCAGTGGATGGTTTCAGACCCATGGCCGGTATTGAACTTATCATGAAACTCTTTTAAGACTCGGTCTGCTTCTTCCTTACCAAGGAATCTTAAGTAGATGCCTTCATGATTCTTCTTGTATAAAATAGACCCTTGTAACAAGTAAACTTTGTTTTTCAGTCTAAGAGCATGCTTTTGGACTCCCTGCAGGTGAGGCAGACACTTGTGGTTCAACAAATAATAGATGACATTCTTGTACCATTGTCCCGGGGAAACATCTTTGAGCTAGTACTGCTGCACAGTGAGTTCGAGTCCAGCCTCTGCTACCGCTTCAACAATTGTGCGGGTAAGTGTCTGTCCTCTCACCAACTTCATCAGTTGGATTTCCATATCATACTCTTGGAGCAGAGTGACCCATTTAGCTCTTCATTCGCCTAGTTCATTTTGCATGAGTAGCGTTTTCACTGCTGGGTCGGGGACAATGGCAAACACTTTATTGTGCATTATATAATGCCAAAATTTCTTCACCCCTCCGATGAGGGAATATGCTTGTTTTTCTATGTTGTGGTAGCGAAATTCAACATCTTTCAAGGGAGCACTCATGAAGGAAATTGGGTGCTCGCTTCCTTCATCATCTTTCTGAGTCAAAATGTTGAAACAAGAATGCTCTGAAGCGAATGAGTAGATATAGAATGACTTCAGATAATCTAGGCTGACTAGCATAGGCGCTTCAACAATGGCCCGTTTGATTTCTTCAAAAGCCTGTTTGGCTTTGGGAGTCCATTTAACTTTGGAATCCTATTTTAACATAGCATTAAGGCGCTTGACAATCTTCGTGAAACCCGTGATGAATTTCCTAAAAAAATTGATCTTTTCGAAGAAGGATTTTAATTCCTTCTTACTGCCTAGTGGTGGGATCTTCAACAAAGACTGGATACGTTCAGGGTCTATGGAGATTCCCTGTTCTAAAAAAATATGCTTGAGCAATCTACCCTTAGTCACACCGAAAATGCACTTCTTGGGGTTAAGTGAAACTCCAAACTCCCTACGCGATTGAAACACCTTCCATAGATTAGAAACATGGTCACTCTGCCTTTTAGAAAACATGGTTAAATCATCCATGTAGATGATTATGCATTTTCTAATTAGATCTTTGAAGGCGATATCCATGGCATGCTGGAAGGTGGGGCCAGTGTTGATGAGCCCAAAAGGCATTCTCATAAGCGAATGTCCCTCACTTAGTGGTGAATGCTATTTTATGATGGTCTTCGTACTGCACCATCACCTGGTTGTACCCGGAGTACCCATTGATAAAATAGATCATTTGGGAACCATTGATGATCTGCAACACCTCATCCAATGAAGGCACTGGATAGTTGTCCTTCTTCGAAGCTCAGTTCAAATTGTAGAAGTATACACACAATCTGATTTCTTCATTCTTTTTTCTAACCGGGACCAAGTTAGCCACCCATGTAGAATGCCTCATTGGGAAGATAATCCTTGCTGAAAGCAACTTCTGCACCTCTTTGTAAATGATGGGTTCCAACAAGGCATTAATAGGATGTTGCCGCTGACGGAATGGCCTCACTTTTGTCTTGAGAGGGATGGTGTGCGTGATGATGGAGGTGTCATAAGTCTTTAAATCCTTGTAACTCCATGCCACCATGTCAGGGTACTTCCACAAAGCATCAATGATTCCATTCTTTTCCTTGGGCGTGCATACTTTGCCAATAAAAACATTCTTGATATCCTCAGCTGTCTCGAGGTTGTGAGCATTGCACTGGTTGCTTATAGTTTCTTTCTTCATTTGCCAATTCTGATCTTTGATCTGGTCCAAATCAAATATGCATTATAGCTGAACCATACCTCTAGGAATTGTGTTGGTTTTGAGGTTGATGACTCCTTCTATGTCTAATTCGACCTCTTCTAGATCAACCTCATCAATTATTTGGGTGGTGAAGATATTGGAACTCGTGATGAATTCAAGGATATATTTTTCATCATTGAAGACCTGAAAGTGAGTGACATTATCTGGGATAGATGATGTAGATGTCAATGCAACTGTAAATTTATTAAGCCCGGACAAGGAGAGGGGTTGCAAAGTGTTGGTTGCTTGAGCCAAGGCATCGACTGTATGATTCTGAGCACAAGGGATCAGGTGTATATCGAACGCGTCTAAAACTTCTAAGAGATCCCAAACCCTATGCCTATAGTATACAAGTCTTCTATCATGGAAGGAATACAATTTTCTAACTTAAACTATGAGTTCAGAATCCCCAAAAACTTGTAGCATTTTGACATTTTTCTTCAAGGCCATAAGAAGGCCATGGACTAACGCCTCATATTTCACTATGTTATTAGTGCAATAAAACTTCAATCTATGGGAAGCAAGAAAGGTCTTACCCATTGGGCTGATGAGTTCAAACCCGACACCAGCTCGTTGCTCTAACTTGGACCCATCAAATCGGAGCATCCAAAATTTGGAAAGTTCATTATATTCAGGTCCAACTAATCTTTTACTTCATTTTGGCTAGGTGGTTGCCTCCGTAATCTTAGGGGAATCTTTTAGCTCACCGCATTGAACAACGAGTGATTCTGCCAACACTTCCTTCGACGTTTCCTTCTAAAGGACGACTAATTTTTTAACATACTCTACTGCTGTTTGACACAAGCAACAATCAAACTCGAAGTGGGAAACATTATGAATTATGCACTAGTTTGACAATAAGAGGTCCTGGAAATTCATTCGGGCACCCAAGCTGAGTTGATCCCTTGCACACTTTTCTATGAATTCCTGGAAACCACTGAGTAGTCCCTAGTTGTCTCCTTCATCGGTTTTATCGTCTGATTCTACCAACATTTCTATACTCAGAGGTATTTGAGTGAAGTCAGTTGGAGGATTGCACTACACTAAGAGCACCTCCGCAACATACCCTTCTTGAGGTTCGAATTCGTCTTGACGTGCCAAGGGACAATAATTTCCCAATTTTGTCTCAACAAACAACACCTCATTTAGGTTGTTGTACTCTGTGATGATATATTTCATATGGGGCTTGCGATCTACACGTATTTGATTTGGCAGCCCTTTCCATGGCAGCCATAGGTGAGAATGGTCTGTGGCAGCATATCCATTTAGTGTTTTAGTGAATTCTCTTCCCAAGATGATCCCATATGCATTAGGAATGTGAGCCACTTGAATATCAACAACTTGTTGTATCCTTGGATCCACAACAATTTGCATTGGGATCTGATTCATTTCTCCCACAATGTTGATCTCGGTTTTGTCCAATTGGGTCACCTTCCTCCTAGAGGGTGTGGGAGTAATTCCAAGAGCCTTACATACTGCCAGGGGCATGACATTGGAAAACGCTCCTAAATTGAGCAGACAGTTGTGCAAATTCTTCCTGAATATCCAGATGGTAATGAGGAAAGGAGGGGTTTCAAGTTTTCCTTGGAAGAGGCCCTTAGGTGTGTCTATGTGATTGACTTGAACCTTGTTCTTATCACCAACTTTATCCTTGGTCTGCCTAAATGGCCGATCCTTGGCAACATGTCTATTGTTTTGATCTGGCTCCTTTTTCGGTTCTTTATCCATAGACTGATTTAGGGGAACATCTTTCTTTCTCCCTATAATATCCTGAGTCACAGACTCCTACATGGGCTCTTCAAAGGTGACTCTCTTAGCTGATGTTTCCTATGTTGTGCTGGAGGATGGGGTCCCATTGAGTACCCTAAAGAAGGTGTGCCTCACGACAAGGACCTTGAGTAGTTCAAAGGCAAAAAAACTTATTTTTACTTTCTTGAACTCTTCTGCCACATATTCACCCATCTGTTCAATCTCAGAGCCAAAGGCTCGATCTATGTCAGAGCTAGAAGGTTGAACTTTCGTTTGGCCTGACTAATTTTGGGGCTATCCTTGAGGCTAATTGTGCATCTGATTTTGAGGCTTATCCTTATCGAGATATTGGGTAGGTATATGGGGAAGCCTAGGATTATTGCTGGCATTAGGGTCAGGCGGGGTAGTAAAATTGTTTGGTGGTGTAGAGGTTGTAAAGGGTCCACCTGCCTGCCTATTTCTGAGGAAGTAAGGGGTTTCCCTTTGGTGAAACATGTGAATTTCATCTACATATGGTTCTTCCTCATCTACCAGACCATTGTCTACCGAATCAAAAAGTTGAGCCAAGGTTTTCTCGTTATTTACCTCTTGCACTTCTTCGCTTTTAACAGGAGCAGGCTCGACCTCGGGCTCATTACGGTCGCCTCAAGGAAATGACACTTGGTTGACCACGAGACAAGAGGAATCATACAGCTCAGATGGGACGATGTCCTTGCAGCTGGAACTATCAACTACATTTTGTACTTCTACTTGGAATATTTTAGCAACTGTTTGGAATTCAGGGCAATCCAACTCAGAATGTCTGCTGGTTTTGTGAATTCGACACCATCCGAACAAAGCTGCCTCGATGAGGTATACTCCACTGGTCTTCTTTTCATTGTTGGCTGGTTGATCAAGAGGAGTAGGGACACCTCCGTAATTGGGCCTTGTATTCCACATACAGTTCTACTTCTGAGAAGGCCTCCTTTCAAAGCTTTGATTTGAATTCTGCCCTCTATCATAATTCTACCCCGAAGAGGTGTTTGCTTCTCGGTTGTCCCTACCATCCCTGTTGTCTCGACTCTCTCATTTAAGATTAGCCTGGAGGCTATGCTGGGATGCCTGTAACTGATTGTTCTAGTTCTTTAAGTGTGTCATTTTAGTGGACATTTTATTTATCATCTCAATCAACTGCTTGAGTTTGTCCTTCTCAGTAGTGCTGCTCAGCTGCGGTACCAGATTTTGGAGAAAGACGGGTGGGGTCACTGGCTGATTTTGATGAGCTGGAGGAAATTCTGGCCCCAATAGGTACAAGGGTGCTTGGGGCTGCTGAGAATACACTTGCTATTGTTAGGCAGCTGGAGGATAGCTTTGCTGTGGTTGAGGCTATATATAGGGAGGCATGAGAGGTGCATAATTCATTAGTTGTCTAGGGTGCAGAATGATGGGCAGCTGAGGCACGTGGTTCATAAGAGGGGTCTAATTAGTGAATGCTTGGTTAAGACCTTGAATCTACATCATGTGAGCTACTGGTCCCAAAGAGGGTAGCGGGCTAGAGATATTCTGCCCTAAATCTATATTGGCAATAACAACCTCTATATAGGCCGTCACTAATGAGGTGGGTGGTAGACGCATTCTTTTCACCAGGGCCGATGTGAGGTGTTCTAACGCCGCATAATAGACCAGGAGGGCCATGACATCATTATGGAGGTATGGGTCCTGGAGCCTTGTGAAGCCGTGATGAAAACAATCGTTAAAGGATCCAATGGGTTCGTTGATTTCCCTCCTGATGGACATAAACTACCTATATAAATCCGAGGGGCTGATTGGGATCTTATATTTTTGCAGGAAAACATTCTTCATTAGGTTCCATGAGGTAACAGATCCCCTCGGCAGATTGATTTACCAATAGAAAGCTTCCTTGCCCAACGAATGTGGAAAAAGGTGGCATGCAACATGCTCATGGTCGACTTGCATTTCAGTGACTGCTGTTTCAAATATTTTAATGTGTTCTTCAACTGTTCTTTGTGGGTCACGAGGATTAAATTTTGAATAGAAGCCCTCGTATTCTTGGGCATATCATGGTAAGCGACGAAATGTATTGGCAAAGGATTTTGTGCCAACCAAGCCATGGCGGGAGGCGGAAGTGGTATCTGCTGTTGAGGGACAACAATCACGGATTGCACCTGCAATAAAACAACAATCTGGGACTGCACCTAGACTGTGGCTATTTGTATGATTCCTTGGGTTGGAAGGTCCGGGAGAGAAGCAACTTCCTTGCTGCCGGAGATGGGGAGTGAAAATGCAGTTTCGAGTGGTCGGGTGGAAGATGAATGCAAGCCAAATGAGGATGAAGGTGGAAGGGAAGTGGGTGGAATGGAGGAAGAGGAAGAAGCAACGTTGCTTCCCTTAGTTCATTTTTCCCTTGCAGGGGGCTACAACTCTTTGAAATCTTTCTAGGGAGAATGATCCGATTCGATCCAGCTTCACAAGGCCGTCCTTCTAGCGTCAGTTTTGTTGATGGCGTTAGGAGGAGGAGGGAATAAAATGAATCACTTCCAACCTTCAACTTTGTATTCCCAACATGTCAACCCTCCTTCTAATGCCATTTCTGTTGATGGGTGTTTTGTACACTTTCTCAGCACATGCAATACATAGGTGCACTACCTCTCTTGAAAGGAAATCTCCAACGACAAGTTGCTGAAAATCTCCCTAAGGTCTCTCAGGTGTCAGGTCATGACTTGCATGGAACTCCTTAGTTGAATTTTGATGTGATTTTTCTGGTAATCACAGGGCGAACTTACGTAGCTGGATGCAAGGTAGATCTTTAAATCCAAAGCTTCTGAGATGGAGGTCAAGTTTCATTTTGCTGTAGGTTCGGACAACGGTCCAAAACTTTGATGTTTCTTCAAGTTTGGATTTACAATGTGCAATGAACCTTAGCACAAGCTATTTCTAAAAAAAATTGAAAAGAGCAAGGAAGATGGAAGGTTCCTAGACCTGCAACTAACTGTGAACAACAATCATGGAGTTCCTGCAATGGACAACTTCCTTAAAACAAGATTTCACTTAACCATAAATCTCATAGTCTCATGAAATTTGTGCTATCTTCTAAGGTCTGCAAATATTTCACCTTTCATTCACCATATGCATGCATGAACAAAGATAAAAGTGTGGAGAAACTTTGAATTTAAGCCCAGAATAAATTTACACAGCTATCTACCAGTAGTAAACAACAAAAAATATGGACTAAGAAGGCATCTACACAACAAGAATTTTCACAACCACGAAACAACATTTCTAAAATCTATAAAAGCAAGAATACAACTAACTAGAACAACAATATAAATCTAAGTAAATCATTTAACAGTGGAGATTGGACCATGAAACATGTGAAGAAATAAAAAAATGCACCAAGTCAATGTATTTTCATTAAAATTTTTAGCCACATGTCTTTACAACAACTCAACTCCCTTTGCAAATGAGAGGAGATTGCTATTTATAGTTCCCAAAAGGTTAAATGAATGGCCAAGATTAATTCTCATTGTGTGGCCAAGATCCATTACAGAATAGGGTTTCACCCACCCTCAATATATTACAATTTAAAAAAATACATCCTTGTCCTTTTGCCTATTTTGTCACTTAGTGTTGGCACTGTAGCATTTTGTCTTTTGCTAATTGCTCTTCTACTGTAGCTATTCCTTTGGGAGCTCCTCATTGATAGTAGGACTATCCTCCTACTTATTCGAAGCTAAATATTCCATGAATTTAAGAATAACTGACTGGAGCTTGTCTACCTCAGTAATCTCGTATCGTAGCATCTGGTAGCTCCATTCTTTTGCATTATCTTGGCCAACATGCTTCTTAATAGTCACAAGATTGTTCGCAAAGGTATTTAGTATAATTGTTAGCTCTTGCATCTCTGGATTTGGGGCTGGGGCAATGACCTCTTGAGCTGTGTTATGATATCCTATTGTTGGAGCTGGCGGGACAGTAGCCAAGGGGGGTACAACAACGGGAATAAGTGGCTGTATTTCTGGAAATAAAGGAATAGGGGGTCTAGGAGATATGTCTCTGGCTTGAATGAGGCAATTTTTGGCATTAATGGGGATATTATAGGCATCGGGGAGTGTTAGATCACCCATAGACTGAGTCATAACAACAATCTTACTGTTCAAAGCTTTTAAATAAAACAGAACTGCATGTGCCCATAAGGGATTTACCGTTGCCAGGATCCTGTCCCAAGTCCTTTGAAATCTGTAATTGAAATCCACCAAGTGTTCATGTGGTGCCCTTTGAATGGTGCTCAACTACTCTAATAAAGATAAATTGTCAGATTTATCAACAAAATGTTGGTACAAGCCATTACCTAATGCATCCCACGTCGCGATTGAATTTGCTGCGAAGCCTCTGAACTACTGCAATGCTTTGCACTTAATTGATGCAACTAACAACCTTAGGGAAATGTTCTCTTTCTTGATATTGTGCACCGAGCATAGCGTGGCCACGTCACAGATGTGCTTGATTGGTGTAGTGTAACCCTCTCCGGTGAAATATGGTAGTCCTCGAACGACTACAACTGGAATATCATCATGTTGAGCAATATCTAATGGACTGCCTCCATTAAAGGGTGCAAATGGGTGTTGCTTCGACAGTGCTGCCATTGGTGGTATTTGTGAGATTGGAATTGGTACACCAGGTGATGACACTAGGGCACCAAGAACAGGAGGTGTTGACTTCGATCTTGCAGGGGTTTCAAAAAGCCTTGTTGTTGTCCTGCCTCTTCTTTGTGATGGGGACAACTCTTGATACTTGAAGAGTGCAAAACTTGATCTTGTCTGTATCTTTCTCATGCACGGGCTGCACTAGCATGCAAAAAATAGAACCGAAGTTGCCAGGTATATTGTGATAGCCTCCAGAAGGCTGAAAAATATACTGCATACACCAAACGACAAACTGAAATATTAAATATTCTTTGAAAGTAGCTTTCAAAGTGCCACCAGGCATGCCAAAAACTGTTGTCAATAGATTTGCACTCTGCTGAATGCAATATTCAGCAATCTATTGAAACATGGAAACCTTCTTCAGATGTGGGTGATCTAAACGAAGAAGGAATCTCCAGAGTGAGCTGGTTATCTGAATGATAAATCCTATTCTAAAACAACCTCTAAGGAAAGGGATAACAATTAACTTGAAAACAAATCCTATGACTAATAGATGATTCACCAAACTTTATGAAAATTCAGACTTAACCACTCATAACAACTTCTCTATTACAATAATTCTCACAATCTCATTGGCACATATCCCATCAGTGATTTGCATGAAGATCTGGAAAACAAATACAACATGCAACCTGAAACATGTAATTCTAAAACACAACCTTATAACAACAAGACATAAAAGGATTCTGATTTGAAAACACAAATACATCATATTGCCTATTACAAAATTTGAGACAAAAGATAAGAAGGAGAAATATGCTGTTCTATTAAAACTAAAAGAGTCTTCGCCCAAATATGAAATTGAGTACCAAAAAGGTTTACAAGCTCAAAATGTGTATGAGCAAGAAAACTACTGATCTCCACTACTGAGAAGGAGAGAAAAAGACTAAGTCTTTCAAAACATAACCCTCTAGAAACCCTAATCCAAGCTCAGGAAAAAGCTTAAGGAAAAAGACCTCAAACTGTCTCAAAAATTGCCTAAAAGTAGAAAAAAGCATACTGCTTTTATGATCACACTGTCAAGCCTCTAAAAATAGGCTAATTTTGCCTTAAAATCTCAAAAAACATCTTATCTCTCCAAGATAGGTCTGAAATCTGACCAAGGGAAAAGTCAACAAAAAATCTGCTAAAAATAGCAATAAATCACAAAGCAATTTATAGAATATCACTTTATGATTTTGCTTTACAAGATGTAGATTTGCACAATTTATCTATTTTTTGTAATTAAAGATTAAAATATTTTGCAAAAACCAATACAACCTTATCTCTCCAATATAATATTCTAATTTTCTCAAAAATCATAAAAACATTACACCTTATTATCCTCTCTCATATCTTCAATTTTCATTGATTTCTCTAAAATCAATCAAAAATAACCCTAACAAAGTAAATGAACCTAAACAAGTAGAACCTAGGTCATATAGCACTCACCTCTACACCATTAATTGATTTTTCTTTAAATCAATAACACAAGATTAAACACCATATTTCACAAAGGCAAGAATGAAAGTCATAAAGACCTTACAAGCTGACCTAGCATAAGATTTTCGCCCCCCCCCTTCAAATAACAACATTCAGACTTAGATAAATTATAATGTAAATCTCAGCCTCCATTCGAAATTGAACATGTGCTTAAACCAAAAATTTTGGATGATGATAAGGTCGAATTAGGGTTTCGATCAAAACAAAGTCAAACCCTAATGATCACTCATTTTGCGCTTGTGACTTTGGAGGAAAGAAACTCTATCTGGAAAGAACATGCCGCCATGATGGTTGAATTTGTATCTTGTATGCTCGAGAATCTTCACCATGCTCATTAGTCAACTAAAACTCATCTGGGGTAAGCTTGCTTTAGAGTATCGAAGTTCTGTCTTCAGGTTCTATACACAAGGTAAGCATCCTGTCATAGTTCCACGACTTCTCACTCTTTTTCTTTATGGCTTGAGGCCGTGGATAACATTATCTCTATCACTTTTGTCTTGCATTTCCTGTGCTTACATTTATGTCTCTGTGAGCTTGACCCACTTGAAAGTTGGACTGTCTTTTAAGGGTTCAAAAACTTGTCTTCTGGACTCTATCTGGAACTGTTGGCCGCGACCATATGCACTCTCCACACCGTTGGCTAGTAAGCCATCTTTACCAGATATTTTGCTTCTAAGAAATTTAATGAATCTCCTCTTTACTCATGAATTTCTGGCCATGTTCAGGCTGCGACCGATGTATACTATAGGAAGCATAAAAAGAAACCTTGGGCTCGACCCACAAAAGAAATTCTTCTCCTTGTATATTGATAATGGATCCCTTCATGGGTATCATAAAAATTGAACGAGAGCTGCATTCCCTTTACTCTGGAGCTCGATTCATCATAGAACTTTGCATATTTTTTATTCTACTGCTTTTTATGTAAAACCCATATGGGTTATCTCTATTATTTCTTTTCCTGCACTTTGAATGCAAACCCCAAAATGGGTATCATGGAAATTTAAATAGAACTGTATCTTCTTTGTTCTGATGCTCGACCCAACTCAGGAAATTGCATTTATGTATTTTCTTGTTGTCTCATGCAAAATCTTCACATGGGTTGTCATGATTATTGCATTTTCTATATTTTAAATGTAACCTTGAAAATGGGTATTTGAGGTTCAAAACTGCAAATCTATTTGTATGATTTTGTTCATATGACTTGACGCAAAACAACCAGTGGCTTATTCTAAGCTTCTAAAACAAAATAATGACATGGGTATTGGAAATTTTCAAAGAAAAATGCATATATTCTAATTTTTCTGGCAGAGCTTGACCACCCATTCTTTGCATTTATTCTTGACATTTACTTAACAAGCCCTCTCCTGGGTATCACTGGAAATGAAAAACTACATGCTTTATGCACTCTGAACCTTTACCCAGGAATAAAACTTCACCAGTACTTGTTAATTCACACAAAGATATTCAGTTGGGTTGATAGAACAAACTGCTTCATTATTGAAATAGGAATACCCACATGGATGATTGAAAATGGTAAAAATTCTGTATACTATTGTATTTAGTTCATGACTCGATCCATTGCAAGTGGTGTCTTACTTTGATATTCTATCTTTGAAAGAAGACTCGAATGATCTAAAAACACACCTGTTATCTTTAACATTCTCATGCACTTAGCACAATCACCATAGTCTCTTTTGCACTTTCAGTTGCAAAAACTCATTGTTGACATTTATTATTAAAATTGATTTTGACCTCCCTCTAATTTCTGCATTTCAATTAATCATGAAAAACTATGCTTCTAGAGAATTTGAATTTCTTACCTCCAACATGATTATGTGGTTGTTCATTATGAAGAGAAGGACCTCTTAATGCATATTGTTCTCATACTTATATTCTGTACGCACAACAGTGTATTTTGACTCCTGGACTTTATGTAGAGAATTTAAATTAGAACATTGCAACATCATGACCACATACTACTTGATTTTCCCTTGATACATAATTAACACCTTTGTTGTGCTTCCTGCTTCTTCATCATTCTGAAAAGACTACTCCATATTGCATTCCTCTAATGTTGCATTGCATTGAAAACTTGATATTCTTTCGTTCTTCCATTACCAGAAACATATCTGTTTTTGTAACATCCATCCTCTTAATACACAAGTAAATTCAAGAATTTACTAGAAGGTAAATAAATTTAGTAAACATGAGAGAGAATTTTTTTTTTTAAAAAAAAAATCATTTGCATAAGCACAAGAATAAAGTATAACTTTTCCATATAAAATTCAAACTTGAATTCACATGTATTCATAACTAGAATCAATTTAATTCCTTACAATATTCATTTATATCACATAAGATACACTTAACATAAAGAATAGTTTTACCTCATGGGTTTTTACTATCATAAGCCAAAACATGGAGTTCACTGCATCTGGAATGTCGATCTCTATCTTCACAAGCCTCAGACAGTCTACTGCTACAGAGGGAGAGCATCATCCGAGTGCTTTTCCTCCAACCACGGACTCAAGTGGTCCCCCGCGCACTTCCAAACTAGAAGTAACCCGGCCCTTCTCGAAGAGTATAGATATAAGGAACTGCCAAGTTTCACCATCTGAGTCCTAGTGATGTGTACTACAAAACTCAATCGACCATACAACTCTAGATCCCTTCTAGCTAAGTACGATCATTCTGATTGGTCGTTCCATCTAGACACACACCTCTGACTCGTCTTAGAAACTATCTCATCCTATAGTCTTTCATACTTTATTTAGTACTCTAGACTCAAACTAGTCATTATAGAAAATCCATTCTAGCCAATCTGACTTAGAACTAATCCTTAATCTAGGATATTCATTCAATGTAAAGATTTAGGTATTTCAACCCTTTTAAAAGTCCCTTATTGCATCCTTGCAATATCTAGGGTTTATGACTTCCTGTCATTTTACTCTCAATATTCAATACCCAACATCTTGTTGCGTTAAATCGAGTTTCGACATTATCGTAGAATCTCTTAAGGTATTATAAAGACTTCTTGTCTTGATCTATGGTTTTCTTCGACCTTTCACTATCAATCAATATATAAGTTCAATTTCATACCCGACATAAGAGTTAAATAGATGTTCTATATCCTCTTTGTTTCAATGCTAGGGTTTAGCTTTTCTAACCCAACGCATGGAAAATAAAACATCCTTGTTTTCCAAAGGTAATAGCATAAATGTAGCAAAACATATGAACAAATATTTCTAGTCTTTCCTAGACCATTTGGCATTGCATGCATTCACATTTTTCATAACATAAATAAACATAGTATTCAAGGTATTTCCCCAATAGTATAATATCTAAAAGAATACTATCATTTCATATCAATGGTCTTGATCTAAGCTAGTCTTTCAACCCTTAAAGGTTTGATTTATAAAAGAGAATAATCTTCTTCCGACCCCTTGGTCTATTTGAGTCTACTAACTTTCAACCTAGGTTAAGTTATGAACTCATATATAACTTCCTTTATCACTTAAACCTTTATCAATCTTAATAGTTTACCACCGTCGTATTGAATTGAGTTACGAATCTCTCCTTAAGTTCTTCCCTGAGGTAAATAATTCCAGTGATACCCAATCTCGGGTTATCTATGTCTTCTGTGCACTTAGCACTTAAATATGTTCTATTGTACAAGAACTATGAGATCTATATCTTTGCATTGACTAGATTACTCTCTCTCCTGAGACAACATAACATAAGTGATAACAATTAAAATAACACTCCTTTAATTCATTATGACATAGGCTTGGTCTTATATTCACTAGGTTTGGTATTTCTTTTAAGAAGGAGGAAATAGTCTCATACACAACAAGAGTGGTTATCATGATTCATCCCCAACTCGACTAGGCCAAGGAGGATTTGAGAGTAGCATAACCCTGAACTACCTTTTTAAGCATCTATATCACTTTAAACAAACAAGAATTTAACTTTCTCGTTGCAGAAATTTAACTAAGTCTCACAAGATTCATGCATGAAGTGATTTATAGGCAAGATTTCCCCACTACTGGTTTTCATAACCACTATTATCACAATGTATACATATATACGAGAAAAGGCTATATCCGTTATCAAAGAAGAAAGATTACTTGCCTTACATTGTACGCGATAACCCCTGTCATCTCTCGACTATTCTGAATTTGAACTTGAAGTTACCATGGAATCAGATAGCATTTGAGCTGAGTCTTCCCAACTTGATAGTCGTTACTTTGGCCACATTTATTCCATTTCAGAGGGTTTAGTTTCCCGGACAAAATTGCACAAGTCTACGTTGGCCCTTAGCCTGAACACCATAAATTCCTGCTCACTAGTATGGCCTGCCTCTTTTATTGACTGCCAACCCTTTAAAAGTTTACTTTGATATTTTATCCTCAGATATTTGGCCGATAGGTTTCTAAATAACTACATTTGGCTTTCTTTATTATATAGTAAGCCAGGGATGATGATGGCGTAGCATTGTATCTTAACAAATTTCAAGGCCCTGCATCGCTATTCCCATATCATTTCGATGCTTCCATGACCATCTATGGCGGATAGAGTATATGTAACGCAACAACTCTTAGTCCCCGATTCCTCCATGATAGTGTGGCGAAGGACCTCCTAAGCAGTGACATTGCAAGTAGAAACTACGTTCGGTTACTAATTATCTACCACTTCCTCTAAAAATATTCGACGCCACCCTTTTTGCATAGTCATATGGCACTCCTCCCTTGCATTAAGTCCCCAACAGATTAGTTAAAGATTGGTTTTTTTTTCCAAGTTGAGATAAAAGATCGTGTCAAAAATGGTTACCGCCATCCCTTTTCTTGCCAAGAATGGCTCGGTAAGCTCTAGATTCCCTAACTGTCATTTCCAATTTTCTCCAATAAATTTGAAAGAAACGGTTTTAAAAGAAGTTACGAGTAGCTCATGGCATTCATAATGATAGCCACGTTTTCCATCGTGGATATCCACGTTTAACTCCACACTTATTATTGTGTCCTCTTTGGTAGAATAGCTACTGCCTTAAACAAATTCCTTAGCATGTTAAACAATATATAAATATATATATATATATATATATATATATATATTAAAACCTTGCCACTTTCGATATGTTGTGCCACGATGAATTTGGGCTCCACAAAACATTTATTTTCCTTGTTTTCCACCTCCAAGAATTATATCGTGGCTTATAATAGTCCACCAAGATACTTAAACAAGCTCTATGTTCGACACTTAGCCATCGTTTAAAATTTAGCCCGAGCTTCCTATCATTTGAAAAAAAATTAAATCATGTTCCATGTTTCCATCCCATAGCTATGGAAGTCGGCTCAGGTTGACAATAGAAAATAAAGATAATAGTAATCAGACCAAATTGAGGCATTATTGCCAGAAATACAACATTGGTCCATACATTGTTATAGAATGTCTTAGCCATTTCATTATCACACCAAGACGTGTATATAGTGAAGCGAAAAATAGACACGGGTATGCATATCCTAACTTTCCTCACAAGATCGAGGATTATCTTGATGGTCCTTTCCAAAGACTTAGGAATTATTTCCCATCTTAATTGCATGCCTATTTTCGAGGAAACTACCTCCCTTTACAAAGATGGCGTGAGTGGTTACCAAGGCACGAACTACCATGAAAGACTTCCAAGATTTGGTGTTGCAAACAAGTGACTTGCGCTACCTTTGTGGCTTCAACACGTGGCCAAAATGGTTTAAGAAAAAGCCATCTAGCATTTGCAAATGACTTCACATACCTATAGGTAGTCAAGCATACATGATATTGTATCACGACAAAACTTAGGGGTGTGGGTTTGACTGATCTATTCCACTATATTGGCATTTATTAAAAGTTTACAAAATGACTCCCATAATATCATTTTCCTCTATCATGCATTAAAGGAAAGCTGCTATTAGTTAGCATAGGTTTATAACCTTCGCATATAACATGCAATGAATATTTTAATATATTAGAAATTGCGTCAGCATAAACTCATTTACGTCATTGACAACTTGTCGAGTTGGAAAATAAACTTAGACTAAAAGGGTCGAGTATCCCTTACCCGACTCAACTAGGTTCACCATTTCACCCAACATTAGACCTAAGATGGCGACAACTTGTTCTTTACCTTATATCTATACCCCTCTCTCTGATGATGCTCTCCCTCCCTTTCTTGGAGGGCGGAAACCTGTTTCCTGAATACAACTTACAACACCAACTTGAGATTAATGTATCATTAATCATTTCATAATCCTTATGAAATCATCACATCTTGACAACTTTTAAACACATGTTGATTTTAGTCAAATAAACCTAACTCATGAAAACATTGATTTTTCCTGACATTTTCCTTAACATCAAATCATTGAAACATGCATAATTATCTACTAATTACTTCAAAGTAAAAAGTAAAACATAGTTAAAGTTAGGGCTGTAACAGTTTTAAAAAGGTTCCTCTTGAACTTTTGTTTATTTTCAGGCACCATTGACATGCCATGTTTGAACTCTCATACTTTCATAACTTTCTTTTCCTAGAAATGAAGCTTATGTATCTAAATCATTGTCGAATCCGAAACAATCATTTGCTGGTTGAATACCCTAATGCTGCACTGCATTTCCAGTCAAGTTGGAACTAATAGCTCATTTATCACTTGAGTGCCTGATCTTTGTCTCGTACTCAGCTGTATTATGGTACTCTTCATGCATTTTTATGTTCCATTTGTCAAACTGCTCAAAAAAAATCCGCTCTCTTTTGTGATGAAAATCAAAACAAAACTCCTAATTAAGGCATAATGTATGCCTATTCACTATCCTTGACTTGTGAAAATAATGAATAGATGAACTGAAACTTGCATGACATATATGATTATGATCAACAAGTGACACAAAATATGAACTATTCAGCAATATCTAATGTAAATGTACTCAGCAGAATTCATTTAGTGAACTAGACTCACTGTTCACCTGTAGCCTTCAAAAAACAAACCTGATCGTTATGAATGCACAGTTGGTTTAGTTGCTCGATGGATAAATCTATTTTTACTCTTTCAGTTGTATTTCATTTCTCTTGATGAACATGATAATGTATCTTTAAAAATTATCCCATTTAATGAATAGGGCAGCATGTTGAGCTCAACCCTTGTGGGAGGCTATTTTTCTCCACATGCTTGGTCTTCAAATAGTGTTCAGCTTCGTGATTTCACCTATACCTGCACAAGGAAACACACAATGTTAGCATAAAAATAGAACATAATGATCATGATGTTATTTCTTCTTCAGCTCATTTCATTCGTACTACACTTGATTGATTGTTTCAATGCATGGTTAATAGTAGGTTGTACTATTATGGGTGCCTCATATAGGTTGCATCATAATCGGAGCCACTGACACCCCTCCTTTCCTCTTACAGGTCGACAAAGCACAAGAAGACAATAGAGCACCATCCATCATCAAATGTCGATAATCAGGCAATGATGATTATGTCGTCACTTATATGTTTTATTTTCTGCATCTTCAGTAGTGCAATGTGCTATTAGAAATGTATTGTAATAGTCACATCCATGGCTTGTGTGGATCTTTGATTTCAATTCTTGCTTTTCATCTGAAAAGAAAAATGAATTTACATGCAATGTTGTAATATCTTATTCTGATTGTTGAAAACAAATGAAGCCTTGTAAAATATGAGTTTTTTATGAAATAAAAGAAAGCATCTCAAATGCTATTTTACTCATTGGTTCAATTCTGTATTTCTGTCATTTCTGGAACATCTGAATGGCATTATGAAAACTTCATTTCTGAAGCTCTATTTCTCCTTTAAAAAAGTATAACTGATACTCAATGAACAATGATAATAATGCGAAACAACATTTTGTCTTAATTGCAATTTCTCCTTATGATAAATAACATTTGGCCAGCTCCACCAATTGAGCTGAGGTGAAAAATTGGCAACAACAGTTTGGGCCTCACTCTCAGGCTTATCTTCTCCTGCATGTTCCCTTGTAGGGAGCTCCACATATTTTTCTGCCTTATCTTCTTGTTGTTGTCCTTCTCCAAGAGGCGACCTTTTTGCCTCTTCTTCATCGTGTTTTAGCTGCCGGGCCATAGCTTGTTCAAGATCATCATCAAATGTTTTTACGATGACCCTACCACGGACATCCTCTTCCTCCTCCCCGCTCTCTAAAGAGCCTATTCCTTCTTCCTCATAGGCCACCCTATCAATTGTCTGGTGTTCATACTCTGGGTCTTCATGGTATTCGTCGGCTTCCTCTTCAAATGGCTTCGAGGCCTCTTGCTCCCATCTCTCCCACTCCTCGAAAATTAACATGCTGGCCTCCATAGCTGGTGGTCTTGCCAGAGGTTGTGAAGGTTTAGCAGTAGCAAGGACCTGCTCTAGGGCCACTTGAAGAGTGGGGTCCATAAGGATCTAGGAGAGCTCGGAAGGGAGATTTTGTATATGTTTCGAGAAGGCCTCAGGCAAGGAGAAAGCGGGTATTTGTTCAATCACCATAGCTAAAGGAAGCGATGTGGTAGGTGACATGGCAGCAGAGGAAGGAGGAGTAGTTACGATAGAGGAAGAATTAATTACTATTATAGGCTTGGTCGAAGGTGAAGGGGCAAGATGGAAAAAGATGTCCACTGCCAGTGGGGATGTGGCAACCATCGCCAGGGAGATAGATGATGGGGCAGTCGAAATAGGGAGAGTCGAAAGAGGTTTTGATTGATCCGTACTTTTTGCCTCTTCCTCTTGGATTACGGGCTGCTCCTTGGTGCCTCTTGTTTGCTTGAGTCTTTTAGAGGGTGAGCCCCCTGGATCTTTCCTTGTATATACTTTGGGATCTGAAGACTGCTTTGTTTCTGTTTCTTTCCTCTTCTTAGATAAGGTGATTGGAGGAGATTTGTATGTCCCACCCGCTAAAGTTGTGGCGGTGACATCCTGTGGCACTGGGCTCATTTTTTAGCCCTTCATATGTCAGGATCACCCCTTGCTGTTTCAATCGGGTCACCTGTCCATCCACCCATTCCTTGGTACGGGCCAAGATCGGCTTGGTTATAATGTTGAGATCATCAACCTCCTGCTCGTCCCAGTCTATTGTTGGAAGTGACAAGTTGGCGACTGCAGGGTATCTGGGGTGCATTACGGTGTTTTCATCCTCTTTGACTTGATCTAATATGGGAAATGGTTGAACCCTTCTTATGAAGTACGCAGTCATCCACATGTAGTTCCTTGCATGCACTTCTTTTTCATCCTGACAATCTCCCCAAAAGTCCTCAATGTGGTGCAGATGAGCGGACCCTGGCAACAGTTCTTTCCTTATATGCCCATATGGGTCCATTCATGGGCAAGCAGTGTGTAGGTGAAAATGATAATCATTCAATTCTTTCTCAGAATTCCTAGCGCATTGGGAAGTTTGTAATTTATACATTCCTTGGCTGAAAGTTAAGGGATGGGAGATCCCTACCAAGTGTTTGCTGTTGAAGACAGAATGTATGTGTTGGATCTGCTAGGAAAGTTCCAATAGGATGATTCGGTCGTTGGGGTATCTAGGCAACTTATTTGGCCTTTCTATGAAGCCTTGGGCACGAATGTACATGAACTTTGGGTACTGAATGAAAAGGAAGACGTATTTCTTGAAGAACACCCGAGCACTGTGAGAGACCCTTCTCTCGAAATCTCCTGCAATCACTCTGATGATATGCCCAATGAAGGCATCGTTTACCCTGCAATACTCCTTGAAATTCTGGTATTGGAGCTGGGGTTACCTGTCATAGACCTTTAATTTTCGATCCTGCTCCTCATCAGGTGCCACAAACAACCCATTGTGTTGTTTCTAGTCTGCCAAGGAGTAGACCAGATAGGAGGTCATGTAGAACTTGGAGCTTTTCTTCACATTCATGAACTACTCATGGAAGTAGTGGCTTATTATGCCTGTGTAGTAGAACGAGGATTTTATTGTGACGTCCTCATTCTCGCGGAGGATCTGTTCAATGAAGTACACCATCCACTCCTGAAAGATGGTAGCAGTAGGGAGACCCATCACCCTACTCAACATAGTGACTAAGTCATAGTAATCTTCACGGAAATCACTGTGGAAGAGTTCCTGAGGAATCTTCGTAGCGCTACCTCGTTTCTCTTTGAGCCAGTGCTGATTTATCAACTTCTTGCAGCCAATCGGGTTGTCATCCCATGTTGCTTTGCATTCCTCTATGGTAGGCGTCTCCATGTCGACGAAGGTGGTAATGTGGAAGGTCCTTGTGTTTCCCTCAGCTGACATATCCACTAGAATATTACCATCCCTGTCGACGACGGTCCTTGTCTTGGTTTCATAGGCATGTTGATAGGCCATGACTAGCTCAGGGGCAATGAGAGATGGGGGGAAGCCCACAAATTTTGTGATTATGCTTTTCCTGACCAGCCTTTCATTCTTGGTTGTCGAGTTGACTCTGACCCTTTGCTTAAATTCATCAATATTGACATTGCCAATATTGGTGTCTGTGATTTCTTTCTAGTCAGTCACAACCTTCGAGTGCGAAGGATCACCCTGGAACTGGTACTTCATTTGGTCCTTGTCGTCTTTTCCACGAGGTGTCTTTTTCCACTGCTGCCCCTGAAGGTCCTACACTTGTTTGAAATTCCTAAGCACAAACAGAGTTCTGAGGGCGGAACTCCAGGGTCCGAGACCCGGTGGGTCCAAGGATGGCCGGTATTTTTACAGCTTTTAAAGCACTCAGGCCTGAGGAGCTGGGAAGCCATCATGCCTTCGCCGTTCAAAATGACGATCATCAGATGAAAGTCTAGAGGGGGTGTCCTGACAGACCGAACCTGGCAAGTAGGTTAGGCGTTAGATTTCCATGTCAAGTTCTCATTCGACGAACAAGAGGTCAGGGTCTGGAGGCTGGAAAGGAGCATGCACTTTTCCCTTTTGGAATGTCAGAGATGGGACGGAGTCCCGGATGGCAAAGCACTATGAGGTCAAGGACGTTAAAGTTCGATGATTTGGAACCCTCGTGGAAAAAGGTAGGTCGGGACCTGGGAGGCGGGAGGGTGTCGTAGGTTCGCCGTTTAGAATGACGAAGACTCCACGGAAGTCCGCGTACCGAGACCTGGGTTCATGATGGGCGACCGATTTGTGACAAGTGCTAGACAACGAATTGCAAGGAGGGACTCGAGGCTCAGGTGGACGGGGTCCTTCTGCCATTCGGGAACGGTGAGAGCTTAGCAGAATCCCAGACGTTGAAGTCTGGGGGCGTGAGCTCGGGAGGCCAAAACAGAGGCCAATTTCGAAGTTCAAAATTTGTAATGCTTGACAGCGGACTGCCGATGGAGGTTCAGGGCGGTGGGCCCGAGAGGGCATCCTGCCATTCTGAAAAAAAGATGTTTCTTTTCATAAGTTTTAACGGCGGCAGAAGGGTTCGGGCTCGGCTCGGAAGGCTCAAATTCTCTGGATGAAGAATGACTGTGGAAAATAAAGGTTCCAAATCGACTTTGGGGGTACTTTGGAGGTTTTTAAAAAGATTTTAATACATGGGTTTTGTGTGCATTGTATTTATCTATCTATGCCATGTATTTTAATCTAATTCATTGATTTAGGCATTTGAAAATTGCAAAAAAAACTTCTCGAGAGGGGAAGTGGCGAACCTACCTTAGAAGTCCGATGAGGCAAGCTGCTAAATTCACCGTGGATAGGAAAATGACAACAATGGATGTGAAGGCAGTGATCGACAAAGGCGGTGAACTTCTCTGACAAGCACTCTGATCTCCCTTTGCAATCCTGACAAGTGAAAATGACAGGTTGGGGTCCAATATTTATACCCTCTATCATTAATGGTCACATTTAATGTCTGTACGAAGGACAGTTGGGTTGGTGAATTCAAATTCACGGATGGCGGCGGGAGGTCTGGGGCCCGGGGGCCTAAAAGATGTGACCCTGCGATCGCTATAAACTTTTCTTTGCAAACTGATGGCCAAGAGGATCCCGAGACCCGAAGGGCGGAGTTCCATCAGAGATTTTCTGTCGGGAATGGTGAAGTCTACATGGAGTTCCAGGAGCAGAAGTCCGAAAGGGGCGAAAGCAACCAATAAATTTTGCAAGTTTCACCAAATAGAAAACAAGGAGCCAGGTCCTGGGGACCAGGGAGGTGGAAGCCTTCCGCCATTTAGAATGATGATCATAAGGGGGAAACCTGACTAGGGAAACCCGGTGGGGTGGGCCCGACAGGTTCCAAGGCCGCTGGCAGAGGAAATATTCCAAGGAGACTCTGCAAGGCACCAGGACTTGACAAAATTGAAGGGGAGAACCACAGTCAAGTCAAGATGAGACCTTGGACATACGCTGACCACCCAGGACACTAAAACGGGGGCACACAAAATGAGGCAGTGACAAAATGACCTAGCAAGGCGAAAGAAAAAGAGGGTCCCCATCCGAATGGGGCGTGTGTGATGAGGGCACAACAATTATATCAAAACATAATTTAAATGAATTAAACACAAACTCTTTCTTTTGTCTTTGATGTCGTCCTATCATCCTCTATCTCTAGTGTTTTTGTTGATTCCAGTTGGCTCTCAAATCTTGGGCTAGGGTCAAGAAACGGTCTTCCTAGAGAACGAGATCAAATATGAATACATGCAATGCTATGCTAAGATATGATTATATTGATACTAGACATGATTGATAAAATGAAAGAATATGAAATTGATAAAAACTAAAGATGATAAAAATAATGCTAGAATGCTAAAATGCTATAATGCTAGAATGTGATTAAATTCTAATGCACGCGCATTGTAAGTTGTAGGTGTAACCAATGCTTGGATTTGTAGAGATATTTATGGAGTTTTCGAAAGCTTCTGATTGGCTGATGTGATCAACGGCTGTGAAAATTCCTGGCAAATCAAACGGTCGAAGATGGATAAGACTGGAGAGAAAAATGGAAGAAAGCAGAAAGCAAGATTTGTTTTCTTTTTTTCTTTGAAGAGATAAGATGAGATGATAAAGATGAATTGTAAAAATCACCTTTTTGTGAGATTATGGAAAGATTTCGAAGATAAATAATGAATTATAAAATTCAGTTATTTATTTATTGGTGACATGGAAGATTTTTCATAATCAAATAAGATATTCAATGAAGATTTGGATAATAATAAAAGATTTCATAATTAAATAAAATCTTTAATTATGATTTGAAAAGATATGAAAGATATTTAATTAAATAAAGATGTTTAATTAAACTTTTAGGAAATGAAATGTAGATGACATTAATTAAATATTTAATTAATTAGAAGAAAGATTTGAATAGGAGAAAGGAAATTAAATTCAATTAAATCAAGGATTTAATTAAACTTAAATGTGATAATTAATTTAAATAAACAATGATATTTATTTAATTAATTAAGTGGACTTATGAAAGTGGTAATTAAATAAAATGAATTTATTTAATTAAAGTGGAAGAATAAAGTGAATGAACAATATAATTAAATTAATTAAATTTAATCATATGTAGAATACTTTAGAGAAATTAATTAAATAATAAATATTTAATAAAATGTCAGGATTAATTAGACATGACCAATTTTATGCATATACATTTTGCCCCTCTTTGAAGTGATGTGTGAAACACATTGCTTCAAAGAAAATATTCGTGCTTTTAAAATTTGCTTCGTTTGATTTTGCCCCTTGATCAAATTTTTTTAACTAATATGCCCTTGATTTTACTCTTGATATGTTTTTGATTGGAAGATGTTTTCGATATTGATGATGCCCCCTCGGGAAGTGAATCACTGATGATGAGAAAATGTTGATGATAAAATTCGGATGATGAAAGGAACACTGTGATTTAGCTCCCGATAATTGATGAAAAGATGCCCCAGTTGAAAAAAAAAAAACCACCAAAAACCCAGTTTGTTTGACCCTTAAAAGGTAAAAGGGTAAAAGGAGAAGTCATTTACACTTTTTGACTTTTAGAAGCCTTTTGCTCTGACAGTGACTTGGTGCGATGGAGATCCCTTATCACCGACATAGATATGAGCGGTCTCACCGATATCAGCGACCAACCATGTATGGACCACCGATGAGTTGATTCAAACCTTTTTGCGTTGAAATTTTTCATTTTTAGTCAATTTTGGAATGATTGTAGCGCAGATTTAGGTTTGAACAGGCCATTTTAGCGCTTTTAGGGAATAGAATAGCGCATTCACAATTTTTTTTTAGTGCATAGAGGTCATAAAATAGCACTTTTGGGTTTTCCGCAATTTAGTGCATTCGATAAATGAAGTAGCGCATCTAGGAGGCTAGTTGAAAATTAGGTGGATTAGCGCATTTGGGAAATAGATTAACGCTTATAGGGTTTTAGCGCATCCATAGGGTGAAATGGCGCATTTGAGAGGTGAAGTAACGCTTTTGGGGAAATAGCGCATATAGGAACTGATGTAGCGCTTACACGGCACAAAATGATGCATCTGGAGGAAACTGTAGCACTTATAGGCTACAGAGTAGCACTTTTAGAAAATTTAGATAGAATCTTGATGATGAAAATGATGATGATTTATTGCTTCCTTGGTCAATAGATAATAAAATTTTCATGTCATTATGTTGATAAATTGATAACTTTGCTTCCCGAAATAGAAAACAAAGAGTAGATAGCTGATAACTTTGTTTCCAAAGAATGAAAAACAAAGAGTAGATGATTGATTTGATTAAAACATATTTGCATTCGTGATTGAAGTACAAATAGGATGATGATTTGATTGTGTGATAAATTTTCTTTCTTGAAAAAGAAAACAAATAGTAAATAATGATAGAGTAGATTGATTTGATGTGCAGATAGATAGATTTTGTATTGATGTCCGGATATGATTTCCTAAGATAGAATACTTGATATGGGTCACATGATATGATATTTGATATGAGTCTGATATGTGTCTCTTGGTTGATATGGATCTTTTGATATGAATCTGATTGAGGTAGATAGAGTGCTTTGATATAAGTTGATGATATGAGTCTGATTGATTGTCATTGTGATGACCAAAAATAGGAGGTTTTCAAAAACCTCCATATTAGAGAGCACTTCCTTATGGGTTGGGATAGGATACGAGATTTGACACCTACCGATGTGCAGCTGATAGTGAGTTGTGGGTTGGGATCTTTGTTGTCGATGCCTCCTATTCGAGTCAACAGGGGATTGTTGACCGTGTTAGCAGAGAGGTGGCATTTAGAGCATAACACTTTTCATTTGCCGACTGGTGAGCTGATGGTGACCCCAAAGGATGTATATAGGATTTTGGGGATCTCGGTGGTAGGTTCCCTTGTGTTCTATGATCACAAGGAGATGGTTGGGACAGATTCCCTCAAGAGAGTATTTGGAGATGTACACATAGTAGGGTATTGGGTGTCGTGGGAAGACTTCAAAGGATATTTGGCCTTACCTGCAGTGTTGGTTACATTCATTGGAGGCCTTCTTTGTCTAGATCATTGGTCAAAGGGGCTATCAATTGGATGGGGGAGGATCATTGAGTAGATGATGGGTTAGCTGAGGAGATATGCCTGGGGGAGCTACATGCTAGCTGATTTGTATCATGACCTACATTAGGTGGTATATAGAGGATCATTGAGTTTATTGTGTGGTGCGACTTTGCTCTAGATCTAGGCATGGGAGCATATTGTTGTTACCAGACCACTATGTCTAAGGGCTAGGCCACTAGGAAGGCCATATGTGTATGCCTATTCATTTGCACTTGGTTAGCCCAAGCTAGGCAAGGTGGAGTATTGGAGACAGACCCTGGATGACATGGATACTATGATATGGAGGCCCTATACTGATTGTGATGTTTGGGACATAGATCCCTTGGAGATGGCATTTGTAGGTATACCTCTATTCCTGATAGGCTGCACACCCTTTATTATAGAGATATTTTTGGCTTTGTGAGTACAGAGGCAATTTGGTTTCACAAAGGGGATGCCTTAGGGCATTGTGCACTATGGATGGTGCAAGGATGAGCCTGGATGGGGTCTGTGCATTGCTTATTAGGTCGTGTATACTAAGTACATGGCACTACATCCTGAGGTATGGGATCCCAGACCTGATATTGTTGATGCCGACATGTTAGAGGAGTATTTAGTGTACTACCACACACACCCATTTCCGTGGTTTACATGTCTAGATGAGCCAACACCCATTTTGGTTGCACCGTAGCCAGGAGTTGGGAGACAGGAGGATGTGGCGGGTGGTTAGTAGGAAGCTATTGAAGGAGAGGAGGAGGATAGTAGAAATGAGGAGGAGAGCTCAGATGATGATGACGGGGATGATGGTGGAGATGGCGGACGAGAGGAGCAGAGGTTAGTGAGAGAAAGGACTAATATTGTGAGCAGTTCTCAGGGTATATAGAGGCCAAGGAGTGGTACAGGATGACAAACAATGATTAGGGTCACCTCGTCAGCACAACATGCACAAATAGATATACTACAGGCTCAGGTTCAGACATTGCAGGAGCAACAAACACAGTTGCAGAGCCAGTTAGCTCAGGCTCAGGGTTTGGTAGCACAACTATAGACACAGTTAGCATAGCCACAGGCATAGGCATAGGTACAAGAATAGGCACAAGTACCTCCTCCTACCCTAGACCCATAGGTGGTTTAGTTGATATCAAAGAGGGACTCCTTCAGATGAAGGGCAACAGAGGCAGAGGGTGTTTCTCAAAGGCTCATGAGCACTGTGGAGAGTGCATCCTTGCGAGAGGCTATTGTAGAGGGATTTGAGATGGCCAGGGAGGCTGAGTATTATTGGGTTATATATGAGGAGTTGTGTCCACTCGGCCGCAGAGAGCCTTACCCATGGTCCCACAATAAGACCAAGAGTAGATCATGAATGACGACAAAGAATAGAGGGGTCATAGCGCCTCGACAGGATCCCAATGCAGGGACTAGTGGCAGGCCATCATCCTCGAGACCAACTTCATCAAGGGGATCCACCAGCCATCCTTGATTGATTGATGTAGGATTATGGATGTATATCATTATATTGGAGCATGTATATTGATTTTGACCATACCTCATGTATCTCTCTAGACTATTCAGTTTCATTGGACATTGGACATTTGTATGTATTTTTGATGAGCGATGATATGCAACGGCGATGATTTTTGATGATATGTTGCATTTGATATGATGATATGATATGGATAGGAATTTATTTGTATATGATATGGATTTTGATGTTTTTATGACTAACCATGTGATGCAGGATGATTCATGCAATGATGATGATTTATGATGTGTACTAATGATGTCATGCATGTGGATGATAATGATAAAAATGCAACGTGTTGAAATGATATATGATATGGAATGTTATGAAAATGTCTGGTCTGCAAATGATGTAGAAATGTATGAAACTTTTGTTTTTGGATTTTGCAATTGCAAGAAATAAATGATGGGATGAAAAATGGATGTTTATGTTTATGAGATGATTTTGTGGATTTTGTTTATGGAAAATGATATGAAAATGATAAATGCATGCAAGGTAGGATAAATAATAGAATGAAATGTATGATGATATGAAATGAATATGAGATGAATGAAATGAAAATGAATATGAAATGATAATGAATATAAAATGATAATGAAATGAAATAATAATGAATATGAAATGAAATGTTTATGAAATGATAATGAATATGAAATGATAATGAATATGAAATGAAATAATAATGAGATGAAATGTTTATGAGATGATAATGAATATGAAATGCTTATGATAAATGATAATGATAATAAATTATAAGGATATGAAAATGGTAAAATAATGATAAAATGATAAGAATATGAAAATGATAATAAGAATAAATGATATGATATGACAAATGAAATGATAAGATGATGCCAAATGAAATAACAAGTGAAATGAAAGAGATGACTCAAAGATAAAATATGATAATTAAATGGTAATAAAGATGATAAAATGGTATGCAACTGTGTAAATGGATAGGAAAATGATAAGTAAGATATTAATGATATGAAAACGATAGATAGTATGAAAATGATAGTGATATGAATAAATAAATGATATGAAATGATAAAGGATCAAAAGAATATGAGAATGAATGATAAATGCTTAACTATATGATATGTATAAGAAAATGATAATGTTTAGTGAAATGAGGATGAAACAAATGTCCGAATGTCCTCTGTAAATAGTCCAAGGAGACATGACAACCGTTGATGTTTTTGTTCAGCCTTTTAAAAACTCTGATGCAAATCCAGTATGTAGATATGTACAATGATCTAAATGAAATGCAACTAAATGAAACCAACCATTTTTTGAGCCTTTTTTTAGCTTTCTTGAATCATCATAGAGCATTTAAAATGTTGGAAGTATGTACAAGCAGTAGAGGGGAAATTAGCACCAATGATGACTTGAGTACAACTTTCACGATTTTTGATATAGGAAGTGAACACAAGCATCGAGGTATAATTGAACCAAGATGACCCGAGTATTTCTTGCATGAACATACAAAGAATAACTGCCTTTCTGATGCAAATGTGGAACTATCATCAATGATACATTTGGAAATCATGTCTCACGAAAAATTTGCACCAAATCGATGGTTAACCTCTAGACAACAGACAAAGAAAAATCATCCTCCTTTCTTGCCACTCTAGTTAAGCCCATCATTGAGTGTGCTCCAGAGAGATGATATCAAAAATTAAACAACCATTGTTCAAAATATAATACTGATATTCCAATCATCATTTAGATTTTAGATCTTCCAGATATGTGTCATGATATGAACTTTGCTGAAAATTGTTGTGATATGGATCAATGAGTGGATAGTGGTTCATAGGATTTGATTGTTTGTTTGCATGATTGGATTCTATGTCATTATTTAGCTATTTCAGTAGAACCTGAAAGTTGAGTGTCCCGAGTGTTTCAACGTTTGCCCCCAGTATTGACACAACTTGCTGAAATGAATATGTACAATGATGGCAGTATGATGCTGATATGATGCTAGGATTATGGGGAAAGGATGCATGAAAATGAAGGCTGAGAAGCTAAGTGAAAAACATGAACTAATAGATAGAGGGCTACAAATAGCGTATGTTTGCCAAATTTTCACTATTTGTTTTTATTGCATTTTTCTGACTTCTTTTTGATTTTTTTTTTTTTTCAGGACTTTTTATGCTATTTTTGTGATTTCTTCAAGACTTTTTATGCTGTTTTTGTGATTTCTTTAGGACTTTTTATGCTGTTTTTGTGATTTCTTTAGGAATTTTATGCTGTTTTTATGATTTCTTTAGGACTTTTTATGTTGTTTTTTGTGATTTCTTCATAACTTTTTATGGATAAGGATAATTGCTTCAAACATAATACTTTTTCAGGTGCATGTTGTTGATGGGTTTGTTAAATAAGTCCCATTTTGGCATTGATAGCTTGTATGCTCCTGAACCATATACTGCTATGACCACATAAGGACCCAGCCAATTTGGTTCAAACTTTCCCTTCTTCTCTCTATCTTGCTGATTCTGTGGGTTTTCCTTTAGAACTAGATCACTGACTTGAAAGGTACATGACTTGAATCTGTGATTGTAGTTGCGAGACATCATCTGTTGATATGATTTCAAATGGTTAGCTGCTCGTTGTCTCTTCTCATCAAGGAGTTCTAATTCTTGTAGTCGGGAAACTCTGTAGTCCTCATCTGTAATGAGACCCTTCAATCATACCCTTAGTGATGGAATCTCAACATCTAGAGGTAATATGGCTTCTACTCCATAGACAAGAGCATATGGTGTTGCTCCTGTTGGCGTTTCGAATGCTAGTTCTATAGGCCCATAATGTGGGATTGAGTTGAACGTGCCAATCTTTCCCTGCATCATTCACAATCTTCTTCAAGATTTTCAATATTGTTTTGTTTGAGGCCTCTGCTTAGCCATTCCTTTGTGGATAATAAGGTGTTGAATATTTGTGTTGGATATGGAATCTTTCACAAAGTTCATCAACATCCTGATTCTTGAATGGTCTTCCATTATCTGTGATAATGGAATTGGGAATGCCATACCGACAGATAAGATAGTTGAGTATGAACGACAAGATTTGTTTGCCGATAACCTTAGTTAGAGGTACTTCCTCAATCCACTTGGTAAAGTACTTTGTCACTGTGATGACAAATTTGTGTTCATTCGATGATGAAGGATGAATCTTGCCAACAAGATCTAACCTCCATTGAGAGAATGGCCAAGTTGGTGTGAACGGTTGAAGTTCTTGTGTAGGCGCATGAATTAGGTTCCCATGAATCTGACATTTAGAGAACTTTTTCACGAAAGTGAATGATTCCTTCTCCATCATTGGCCAGTAGTAACCCATTCTAATAAATTTCTTGGATAAGGTCAGTCCACTCGAATGGGTACCACAAATGCCACCATGAACTTCTTGTAAAGCCTTATCAGTTTCGTCACGTTCAAGATATCGAAGTAAAGTACCATCAAGACCATGGCGATAAAGGGTGTCAGCAATAAGAGTATAGTGGGAGGATTGGCGAATGAAATTGTGCTTTTGGTTACGAGATAGGTTGGGTGGTAAGATGTCGTCTTTTAGGTAGGCATAGATATTTTCATACCAAGGTGAATTAGATCCTACTAGGTGGCAAATGATTTTTCTTTCAGGTGTGTCATAGGTAGGTGCAAATGATTGTTCCATTAGAAATTCATAGCGAGCCTGATTTTTTGGTAGTTGTAGCAATGATGCGATCATGTCCATAGCATTCGCTACTTTGTTATCAAGTCTTGGAATTTGTATGAACTTGAATTTGCGAAGTACTTCTTGAAATCGTCAACCATTTTATTATATGGAAACAATTTTTCATCTTTGGTCTGATAATCATCATTGATCTAATTAATGACTAACTGTGAGTCACCATAAACTTGTAGTTATGTGATCCGCCATTCCAATGCTATCTTGAGTCCAGTGATTAAAGCTTCATATTCGGCTATGTTATTAGTGCATGGAAACATTAGTCGATATGACTGAGGAATGGTGTTTCCTTGAGGCGTGACAAAGAGTATGCCTGCCCCCGGTCTGTGTTGAGTGAAAGAACCATCAAAGTATAAAGACCAATGTATCTTTGATTCTGCTGTGAAGACATCGACGTTTGGAAATTCAATGTGCATGGGATGTTTTGCTTGTAGTGGTGCTTCAGCTAGTTGATAAGGGATAACTTGTCCTTTGATTTCTTTGTGATCAACATAATGAATGTCAAACTCGCTTAGGATAATAACCCATTTTGCTAGCCATCCTGTCAATGTAGCTTTGCTTAACAAATACTTGAGTGGATCAATCTTTGCAACAAGATTGATTGTATGAGTTAACGTGTAGTGTCAAAACTTCTATGATGCAAAGACTATTGTGAGACAAGCCTTCTCGATGAAAGTGTAGTTGAGTTCATGAACTGTTAGCATTCAACTGATGTAATAAATTACACGTTCTTTTCCTGTAGAATCCTCCTGTGCTAATAATGCTCCCAAAGATGTCTCTGTTGCGACAATATATAAGATTAGAGGTTTGTCCAGATTTGGTGGTACTAGGACTGGTGGGTTCATTAGGTACTGCTTGATTTTTTGAAAGGCCATTTCACACTTGTCATCCCACTTAAAAGGAACATTTTTATGCAATAGATGTGTGAAAGTTAGGATTTTATCGGTCAACTGTGTAATGAACCTTCATATAGATTGAAGTCATCCTTGTAATGACCTCAACTGACTAATATTCTTTGGTGGAGGCATTTCCATGATTGCTTGTACCTTGGTAGGATCTACTTCAATTCCTTTTGCTGATACTATGTACCCCAAGAGCTTTCCAGAGGTGACTCTGAAAGCATATTTCTTAGGGTTGAGACGAACTTTGAATTTTTCCAATCGTGCAAAGATTTTGGATAATACCTTGAGATGTCCTTCTCTTGTGTATGATTTTTCCAATATGTCATCTACATAATCTTCCATGAATGTTTACATCATGTCATGAAATATTGTAGTCATAACTCTTTGATAAGTAGCCCCAACATTCTTTAGACCGGAAGGCATGACGTTCCAACAGTAAGTCCCCCATGGACATGTGAAAGCTATTTTTTCTTTGTCTTCAGGTGCAATCTTGATTTGGTTATAACCAGAAAAACCATCCATTAGTGAATACATGGAATGGCTAGCTATCATATCAACTATAGTATCGATGCTTGGAAGTGGGAAGTCATCTTTAGGACATGCCTTATTTAGATCCCTGAAATCTGTGCACACACTAACACTTTTGTCAGGCTTTGACACAAGAAAAATGTTGGAGATCCATTCTAAATAGTCAATTGATCTTATAAATCCCACATCGAGGAGTTTTCAGAGTTCTTCTTTGACCAATAGTGCAACATGAGGATGTATATTTCTAAGTTTTTGTTTTATAGGTTTAACTCCTGGTTTAAGGGATAAGTGATGTATTATAAGATGAAGATCAAGACCTGGCATGTCTGCATAAGTCCAAGCAAAGTTGACTTGATTTTCTTTGAGAAATTCCATGAACTCAGGTACTTCTTTATCTGTCATTGATGTGGCTAACTGTAGAATCTTTGGTTTTTTTGTGGTTTCAAGATTAACTACTTTTGTAGGCTCAATCAAGATAGGTGATCACTCATGATAATGCTCTAGGAGAGTGTCAAGTATCCTATCATCTGGTGCCTTAAAAAGTTTTTCACCATCTGATACGCTCTTTATTTTATCTTTTGTGTGATCTAACACTGCCAAATTATAGTTTTCACCATTAGATATTTCTTTTTGATTTTTATTTTTGCAGCTAGGAGACTTGTCACTCTCTTGATTAAAGAATCTATGCCGAAAATCACCAGTGGAACAATCATTTGTGTTGTCTGAGGAAAGGAATTTCACGATAGATTCATTGGTTGGAAACATAGGTATATCGATATGTTTGGATAGATCCTAGTCAATGAGATCGAGATGTATTAGCAGTAGCGGGTCATTAGGATGCGTGAAATCGGCTATGGTTACGGTCATAATAGAGTTATCTGTAGGATCCGAGGTATGAGGAAAATCAATGATGTTACTGTTATCATGATAATCTTGTTTAATTAAATCTGACTAGGTATCACTAGAATCATAGTCACCTTGTAGTTTAGATTCTTGTGGTTGGGACCCTGACCTCTCACCTTCGATTAGAATTGGGGTGTACTTGTGTACCACATCAACCTTTTTTTCCCTCCATAACTCATCATTGTGGATGGTGTCCCATTCATATTCACCAGAATTCGTGTCAGAATTATTATCCACAAAATTTTGAATTGTTGTTAAACATGATTCCTTTGTATCCAATCCTTCTTGTAATGTGAGAACATTATCATGCAACTTCTTAGATATTACTTCTTTTGAGTTTGTATCATAGCCTAGTCCTGTTTTATCTTTTGCGGCAAGTCCTGGAAGGTGAATAGGCTCAACTACTCCTTGTTTTCTCTTTCCGATAGGACCATTACCATCGTAGCCCATCTTTTGCATGATTGAATATCCTTTACCATATTGATCAGTTGGTATTTTGATATTAAGAATCGTTTCATCTTCATATTTATAGAGCCAACTTAAAACTTCTCTATCCTCAGAATCTTCCATAGGGAATTTTTCTTTGATAAATCATCCATTAAACTTTGTATTTGGCTATGTTGGTGGTTGCATTGATGTGGATGCTACAGATATCTGTTGTTGTGTAATAGAGGGTTGTCCATGTGACCGAGGCAATATAGGTAGATTAGCAAGACATAGAGAGTACTCTCCTACTCCATTTTCCTTGAACCATAGTTGCTTGTCAAACATTTTGGTTAACTGACTGATTTGCGTATCAACTTTGAGAGAAGTATTAGTAGGGGCTTCTCGATTGTTGGGAACCAAAGTATCTTGACTAGCTTTGATGTTGGAAAAAGTTTGACTATTCAAATTATCAGCTAGTATTGTGATCTCTTGTCCACCATAAGGAAACTTAAGACATTGATGATATGTGGATAGGACAACTTGCATTTCGTGGATCCAAGGGTGACCCAACAAGATGTTGTATGCAAGCTCATGATCTAACACTTGACAAAAAGTATTTTTGACAACAGGTCCTACTCTGATCGGTATCACATGATTAAGCTTTTGGATGTTCTTTCCTCATCATCATAGGCTTTAATAATAATCTTTCTTCTAGGATCAATGGAGTCCTCAAAGCATCCTAAAGCCTAAACTAATTTCATGGTACATATGTTCAAACCAACACCTCCATCTATTAGGACGCATTGGACACGAAACTTGTGGATCATGACTTCTAAGTATAGCGATGAATTGTGGGGATGAGTCATGGAAACCTCATATTTTTTAGAAAATGAGAGGCATTTGGGTGAGGATAAGTGTCCCACCAAGGCTTGAAATCGGTCCACATCCAGATCAGTGGATACAATTGTTTCAACGAGGGTCTTTTCTAGAATTTCTTTGTGTGCTGGGGAAATCTTCAGTAGTTCTAAGATAGAAATTTGAGCATGAGTTTTTCCTAGTTGATTGATTAAATCATATTGATGTGGAGGTAGGGGCTCATTGGACTTTGAAGAGGAGCCCTTTAAGACAACTTTAGCTTGTGACCTCATTGTTACATTGACTTGTCTATATTCCATCTTTTCGTTAACTTTGATAACATTGACCCACTCGTCGTCAGTGTAGATATGATTGATTATATGATCATCGATATGATTCACACTTTTTCTACAAGACTCACCTTTTTGAAAGTTGGGCAAAGGGTTTCGAAATGCTTGGTGGTCTTCGTTTGATTGTTGGTGTGCTATTTTGATGGTGTCATTTTTGATTAAATCTTGAATGGAATTCTTCAAGGCTTGACAATTATTCATACAATGACCCTTACACCAATGATATTCACAATAGTATGCATCATTCCACGATGGTGGCTTCATGCTGGGTTCAAAGTTACGTTGAGGTGGTAGGGTGATAACGTTCTTTTCCATCAACTCTTTAAGGGAAGATTCTAGAGATTGACCTAGCAGAGTAAAAGTTCTTCTGTTAGAGAAGAATGAAGATTGTTGTGGATTCGTGTTCGATGTATTTCCTAAGGTATTGTTGTTGTTGTTTCCACGATATCCTTGATTGTTGTTATTACCTTGATTTGGGGAAGTTTTTTGACTCATGTTATTCCTCGAAGGAGGAGGATTATTTCCTTGATTTGTGACTGAGTTGACATTGTTATAGTTATTGTTGTGAGGAGCACTTGGAGCACTAAGAACAAATGGTTTAGTTGAGACATGATTTGCATCTACAACACCATCATTTACCACATTTTTGTTGTGAGTCCAAAACTTAGATTTGTCATTGTGGTGATTTTAAGAGCTAGGATTGTCCTTATCAAGTTTTATTATCCCTCTCTGGACCAAGGCACTCTCAATGGTGATGGAATTTTCAGTCAATTTCTGAAAAGAGGGAGGACAATGAAGATTAAGATGATAGCTCATCTCTTGATCTATGCTATTTATGAAAGTGGTGATCTTTTCCTTTTCAAGAACATGATGTGGATATCTAGCGAACAATCTTCTCCATCTCTAGAGAAATGTAATGAATGGTTCACTAGGTTTCTGTTTAGCCTTGCAAAGATCAATCATGGTTAATTGATGTTGCATGTTGTAGTAATATTGTGATATGAACTTGTTGATCAATTCCTTGAATGTCTTGATGGGCGGTGTGATTTTTGATAGCCATTCCATAGATTGGCCTCCAAGAATCCTAGGGAACAAACATATCAAGTAGGTATCCTAATGAGCAAACTCTAAAGTCATATTTTGGAAGTCCCTAATATGATCAATTGGATCCGATTTCCCATTGTAACAATTGAATTTTGGGATTTCACAATGTTTGGGAAATGGGATCATGTTGAGACGTCAGTCAAAAGGATAAGGACAAATGTCATCAAGAGCGTATGTATTTGTTGTGGCTCCTCCTTGTAGATATTTAATTTTTCCTTGTAGTGCTTTAACTTGTTGAGTCAAGGCACTAAGATTAGACAAGGGTGTTTCATCAGGATTACTCTTTATGTTTTTAGTATCAAAATCATGAGGTAATTTAGCTCCTTTGTCAGCTAGATATAGAAAATATTTTTCTTTGTTATGCTCCAAGATCTTTTATAAGGCTTTGTGAAATTTAGGATCTTGCTGCTCGGCCTCTCTGAGACGTTCTTCATCTCGTTCATCATCACTATCTACAAGAGTTTTGCTTCCATCCTTATTGAAAGGGAATGGATTTTTTTCTCTTTCATCCATTTTGTCGTTAAAAAGGGGATTATGATTCACACTATAAAGGGTATTGCTAGTCTCACCTTCCTCTTGATTTCTTTGGGTATGATCTTCTTGTTGAATATCCTCTTTCAACTTATTATATTGAGATCTTGTAAAAATATTCATACAATTTTGAAATGTTCCTCTAGACTCAGATCACAATTTGATAAGTGCGAAAATGATGATGTCTTGATATGATCCTATGGTATGATCAAAGACTTTCCTAACCCTTGATTGTGGCTTCCAACGATGAAGGATATCAAAACCCTGTTGGGGAAGTTGAATCAAGAAATTAGAACTTTGTTTGAAAGGTGCACTTTTAAGATTTGATCTTTGTTTTTGAAGAATGATAGCCTAATTACATTCACTAAAGGATTTGACTTGGATGTGTTGGGTATTCGATGGAAGGTTGTGGTATGAAATTGAACTCAAGAGGTTGATTGTGATTGTGATGTTGAGATAGAGCTCTTCTCTAGAAATGGGCTCGTGAATCTAAAGGCTCTACAACGTATTTTTCGGTAAATCCCCTAGCAAAATCTTGGTACCTATGGAGAAATTCGCGGTAATGGAGCAAGAATTTTTGACTCTTGTACAAAAAATTCCTTCGTTGTAAGATTTTCTTGTAACCTAGATGTTTCTTGGGTTTCTTGATTCTATTGGAAATTGACTTCTTGACAAATTTGGTTGATTTCCACTCTCTAAGCATGAGAAAAATGTTGATATGCTACTGGACCGAGGGTGCTATAAACTCATATCTGTCAAAAGCAACAATTCTGGAAAATTGATAGATGCGCTACACTGTACCCTATATGCACTGCATAAATAGGCATATGCGCTAGAGAAAGAGTCAAATGCGCTACAATATACCTCAGATGTGCTACTTTGTGTCCTATATGTGCTACAAAAAATGTTTTCATAGTGACCGAAAATTGTTTTTAGGATATCCAACGTATGCACTAAAAATCTTGATGTGCGTAAACAAACCCTAAAAGCACTAAACTATTTGGTGAATGTGCTAGAACAGACCTTATATGCGCTGGTCTATGTCCCATATACGCTAAAACAATTTTCCAAAGTAGTTTTTGAAACAGTTTTGACTAGTTTTCAACTGAATTTTTGGTATGTTCATTTTGGATGATCCTTTATCTGAATTAGTGTGATTGAAAACACAACAAACACTTTGAAAACAATTTTTTTTAAGCCCTATACTAAACATCAAGTGTATGCTCAATTTTTTTTTTCAAAAAGTGTTTTCACAGGTTTTATACATGACGAACAATTTAGGCAGACTTGCTCTTAGTACTCAAGTAGGTCATCATAATAATCACAGCCCACATCTTAGAATTGTGTCGACTCACACAACCGTGTCACCCCTGAAGGGGTGCCCATGTTTTTGTCTTTTCCAGGCGCGTACTCAGAGTGACGAAAGTGGATATTGGATCCCCTGAGAAAATGGTCCTTGGTAGTTATATGGTGAGTATCTTGGGGGCAGATTCTTCCCTCCTCTTGCATTGTGATTATCAAGATGTTCAAAAACTGACACGGTGAGCTACTACACTAGGTTCATAGTAAGGGTTTCCATTCGATGCGGCAATAATAAACTCCCTTAGGAGACCTCCCAACCTTTAGAACAAAGGATTTGGGGATAGATATCTTGCACACTACCGACAAAAGTGGGTTTCCCCAGATTCGCTTTAAATTTTATAGTGAGGTGGAATAGTCTGGCTTTGACTTGAACCCACTTGGGTTGTTCCTCTTGGGTGAGTACTTTTTCCCACAAGAGCAGGCCCTCTAAAGGATTTAATAAAGCATTAAAATTGCATGAATGTAAAAGGAAAGTCTGGTATTGTGGTCACCGGGAGAGCATAGACCTATTGCCACAAACATAATAGACAATGTTCTTTTTAAAGCCCAAATCACAATGACCTAAACTATGCGAAGATGTTGCTTCACGAAAGAAAGTTCAATTTTAATTGCAAAAATCATTGTGTGGTGACTATCCTCGATTGCTTCATTTTAAATCCATGTCTACCCTAGGGTTGCTTCCTTTTAAAAACTAGATGTGACTATCCTAGATTGGTTCTTTTGAAGCCCGAAAAGATCCTGTTTGCGGAAGGCGTTAGACTCAGAACCTTGTTTAGTTACAACCTGCATGTGCTAAAAGATCACCTATATGCACCAAAAAAATAAGTAAATGCACTAAAACAGATAATATAAGCACTGTAGAAAGTCCTAAATGCGCTAAAAGAAAATGCAGCATATATATATATATATATTTTACAAAGTTTTAATAAACTGAGTTGAGTATGTGCACCATTTTATTCCTTATAAGCGCCATTATGTTCCCTATATGTGCTGAAATAGTTCTGAATGCGCCGAAAGACCTGTAAAAGCATTGTTAAAAGCCCTGGATGCGCTATAGAAACCTACAGATGCACTACAAAAATCAGTGTATGAGCTAAAACGGAAAATTTTGCCAAAAATTTGAGTTCTAGAACTCGAAATCCTATGAAATAACCTACAAGTAAATGTTAAAAATGGGGCAGGGCCCCACGGTGGGCGCTAGAAATGTGCGATTGATTTTAGAGTGTGATAAATATGTAAAAATAAATAAATCAAACACACCGATAGAGCATTATATCAAAACATAATTTAAATGAAAATAAACACAAACTCTTTCTTTTGTCTTTGATGTCGTCCTATCATCCTCTATCTCTAGTGTTTTTGTTGATTCTAGTTGGCTCTCAGATCTTGGGCTAGGCTCAACAAACAGTCTTCCTAGAGAACAAGATCAAATATGAATGCATGCAATACTATGCTAAGATATGATTATACTGATACTAGACATGATTGATAAAATGAAAGATTACAAAATTGATAAAAACTAAAGATGATAAAAACAATGCTAGAATGCTAAAATGCTATAATGCTAGAATGTAATTAAATTCTAATGCACATGTGTTGTAAGTTGTAGGTGTAACCAATGCTTGGATTTGCAGAGATATTTATAGAGTTTTTGAAAGCTTCTGATTGACTGATGTGATCAATGACTGTGAAAATTCCTAGCAGATCGAACGGTCGAAGATGGATAAGACTGGAGAGAAAAATAGAAGAAAGCAGAAAGCAAGATTTGTTTTCTTTTTTTCTTTAAAGAGATAAGATGAGATGATAAAGATGAATTGTAAAAATCACCTTTTTGTGAGATTATGGAAAGATTTCGAAGATAAATAATGAATTATAAAATTCAATTATTTATTTATTGATGACATGGAAGATTTTTCTTAATCAAATAAGATATTCAATTAAGATTTAGATAATAATAAAAGATTTCATAATTAAATAAAATCTTTAATTATGATTTGAAAAGATATTAAAGATATTTAATTAAATAAAGATATTTAATTAAATAAAGATATTTAATTAAACTTTTAGGAAATGAAATTTAGATGACATTAATTAAATATTTAATTAATTAGAAGAAAGATTTGAATAGGAGAAAGGAAATTAAATTCAATTAAATCAAGGATTGAATTAAACTTAAATGTGATCATTAATTTAAATAAACAATGATATTTATTTAATTAATTAAGTGGACTTAAGAAAGTGGTAATTAAATAAAATGAATTTATTTAATTAAAGTGAATGAACAATATAATTAAATTAATTAAATTTAATCATATGTAGAAGACTTTAGAGAAATTAATTAAATAATAAATATTTAATAAAATGCCAGGATTAATTAGCCGGCTCGGGTAGTGGGATTGGCTTGAGGCTGTGGGATGGCTCCTCATGGTCTCGGGTTCGATTCCGCTCTCAGTACTTACCTGGTGGTTGTGGTGGCCGGCGCTGCAAACACTCGCAGGGACTAGTCTCGCCCCCCCGCTCGCCTCTAGGTGACGTTGGGCGGGGGGCCGCGGGGACACCCTATTGTAACAAAAATAAAAATAAAAAAAATGCCAGGATTAATTAGACATGACCAATTTTATGCATATACATAAAGTATGGCCAAACTACAAAGAGATGAGAATTAAGCAGGTCTGGGGTCTAAGGGAAGATCTAACTAGTCTTAATTGGACAAATATTCTGGCTAGGAAGTCTACTATGTGGGTTCCTCCTTAAAGAGAGTGGATTAAGTGTAATTTTGATGGGTGTTCTCAGGGTAACCCGAGTATGGAAAGGGTGAGAGGTATACTCAAAAACCACTTAGGTGACTGCATTGTGAGTTATGGTGTTAATTTGGTGTTCAAACAATAAGGCAAAGGTTATGGTTGTCTGGGGGGTCATAAAGACTCTAAAGGATTATGGTTATAAAAAGGTTATTCTGGAAGGAGATTCAAAGCTAATTGTGGATATTTTGAACGGAGGTGTTGCTATCCCCTGAGAATTAAAAGATATAATTGATAAATGTTTTTCACTTATGAGATTCTTTACTCATTGCATGGTGCAACACGTGTATAGAGAAGGGAATATATCTGTTGACTGCGCTGCCAATGAAGCGTTGAGGTGTAATGGGTGGACCCGCTAGGTCAATAATCAATTATCGATGTCATTAAAGGATAAGGTCCTAAAAGAAAAAAATGAATATGTTTGCAACTTGCAAAGATGATGACCAGGAGAGGCAAAGGAAGTGTGGGTGATCTTGTGATTTAAAGGGAATGAAGTATAGTGATGAGGTAAGTGGTACAATGTCGTGAAGATCTCCTCCTAAGGAAAAAATAATAATTGTTTCCTTCCTGAGATGGTTAAGGATCACATGGCCTTAATCAATTTGATGAAGGGTGTCAAATCTGAGTGTGTTGATACGCCTTATGTCAACTCCTCCCGCAATTGTGAAGATTTGGCTTATATAAAAATTAATGTGCCATTTATTAGTTGTAAAAATAATAATGATCTTGCTGCCCTAGGAAATGTGTTATTGGCTTTATCCAAGAGAAGGTTCTCAAAAATTACTTCATTTTATGTTTCTTTCCAAACTGGTTGTGTCTTTTACAAGTTTGGTAGGAAGCCAAAGTGGAGTAAGGTTATGAAGAAAAGTCTGCAAAATTCAAAAATCTTGCAGAGCACAAAGATGGGTGGGCCTGTTGGAAATATGTGCCTCAATCCCATAGGCTGAAACCTCTGAAAGGGACAAGTCAGTGTGACATCTTTAGTGTCTGGCCGACTAGCAGCCTGAATCTTGTTGAACACTTCAAGTCGCTGTGACCTTGCTTCAGTCTCACCAAATGAAGTCTATCACTGTGACCTATTGTGTTTGGTGTGACCTTTTTTCGAGTGGAGACCTCTGGCCGAAAAAATGCTCTTATCGGGCGTCGGGGAGACTCATAGCGACCAGTGGCTTCGGAGTGACTTGAACACTAGGGAAGAAGTCCCAGCGACTAAAGAATGTCTCACCGATAGCATATGGCCATTGGGGTAACTCAATGGTCTCAGGAAGAAGTCTCAGCGATGAAGAGAGGTCTCACCGACGGGGGAAATCTTGGAGTCATCGGTGTAACACACTTGCTTCGATATGAAGTCATAGCAATGGTGAGTTGTCTTGCTGACAACGACTCACTGGGATGTCGAGGAGACTCATGGTGACTGAGTCATCGGGATAACCTATGGTGGCTCGATAAGAAGTCTTGCCGATAGTGCACTTTTAGGTGTAACTTGGAGGCATCGATATGACCTCTAGGTGAAAGCGGTAAGTGTTACCGACTGTTTGGACACTTCATAATAACATGAAGTATTCACTGTGATGTCTTGGCGATAGCAATACATCTTGTTGACTATTGGATGCTTCGGTGTAACTTAAGAAGTCTTGGTGTAACCTCTTGGCGAGTGGTAAGTCTTGCTGATAGCAATGTTGAGGTCGGTGTGACTTGTGAATAGCGATATGAGTCTTGCCGATGAGGAAATTCTTGGCGATATCATATGCTAAGTTGTGTGGCATTGGGAGACACAATCAGTGTCTCATTGACATGCCAACACAGATTGAAGCCTTTTGATTGAGTGAAGACCATCCTATGTGGCTCATTGTCGACCAATCAGAGAAGCCGAATGGGAACCGTTGGAAGACAGTTCGTTGTGGCAGTTCTGAGAGGAAGCTTGACAGACAGGAATGACATGGTTATAGTCTGTAATAGCAGATGATGTCTAGTTCGATGGATCAACGGATTGCTGTGTGATTGTATGATCAGTGGATGAATTCTATTATGTGAAGACTGTAACATGAATGTTTTGTATCAAGGTTGTTCATGGTGAATGCTGTTGTAAACTGACATCAGAAAGATAAGTCAGAACTTTGTTTGTAATCTTTATTATTGTAATACAAAGTGACTTCTCTTGGTGTGGTGGGTTTTTCTCCCGTAAGGGTTTTCCCACGTATATCTGGTGTTCATATGTGTTTGTCTATTTCTCTGTTTCAGTAATCTCTTTCATGTGCATCTTAATTGAACTGTAATTGTAAAATTTAAAAGGTATCTCTGCATTCTTCCTTGAGTTTTTGGCATTAGGAGAGTTGCTTCCTCATCTAGCTTTCCTTACAAGTGGTATCCGAGCCTAGCCAGTTGTGTTATCCTTGTGGGTACATTGGGTTTTTTTGTCATTTCTGTTTAGTGGGAGTCTTGTAGAAGTTTTTTAGTTCTAATTACAGATTGAGATGGCTAGCACGTCAGGAAAGATTGAAATAGAGAAGTTTAATGACAACAATTTTGAGTTGTGGAAACTTAAGATGGAGGATCTCTTAATGGATCATGATCTTTGGATTGTTGTGTATGGAGTGAAACCTACAGGAATGAAGCAAGAAGATTGGGACCTTGCAGATAGAAAGTATAAGAGGCTAATAAGGCTCTGTTTGGTAGACTCTGTTCTTTTCAATGTGCATGAAGAGAAGACTAACATCTATTTATCAAGGGAAGTCCTTGGTGAATAAATTATTCCCGAGGAAGAAGCTGTACACTTTGAGAATGCAGGAAGGGGGGTTTGTAGCTGATCATTTGAACACATTCAACATGCTGATTGCACAGTTAACTTCTGTTGGTGTAAAGACTGACGAAGAGGATCGCTATATGCTTCTATTGTGTTCTTTGCTAGACTTGTGGGATCACCTGGTGATGGCTATCGGGAGTACAACATCAAATTTCAAGATGGAAGATGTTGTTGCTTCTTTTTTATTAGAAGAGATGAGAAGGAAATATTCTGAGATGGCGAATGAGGCTCTTGCTGTTAGAGGAAGATCAAAAGAGAAGGGAAAGAAGAAGGACAAGAAGCCCAAATTGAAATCAAAGGGGAGATCAAAGTCTCCTGGAAAGAAGTCCAAGGTGAAGTGCTGAAACTGTGGGCAACCTGGTCATGTCCAAAAGGATTGTAAAGAGGAGAAAAAGAAGAAGAATAATTCTTCCGACAATGAGTCTTCTTAGAGTGATGTAGACGCCTTCATTGCAGCCTTGGCTACACAAGCATCAGATGATATCTGGCTAATTGATTATGGAGCATCTTTCCACATGAAATCTCATAGAAACTAGTTTACAAAGTATGAATAATATGATGGTGGAAAGGTGTACTTGGCAAGTGATTCAACTTCAGAGATTGTTGGCCGTGGAAGAGTCAGAATCCAATTCCCTGATGGTAGAGTGAAGGGAATCAAGGATGTTATGCATATACCAGGTCTGGCTCAAAATCTGTTGTCTGTCAGTAAGCTGAATGATATTGGAGTGCAAGTCACGTTCTCTAGAAATGGCTGCAAGATGACTAGAGGCTCAATGGTGCTAGCAAGGGGTGCTCGTATTGGTACCTTGTACAAGCTAGATGCACATGCTATTCAATGCAACAATTTCTCTGTAAAGTCATGAAAGGCTACTCATGGAGGAAAAGAGGGAAATGTTCCTAATTGTATAAACTCTATGGAAGTTAAAATTCTAGCAGAAAAGACTATGCTCTGGCATCATAGGCTAGGCCACATTGGAGAGAAAGGTTTAAAAACCTTGAAGAACAAAAACCTGGTTGAGGGGCTTGAAGATTGTAACCTTGATTTTGAATTCTGTGAACATTGTATATATGGAAAACAACACCGTGTTTCATTTTATTCCAGTCCTCATAAATCTTCTGGTTTGCTAGATTATATTCATTCTGATATATTTGGTCCAGTGAATGTTCCTTCTTTGTCTAAATCGAGATACTATGTGTCGTTTATTGATGATTATTCAAGAAGAGCATTTGTATATTTTCTGAAAAGTAAATCAGAAGTGTTCAGTCAGTTTAAGGAATTTAAGAACCTTGTAGAAAATCAGACTAGAAGAAAAATTAAATGCTTAAGGATTGATAATGGCAGTGAATTTTGTTCTAATGATTTCAAGAGGTATTGTAAAGACCATGGGATTAAAAGACATAAGACTACACCTTATACTCCACAAAAAAATGGAGTTGTAGAAAGGTTCAATAGGACAGTGATGGAGAGAGCATGAAGTATGCTGAGTAGTGCTAGCTTGGAGGAGAAGTTCTGGGCTAAGGCTGTTGCTACTGCTTGTTACTTGATTAATCGTTCTCCAAATTCTGCTCTTGTGGAAAAAACACCTTTGGAAGCGTGGTCTAGTAAGAATCCCTCTTTGAGACACATTCGTGTTTTTGGCTGTGAGGCATATGCACATGTGCCATATGAGAAAAGATCTAAATTGGAGAACAAGGTTGTTAAATGTATTTTTATTGGCTATAGTGCTAGCATAAAAGGATACAAGCTTTGGAATCTTGATACGGAGAAGGTTTTGTATAGTAGAAGTGTAATCTTTCGTGAGCTAAAGCCTTCTACCTTGGATCTGCAGTCAGAGACAAAGTCAGAAAACAATAAGGATGTAGTTGAAATTCCTCCTACACCAGAGAAAGAGGAATTCAAAATTCAAAATGTACCTAAAACTGAGGAGAGCTCAAGTAGTTCTGAAAGTTCTGAAGAAGAAGAACCTCAGCCTCAACAATTGAGGAGGTAAACTTGTGAAAGAAAACAACCTGATAGGTATGGGTTTTCTTTGATAGATTCCACTTGTGCCTATGCTTTAATTTCTAGCACTGATAAGCCTAGGACTATGAAAGAGGCATTTAGAATGTCTGATTTAGACTTTTGATTGGAAGCCATGAATGAAGAAATAGCATCATTAGAAAAAAAATGAAACTTGGAGTTTGGTGCCCTTGCCTAAAGGCGAAAAGTTGTTGGCCAAATGGGTATTTAAAAAGAAGATTGGTCTAGATGGCAGTGTGGAAAAATATAAGGCGAGGTTTCTTGAAGGGTTATTCCCGTAGAGGGAATTGATTATGGGGAAATTATTTCTCCTGTAGCTAAGCTGACATCTATCAGATTTCTTTTGTCACTTGCAGCCAGATGACTTAGAGATCGAAAGCAGATGGATGTGAAGACAACATTTCTTCATGGTGATCTTGAAGAAGAAATCTATATGTCCCAGCCTGAGCATTTTGTTGAGAAAGGTAAAGAGAAATTGGTTTGCAAGTTAAAAAATTCTTTGTATGGGTTAAAGAAGTCACCTAGAATGTGGTACCAGAAATTTGATACTTTTGTATTGTCTTTGGGATTTGTAAGATCAAAATCTGATCATTGTGTCTATTACAAAGTTGAAAGTGATCAAGTACTTATTATTGCTCTCTATGTTGATGATATGTTGTTCATAGGCAATAGTAAGTTGATGATTTATGATCTTAAGTCTTAGTTGTCTACTAAGTTCGAAATGAAAGATCTTGGTGCAACAAGGTATATTTTGGGGATGGAGATAACTAGGGACAGGAATGGTAGAAAACTTTGGCTCAGTTAGAGTAAGTATATCAAGACTGTTCTAGAGAGATTTTGCATGAATGATTGCAAGCAGCTAGTTGTTCCAGTCTTGCAAGGAACGAAGCTATCTATTGAAGACTGTCCAAAATCTCCTCCTGAGATGGAGGACATGACCAGTGTACCCTATGCTAGTGCGGTTGGCAGTCTTATGTATGCAATGGTCTATACAAGGCCATACATTTCCCAAGCAGTGGGAGTTCTTAGTTAGTTTATGGCTAATCCTGGAAGGACACATTGGGATGCTGTGAAGAGAGTGTTTAGATATTTAAAGGGGACTTCAGATTTTTCTTTGTGTTACCATGGTAACTTGGTTGAATCACAGAGGACTCTCAGTATTCGAGGCTATGTGGATTCTGATTGGGCAGGGGACATTGACAACAAGAGGTCCACCAGTGGATATATTTTCATGTTGAATGGTGGTGCAGTGAGTTGGATGAGTAAGCGGTAGGATGTAGTTGTTTTGTCCACTACAAAGGCTGAATACATGGCAGCTACACATGCTTGTAAAGAAGTAGTTTGGTTAAAACGTTTGTGTTCTAATATTGGTTTTGATGCAGGGAAAATAACTATTTTTTGTGACAGTCAAAGTGCAATTTGTCTGGCAAAGAATCCTACTTTCCATGCCAGGATGAAACATATAGATGTACAATACCACTTTGTACGAGATATGGTGGAGGATGGAAAGGTCAGTTTGGAAAAAGTTGACACTCTGGAGAATGTTGTAGATGCGTTGACGAAACTAGTGATCACAAACAAGTTCAGGTGGTGTGCCAGTTCAATGGGCCTTAGTGCCCATGATTTTCAGTAGTTTTGTTGTGCTCTGGAGGTGCTTGTGTGATCTTCATCAAGTGGGAGATTGTTGGAAATATGTGCTTCAATCCCACTGGCTGAAACCTCTGAAAGGGCCAAGTCGGTGTGACATCTTTAGTGTCTGGACAACTAGTAGCTTGAATCTTGTTGAACAGCTCAGGTTGCTGTGACCTTGCTTCAGTCTCATCGAATGAATTCTATCGCTGTGACCTATTGTGTTTGGTGTGACCTTTTGTCAAGTGGAGACCTTTGGCCGACAAAATGCTCTTATCGGGTGTCAAGGAGACTCATAGCGACCGGGGGCTTTAGGGTGACTTGAACACTCGGGAAGAAGTCCCAGCGATTGAAGAATGTCTCACTGATAGCATATGGCCATAGGGGTAACTCAAGGGTCTCAGGAAGAAGTTTGAGCGATGAGAGGTCTCACCGACAGGGAAAATCTTGGAGTCATCGGTGTAACACACTTGCTTCAATATAAAGTCTTAGTGATGGTCGGTTGTCTTGCCGACAATGACTCACTAGGATGTCGGGGAGACTCATGGCGACTGAGTCATTCGGATAACCTATGGTGGATCGGTAAGAAGTCTTTTCGAAGGTTGATTCTCTTGCTGATAGTGGAATGTTTCGGTGTAACTTGGAGGCATTGGTATGACCTCTAGGCAAAAGAGGTAAGTCTTACCGACCGTTTGGACACTTCAGAATAACATGAAGTATTCGCTGTGATGTCTTGGCGATAGCACTATGTCTTGCCGACTGTTGGATGCTTCGGTGTAACTTAAGAAGTCTCGGTGTAACCTCTTGGCGAGCGGTAAGTCTTGCTGATAGCAATGTTGAGGTTGGTGTGACTTGTGAATAATGATATGAGTCTTGCTGATGAGGAAACTCTTGGCGATATCGGATGCTAAGCTATGTGGCATTGGGGAGACATGGTCAGTGTCTCACCAACACTCCAACATAGAGTGAAGCCTTTTGACCGAGTGAAGACCATCCTATGTGGCTCGTTGTCGACCAATCAGAGAAGCCGAATGGGAACCGTTGGAAGACAGTTTGTTGTGGAAGTTCTAAGAGGAAGCTCGACAGACAGGAACAAAATGGTTATAGTCTGTAATAGCAGATGATATATGGTTCGATGGATTGACGGATTGCTATGTGAATGTATCATCAGTGGATGAATTTTATTCTGTGAAGACTGTAACGTGAATGTTTTGTATCAAGGTTGTTCATGGTGAATGCTGTTTTAAACTGACATCAGAAAGATAAGTCAGAACTCTGTTTGTAATCTTTGTTACTGTAATACAAAGTGAATTCTCTTGGTGTGGTGGGTTTTTCTCCCGTAAGGGTTTTCCCACATATATCTGGTGTTCATATGTGTTTGTCTATTTCTCTATTTTAGTAATCTCTTTCATGTGCATCTTAATTGAACTATAATTGTAAAATTTAAAAGGTATCTCTGCATTCTTCCCTGAGTTTTTGACATTTGGAGAGTTGCTTCCACATCTAGCTTTCCTTACAGGGCCGAGGAAGCGCATGGAACCTATGAACTGCTAGGTGCTTAAACAAAATGCAGACCTGTTGAGACTTTTTGAAAGAACTGGTATGGTCCCCTTTTTCGAATATAATGAAAGTATTACTATAAATTTTACTAATTTGTGGAGGAAAGGGAATGTGGCAATAGGAGTAGTCAAATTTGAGGTGACAACATAGTTTATTGCAAAGGCTACTAGTTTGCAAAATCGAGGAATCAAGGTGGAAAAAAAGAGTGGTGCCATCTACCAGTTTTTTGTGGAAAAAATTCTTCATGAATGCGAGAACCTTACCAAATTCCAAAATGGCTATGCTAGGATCAAGCTCTCGACTCCTTATACCCTGGTGAGTATGTTTGTCATGCGATATTTCACTCTTGAAGGAAGATATATGACAGTGCATGCGTATCATTTTCCTTTGCCGAATCATATAAGGCATGGTGAAAGAATTAATTTTTCATTTTATTTACTTTCTTCCTTGCAAATTAGCATTGATAATGGTGAAATCCCTCCCCTGCATCAAGGATTAATGCTTTCCCTTTACAAGCATGCGTTAGTGCTGAACCCTCATGGTAACCCTTTAGCTACCAAACTGGATAATGAGAACCGTAATGATGGTAATGAGAACTGCAATGTTGGTGATAATGAGGAATCATTAGAGGAGGAAAACACTGCAGAGGAACCTAACCTTGGTCTTCCTCCCATTACTACTTCTAGAAACGAGCTAACCCTTGCAAAAAGGTCTTCCCCTACTACCAAAAGCTCTAATCCCTCAACCTTTGTGGGTTTGATGAATCCCACTAAAGGCTCCATTAAGCTTGATCTTGTTAAAGTGACTCTAGAGAAGTTCAAGCACTCCCCTCTTCTCCTGAAACTGCCCAAGTCCAAGAAGTTGAAAAAAGAGCCTAAAATTCAGGGTGAAGTTATTACCATAAGTGAAGAAAAGGAGGGTATGCAAATTGATGACTTGAAGGATACAAAGCAGTGTTAGGATGGTGGTGGTCGTAGATCTGCATGCTTGGCCAAGGCTGCATCCCAAGATAGGAAAGGGAAACAAAAAGTCATCATCCATGAGGAGGAAGAGTTGGAGGTGGAAATAATTGAAGCCCAGGTTGATGAAGAAAGTGATGGGATGAAATTTGAAGATATTTCATATGACATGGGTGAAGAGGAATTGAGGAGGAGAATGAAGATAATGAGGAGCAGATAGAAACTAAATATGTTTAAAAGAATGAAAACCTGACTGCTCTTGAATCTGGGAATACTGGAAATGATACTACTATTGAAGACTCTAGCATTTATTATCTTCTTGAAGACTAACCTATATGTAGGTGCAAATGGATGATATGGAAAAATCTCTGGTCACGTTGATGAAGGTTGTTAGAAATGTGCGCCTCAATCATCACAGGTTGTAACCTCTACTGGAGCAAAGTCGGTATGACATCCATCATGTTTGGCCGACTAGCAGCTTTGACACATTGTGTTTTGTACAAGTCGCTGTGACCTTGCAGAAGTCTCGCTGAACACTATTCTTTGGAGCCTATCGCTGTGACAGTTTGTTCATTGTAACCTCTCACCGCTCGTGGAGATTTCTGGCTGACAGGCCATTCTATCGTATATCAGGGAGAGTCTTGGATGTTCGCTATGAGCTCTCAATGATATGAATGTCTCGTCGATAGCATTCACTTGGTGTCTTTAGGGTAACTCGGATGTTTTGTTATAAACTCCCGGTGACAGTTCTTTGTCTCATCGACTGTATACATCGGTATAACATGAGATGGTTTGGTAAGAAGTCTTATCGATATGGAAGTCTTGCCAACTGTTGTTTGGTGCTCGGTATGACTTGTGAGCATTCAGAGTAATGTCTCAGTGAAAGGTATGTCCTGCCGATAGTAGTATGGCTCTAGAGTAACATAAGAGATCTCGGTGAAACCTCTTGGCGATAGTTGAATGTCTTAGCAATAGATGGGTGCCGGTGGAAATGCTAATGTTTTGGTATGACTTATGGACCTCGGTATGAAGTCCTGGAAAAAGCGATGGGTCTCGCCGACTATTGGATGCTTCGGTATAACTTAAGAAGTCTCAATGTAACCTCTTGGTGAGCGGTAAGTCTTGCCAATAGTAATGTTGAGGTCGGTGTGATTTGTGAATAGTGGTCTAAGTCTTGCCGATGAGGAAACTCCTGCCGACAAAAATGAAATGAATGTTAGTGGATTCGGTATGACTTGTGGTGTTTGCTACATCATCTCATCGACTGTTGGGACTTACGCTGATATCAAAAATGAAGCCTTTGAGCATCGGGGAGACATAGATAGTGTCTCACTGACATGCCAACACAGTGTGAAGCCATTTGACTGAGTGAGACTATCCTATGTGGCTCATTGTCAACCAATAGGAGAAGTCGAATGGGAACCATTGGAAGACAGTCTATTGCGACAGTTTTGTGAAGAAGCTCGACAGATAGGGAACGACATGAATATAGTTTGAAGTTGCAGATGCTCGTGGGTTCTGTTGGTTTGAAGAACAATTGTGTGAACAATTCAAATTGTATCAGAGTATTTTCTATTCTGTGAAGTTTGTGACTTGAAGGTTCCTGTAGAAATATTGATCATTGTGAAAGCTACTGTATTATGACATCAAAAAGATAAGTTTGATATTTGTATGTAATCTCCATTACTGTAATACAAAGTGATTTCTCTTGGTGTGGTGGGTTTTTCTCTTGTAAGGGTTTTCCCACGTATATCTGGTGTTCATATGTGCTTGTCAAATACTCTGTTTCTATTATTGCTTTCATGTGCATCTTAATTTGACTGTAATTGTAAAATTTGAAAGTGTATCTACATTCTTCCCTGAGGTTTTGATGTTAGGAGAGTTGTTTCTGCATCTAGCTTTCCTTACAAAGGTAACAAACAACCTAATGCATAGAGCAATGATCGGTGTTGTGTCTGGGCAAACTAAGATCACTAGGAAGCTGCAAAAGCTAGGAAAGATGGATGATTTGAAGGAACTAGATGAGATTGAGGGACCTGACTGGAGAGAATATATCTCTCTAATTGGTGATTACTAGGACCTATTTGGAAAATCCAAGTAATGGATTTTCATCTTTTTTTTTTCTGTTTATGGCTACCTTGCTCTTTTTGTTGTTTCATTTTAATATCCTGGACTGCTATTTCCAAATAGCTCTATTATGGTTTCAGACTTGCTAGTATATGGTGGACTGGATCAATGGTCTTCGTAGTTTAAAGTACTCTAGTAGAAATATTTTGTTTTTAATTATGTATAATGGTTCTACGGTTACTATTTGTTATTCGGCCTTCATGCCACCTTGGACATGCTATTTTTTCATTTGGGCTAGTGGTGTTGTTTCCCACCCTATTTTATTTTTTGAGTTTTGGTTGTAACCATGGGATCAAGGCCCTTCCCTTGCTAATCTAATAAAAAACTTCAATATCTAGTGCATGGAAAAAAAAACAAATTTTGATGTATATTTTTCTCGTAATAACGTTTTAAAGTCAAACATGTCAGAATTTGACTTTTCATGGGACATCAACTATTGTCTATTTTTAAAATCATTTTCAAAAAATAAATTATACCCTTTTGAAGAGGACTCTCTCCGCTAGTGCACCATATATTTTAAAAAAAAATTAATATGTTCTACTATTTTTTTTAATTTCTAATCAACCTCTTTTTTAACTTTAACAACCTACTTGCATTATTTTAAAAATAAAATATATTAAAACTAATCAAAATATTAAAAAAATTACATATTTGGATTCAAAGACTTAAAATGAAAACTTAAACTTTTGTTTGTCGAAGACCGAAGGCTTAAATTACTAGTAAGTGGTTTTGTAGGGCTCTCCTTAATTTTCTTTATTTTAAGTGTCTGTTTTCACATCTAGAATAATTAGGGGGGGTTAATTTTACGTGAGGTGGTAGGTGTATGCTCTTACCTATTAGAAACCAAGATCTGATTGCAAACTAGAAAAATCACCTTCCACAGAAGAGAAAAATGAAAAAACAGAGATTTGCAAAAGATGTGCAAATTAATATATTCGAAGTACAAATAATTATAAGAGATAATTTGCTTTATAAAAGAAAAGATGCATAAACCTAATCTTATCTTGAGCAAAAAGATAGCTCAGCAAGATAAGGATAAAACCTATAACTTAGGAATTAAATATGCCTAAGTAAACTTATGCAAATGTGTAATTAAATATTAATTACACTAACACCCCCCCATAAGTGCAACTTAGGGAGAAGTAGATTATTATGCAAATGATGTGAGATGGGTCCCGACAACAAAGGCTTGATTAGGTACCCATGTACAAATGAAAAGAGAGAGAAAACCCAGTGGGAATACCCCCCCTCAATGAGATGAACTGCTACAAAGAATCACTGGAAGAGCACTAATGAAACAACACTGGAACCCCAAATTCGACAAGCAAGGAAAGATACTTCTATTTGCAAAATACCATATCGAAATCACAAATGCAACAATAGACCCGATGCCAAGGAACAATGGAAACTCACATTTTGGATCAACCCTGGAATTTGTAAGCAACAATAGATGAAAGGATGAATGAAGCCCATAATGATGACAAAATCTAGAAGCTGTCTCTCGAAGCCAATGCCAAACTAAAACTAAAACTGTCCATAAGATGAGTACCATCAAGATTCTGGAACATTAACCATAAAAACATGGCCTTCAAACTAAGAAAGATTTGAACCAATGCGGATCAAGAACCATAAAATCCCAATGTGTAGTGTGAACCAAAGCAAACCAATGATGTGTCTAGCTAAGCAAGAAAGAAGCTAAGGGAAACAATAGGAAACCAAAAAAACTCATGCGAGTTGTCACCAATATGAGAATGGATGCAATAAACTCCCTTAATGGAACTTTATATCAGTTCGTTATTACAATACCCAATGATTACAAAAGGAGAGAATGCAAAACTACATAAACATAAGCAAAAATGCAAACCTAGTGCACGAAAAAAAATGAATGCATGCATAAAATGAGGTACACATCTTCTATAAATGACCTTAGATCTGCATAGAGGCTGAAACCAACTTTCCAACGCCGTGAAAATTGTGAAAAATGGATAAGCAAGTCAAAAGATACGTCTCCCAGAGTGAAAACAACAACATCTGACTTCCGAGGCCAAAAAAGACATCAAAAATGAAAAACCAAAAAATTACACCAACACCATTGCGTAGAGTGTCAAAACATCTTTTCCACGATATCTCGTTTGCAAAAAAAGGACGCTATATGCCCAAGTTACGCTCATTTCCATGAAAGTGCTCCAAAAAAGTTCGATTTGGCCATCTGCAGCCTTCAAGGGCTAAAAAAATAAAGCCCCTGGTCGCTTGGGCGGACTAGGGGGCTGGAGGTAAGGTCTGGGGCTAAAGCTCCTGGTCACCCATGTGACCATCGCAGGAGCTAGCGGGCGCAGAAGGGGGTTGGGCGGAGCCCACTGTCCTCCAAAGGACCGCCGCTCTGCATAAAGGAGCCCTCGGGGGCTGAGATCAGTGGAGCGGCTGGCGGTTTGAAGAACCACCAATGGTGGGCGGCGCAGTGGTTGAGAAACGGTGGCCACTGGGCTGAAACCGCCGGCGGAGGATTGCTGGTGGTGCAGCGGTGGTGGGTGGCCACTAGGTGGCGGGCGGGTGGTGAAACCTTTTAAACTGGCAGCGCAAAAAAAATTGTGATTTTTTATTTTTTTGATTTCTGTGCCTCGTAGAGCGTGCCTGGGGGTTGTACCACCCTTGGGAAATTTTTTTGCCTCTCCGAACGACTGTGTCCAAATCAGACAAATTTTATATCAAAATAGGGGTTTTTGGGCGTTGCGAATCCAACGACGAGATTCGTTTGGGCCCAAAGTGCTCCAAAAATTAGGCGACCCCCAGATCTATTAGAAAAATCACCGAGCTTGAAACCCTCACAGATCTGGCAAACGGTGACCAAAATGAATGAAATAAAAGCCATTTCTGACTTTTTCTAGCACTCTGAATCCAACAGAAAACCCTGATTTGATCCAAGATGTTGCATAAAGATGCTCAAGGAATGAAACCCTCGAGGGACTCCGAACGAGCTCTGCAATGCAATCCTCCAAAAAGGCTAAGAAGGGGCTACAAATTGAGGCTCTGATACCATGTTAGAAACCAAGATTTGATTGCAAACCAAAAAAATCATCTTCCACAAAAGAGAAAAACAAAAAAGAGAGATTTGCAAAAGATGTGCAAATTAATATATTTAAAGTACAAATAATTACAAGAGATAATTTGCTTTATAAAAGCAAAGATGCATAACCCTAATCGTATCTCGAGCAACAATATATATCAATAAGATAAATATGAGAATTAATTAACCTATAACTTAGGAATTAAATATGCCTAAGTAAACTTATGCAAATGTGTAATTAAATATTAATTACACTAACATCACCTTGTGCAAACTCGGTGATCAGAATCCAAACCCATTGCTTTCTTTTTTACTTTCATATGGTGGGTTAATGAACCAGTGTTTTCTGTGCTTGAGATGGTAGGTGTATGCTCTCACCTTGTGCAAACTCAGTGATTAGAAACCAAAACCATCATTTTTGTTGTGTTAATCCCTTAGAGTGTCTGCCTCCCAACTTGTGAGAGGGAACGACCCAAGTGACACTTTTGTTTGGTCCTCTATATAAATTATTGTGATCATTGGGAAAATCTTTGATCACCTAGTGAGGATGTCCTATGCAGACAAGTGTCGCCCCTAGTATCCACATGGTACACCAAAATCCTTTCTTAGGAAGGGATTGCGAGGCCTCTTAATTGAGCTAATATTGCCTCATGCATAAACACCAATATTTCTCCAAAACACATATTAAGAACCAATTGTTTTAGTGGCCAAAAATCCCTTTTACTTGTTGGAATAGGAATGGTCGTTCAGAAGCCACCCTACATTCACTATTCATTATAGAGACAAAAAATCCTTGAAGGTCTTTGGATCTTAGGGGGTAAGAGAATTTGGTGTGCCCGTGCCGTGTAAGGGGGAGCCAGTGTCACCAAGATCTCTAGCTATCCGCTTTGTATAAGTGTTTGGAGAAATCCAAGTAGGGACTCAACAGGTAGTATCCACTTTCTAGCTTTGGTTGTGCTTGTGTACAAGTGTTCTCAAAATTTTTCAATACTAGTGAAACAATTTTGGGACTAACATAAGCCCCTACTCATATGTTCTCTGATTTTATATCAGAGTCACTCAAAAACTTTTTGTTTGCTATGTTTTGCATGTGTATTCAAACAAATATTGCCAATACAAATCAAACACCACACCCGAAACTTACAACACTTTAACCTTGAAAGGTACTAGGCCTACATATCCAAAACGAGCTTAACCTTTAATCTATTTAGATGAAGGACTTGATCACCTCATTTCTATCATTGTCTATTCATCCATCACCTCATCTTTTTGCATTAGACATTCCCCACATGTCAAATTTTGAGGTCATCTTTTTAGCTTGCGAACCTCTTGATTAGGAAGTTCATCAAACTTAGACTAGACGATAGCTTCAAATTTGTATTCTCTTGACCTTATCTTTCAAAAAAAATCATCCTAGTCCTTCATCATTTAGGTTGGTTCCTCAACTCATCAATCCAGTTTGAGACCACCTTGTCAACATATCCTATCAATACTATACCCAAGGTCATAGTACTCCATCCCTTCGTCTCACATTTTGCATACACTAGTCATAGACATACTTCTGATTTTGATCATTATAACATTACCTTATTCACACCTTGACTATTATCACCTTGACTCTTAGTCGTGGTATCATTATTAGGCATCCCTCTATCTTCAAAAATACAAAAAACATAGCTTAGGTTGAATACCTTAGCTTAAGTCATGTACCTTTGCACTTTCATTTTCTAGAATTCACCTCACCATCATGTCTTCAATTCATCTTGATATGTTCCTAGTCAAATTGAATACTAGTTACTCTGCAATGGTCAATACCAACAAGCCATAGAATTCAAGAGACAATGGATCAATTCTCCATCCCAATCACCCATAGTCTCGACTCAACTATCCATCTACCCATCTTACCAACAATCCATAAGATCTAGTCCTCCCTCCACCTACCTTGAATATCAAGAGTCACTTTCCATTTATCCACAAAAAATGTCTATTAATCATCCCTATCCTAACCTTGACAAGGTAAACCAACCTTCCACTAGTTCCTTCCAAGCCTCCACATCCTATCCTAGTCCATCATCCACTAATCCATTCTTATTCACTCCATCCCAAGCTACATTTAGTTATGAAAATACATTGGTCATGGTCTCCAAAATCACATCACATTGCCTACACCTTGGGATACATGTCAAAAAGAAAGTCCAAAGAATGACATCATAGCTTCACGTTCATGTCAAGATTGAAGCATTCGATCCCATGACCCCATCCTTAAGTCCATCCAATAAGTCCTTCTAGATAATCATGCGGTCTAAAACACACCTATTTTTGACCAAGATCCTACTCTTGAACATGAATTCCACAATGATCCTCTCATGGACCTTTATACCATCCATGATCAAACATTTGAAGTTGATCCTATCCAAACTCCAAACACCACCATTTCCAAAAATGAGACACTTTTCGAGCCTTTGGACACATAGATGATCTTCCTCTAGAACAAGAGTTTTCTACTCTAGACATATTTACAAATGATCAAGCTATAGCATAATTCACATGACTCTATGTTCATGAACATAAGGAAGGTTTCTACATTGACTTGGAAACACCGATATCTTTTGAAGAACCATCAAAATCTAATATTTCACAAAATCAGACCAAAGAAATCAATGAAAAAGCTATCCCACATAACAATGGAGCCAAAATATCCTATCAACTAGGATCATCCACTTTTATCAAATCAAGCTTTCTCACAGAAGAGAATATTCCGAGCAACAATTTCCACAATGATGGGTTTGCATCTTGTTTCCAAAATGACAGTTTCCATAATGAGTAGTGCTCTTCATAAGGTTGTTTCCAAATTTCCTTCCATCCACACCATAAAACATCATTGGATTTAAAACAAATGAACAATATTTAGTGTTCTATTTATTTAATATTAACTACATTCATTGAAAGCATGTGTGTACATTTGTATGCAGGTGAATTCAAATTTGAGTGCAATTTGTGATGGTGAATCCAAGGAATAGATCGAGGAAGTATGATCGAACAAGAGAGAGGAAGAGAAAAGTGGGTGAAGGAACATCTACTGAAGAACAACCCATGGAAAATATTGATGACCAAAGTGACATATAGGTACAAGAACAAACTGAACCTAGTAATAGATTTTTTTTCTATGATATGGAAAATCTGATGGAGATGGATGATGATTCTCTTTTCAATAATATTTCATCTGAAGATATGTTATCTGAAAGCATGGTAGAATTACACTCTAAAAGAATATGGGATGAATTTTTTGAAGAAAAATATCTAATTGGAAGAGCACAATTAGTTGCAAAGTTATTTAGATGAAAAAAAATGGCCCCTGTTTTGGAGTTGTTAGGGGTTGATAATAGGAAAAGTCATCAACTTCATTAAAACAAACAATTGCTGAAAACTTGCAAGAAGCATTGAATTGTATTGAAAACAAGAGTTGATCTAGTGATCCAAGTGTTGCATGTAGACAATTGATGATTACAATTTCTAGTAAGAAATTATCACATAGAAGACAAGCTCAAGCAATTTCTGAATTACTAAATGTTTCTAGGAGAACTGTTCAAAGGTATATTGAAAAGAGAAATGAAATAGATGAAAAATTTGAGAAAAATTAGGTGAATATTTGTAGGGTTCCTCGAAAAGATAGAATTTCAAAAGATGTAAAGAAACATGTGGGTGAATATTGGACCAACCACTCTTGTGTTTCTTCCAATAGAAGGGATACTATACAAATAATAGGTGAATATGGTACAAAAATTTCTCATCCAAAACATTTTATAGATACAACACAAAGTGAAATTTTTGAAGCATTCAAGCAAGAATTTCCAAATGTGAAGATTGGTCAAAGGATGATTGAGACACTACGACCATCATTTGTACGTATAAATAAATTACGTGAAACTTGTTGTCGAAATCATGTTGAATTTGATCTACACCTACAATCGTATAAAAAAGCTATGGCAGTAATTAATTGAAATATAGCCATCCCTGGAAGCACAACAATATTTGTGAAGTCTCTTGTATGCGAAAAATCAGAAGATTTAGATGAATTCAATGTTTAGTGTATAAAAAATATATGTGATGATTGTGAAAATTTGAAGAATCATTTACAAATTGACAATATTGAAATGCAAGTTATTTGGAAAAGATTTGAATATGAGACATACTTAACGAAGCTAGGAGTCGAGGCCAAAAAAATTGTTCTCAAAGGGAGTGGACTGCCTTACAATGAATTTATAAATAAATTTCACTATATCATATATCACATATCCAACATTGTCATGGTGCAAGATGGCAAGCTAAGCAATTTCATGATTCAAAGAATTAATTTCCACCAGGTTGTATTCTCTCTATTGTGGATTTCTTTGAGAACTATACATTTAGTCCTCAAATTTAGATTCAGAGTCAATATTATCATTTAGAGCAAGTTGCAATCTTTGTGCAAGTTTTCCATAGGCATGCTGAGTTTCAGGTAGATGGTATACAAATAAAAGATAATTGAATTATCATCAAAGAGGTTCACTTTTATATCAATGATGATATGGGTCATGATAGAAACTATGTAGCTCATTGTTTCAATTTTTTTTTTTGAAGACCTAAGATGATGTGGCATAAATGCTGAACAACACTGGATATGATCTGATGGATGTGTTGGTAAGTACATTCACTTTTTTTTTAATTTTAAATTTGTTTATTTTTAACTTTGAGACTTAAATTGTTCAATTACTTATATATAATATGTTGTGTACACATGTATGCATGTGTATATATACATACATGTGCATGTATATCTAGTTTTTTGAAGCTAATTTGGTTTGAGTGTAATTATTTGTAACTTCATAGGACAATTTAAGTTTGCAAAAGCTTTTGTTTGGTTAAGCCATCAACATGCTAGACGCAACACCAAATTTTTGTGAAAATGGAAAAGGAGAGCACGATGGAGCAGGAGCATGTGTGAAGCATGCATTTCGTCAACATGAATTTGCAGGTAGTTCACCATATATATATGGAAGATTTCTAGAGATATTTTCTTAAAACATAGATATATTTAAACTAAATTAAATTCTTAAACCTTGAAAGTAACATGTGACAAATTTTGCCAACTTGTGTACTTGCAGGTAATGCCATACAAAATACAAATGAATTGTTGAATGGTGCAAAAGTCATTTTTCCACTCGCAACTTAACATACAACACAGTATTTTTGGGAAGTTATAGGTACATCTAGTCAAAATTTGTTAAATTTGAATTTCAAAGTTTGTGTACATGATTTAATTGAATTTTAAAATTTTAATTATATATATATATATATTTACTTAAATTAATCACTTGGATGTTTGTAATTTCTAGATATTGATCTATCAAATCCTTATAATTGACAAACAATTAATGGTATTAGAAGTTTGCATCAAATCATGGCAACGAGAAGTAGTAGGGCTTATGCAATTAGTGTGAGAGAAAAATCATGTTTTTGTGTTGATTGCATTCAAGAAAATACAAATATTGTTCAATGTGAGAATATTAGAGATGGGTATGTTTCACGATGGGAAATGAAACAATTAATATCAATGCCTCCTTTTGGTGAAAATGATAATGTCGATATCTACAATCCTCTATATTTAGCTGGTTACAAACGTGTATCTGATTTAGTTGTTACAGGTATGTAAATTGATTTAAATATATTCTATGTAAGTAAGTTTTAAGCATGTTTATATATAAATTTATATATTAAAAATATTTTTACAACTTTTGTAAATTTACATGGTGTGTACAAGAGATATTTTCATTGTTGTTATAGACCTTGACAATGCAGAAGGTGTAGATTACTATCTACTAAGATGAACACACCGAAAAAGAAAATTGGTGGAATTGATGACAGATGATGATGGACAAGAGTATCCCATTAGATCAGTCATTATTGAAGGAACATATTATCAACAAATAAAGATAGATAAAAATGGTATTATATTTGTTGATTATATGCTAGGACAAAAGGTTCTACATTATAGTCACGTAGTCATAGCAACAAAAATAAATTTAGAAACTTTACCTAAAAGAGGACGAGCCAAACAAAAGTGGAGGTTGCCTATTGAAGATCGTGAAAAATATTTTAGAGATAATTACAGATAGAGAGGATCCAAATTATATGTATCGGGAGCTTTAAGTTATTTTTTGGATATATGTACATGTATGACTGGACATATATATGTACTCAAATTTTTTATAGATCTATCTATATCTATATTGATTGGACATGTGACATGATTTAGAATGGGTTTTTTTCAAAGGCATGGTCATTTATTTCCAATTGTATTTAAATTTGTTCCATGTGGAATTCTTAATTTAGTTCAAGAATCTTTGATTTCATAATTTACATTTGAAACTTCACTTAAATATGTTAGATCATATATATGCTTGATACAGAACCTAATGACTTTAAAAATGTTTGAACATTTTTCCTAAATTCCTTTCAATCAATCTATTTCCAATTGATTTTTTATGTTGGACATGGAATTCTTTTAAGTTCACTTGAATCTTCGATTTCATTTGTTGAATCTTAGATCTTATATATGCAATTTACAAAACCTAGCGACTTTTAAAAAGTTCACATTTTGCCTAAATTCCTTTAAATCATCCATTCCAATTGCATTTTTATGTTTGACATGGAATTGTTAAGTTCACTTTCAAATCTTTGATTTCATTTTTTCAATTCCACTTATATGCTAGATCATATATATGCAATTTACAAAATCTAGTTTATGTTCCAATTTTGCATAAATTTATGTTCCATGGAATTCTTAAGTTCAAGAATCTTTCATTTCATTCAACTCCACAAGTATAGTGCATCATATGCAATAAAAAACATCTAGTACAACTTTAAAAATTCATTTTTTCCTAGAAATTCTTTAAATCATCCTTGTGACCCTTGTAAAATCCTAAGGTGAAGTCCTAGAGTTACACTTTCCCCATTTATCAGTTACATTAGTATTTGACTACCCTATGACATGGTGGTTGTATTCTTTTACTCTATAAATATATTGTGTGAGAGTGTTCATGTTGTAAGTATTCTTTTGGTCCCCTAGTCACATGGGTAAACACTAGTAGCTATGTTGAATACCATATGAAGTGTTTATGTTGGGATCATGGTTTTAGAAGGTTTTTTCTAGCAAGTTATTAAATGTGAAAGTGTTGGTATGCTCTTTATTCGTGTAATTTTTTTATAGTTTTTCTTATTGAGTTCCTAAACTATGATTAATTTATTTTAATTTTGTGACAAATTGGATGTAGTTGATTTGGTGTTTGAGTGGTGAAGAATCTACATGTTTTCTCTAGTTTTTTTTTTTATGTTACTAATATGACATTCAATATTTTTATTATATTATCCAAGATCTACAGGCATTGTAATTTATTTTCTTTCATTTAGAGTAGCAACCGTGATTTTCTATAACCTTTGGTATGTTACTTACGTGTATCATTTTGTGAATGTTCTTGTATGGGTTCTCTTGGACTGGTCTTTCTTGTTCACCTTGGTGCATTGGAATAGTCATTGTAGTGAATCATAGTGATGGTGTTTGGGATGCTTGAGATAGCTATATTTTGGCATCAATAGTGTTTTACCATGTATAGCTTGAGACTACATGTAATGGGATCTTTGGTAATTGTGTGGATTGATCACTTTTTAATATTGTTGTCATGGGAAGATCTAGATACTTATATAATGTGCATAGTGATATTTTATCAATTTCCAATTGCATAAATGTTCCATAGAATTCTTAAGTTCAAGAATAGATTTGATTTGATTTACATTCAACTCCACTTATAGCTCATCACCTAGACCACTTTCTTTGCATGCACAATCAAATTCATGTGTATTAAATTATATGAAATTCTTAAGTTCAAGAATAGATTTGATTTCATTTACATTCAAATCGACACTTATAGCTCATCATCTAGTTTGAATTCTTTGCATGCACAATCAAATTCATGTGTATTAGATTATATGGAATTCAAGTTCATATAGCATCATATATGCAATTTACATTTGACCTAGAGTGACTTTAAAAATGAACATTTAGCTAAGAATTCCTTATCATCTATTTCCAATTGCATTTTTATGTTCCACTTAAATAACATTGAATCTCTTAGGAATTGAACTAGAACTTACATATTTGCATTCAAATTATTTATATTTCTTGACCTATTTAAAGATAAATTCATTTCTATAATTAATTGTACATCCATCTTTTTAAATTTACAAAGAACAACCATTAGATAGTCCAACATTTTTATTTCTAAGGTTCAATGCTTAAAATTAATCAAACCTGATGTTTTCAACATTAATCAAGATTAAATTTAAAGAAAAAATTAATGTGTAACTCTAATTTTGATCAAGAACATATTTAAGGAAAAAAATAATTAAGGTACACACATGCTGAATAAATAAAACCATAATAATGCACGATGTAAATAGATGTAACAAGTGTTCAAACCATAATAATGTATGAACGTGATGTAAATCATAACAAGTGTATACCATAAAACATAAATGTATGTAATGTGATGTAAATCATAAAAAGTGTCTCCGACATAATAATCTGATCTCAAACCATGACACTGTGAAACATGTAAAATAACTCAAGTAGAGGGATATCTAGAATGAATAGAATCATCTAATCTCTGGCCTAGTCTCTCCCTTGATCCATGTCTTGATCTCGACCATCGCAATCCATCTCCTAATCCAAGCTATCTGGATCCTTGCCTTGATCCAAGTTGTCCTGATCCCTATCCTATGCCTCGTCCCAAGCCTTGCACAAGTTCAAGTACACATGTAATTTAATTTTTAATACATGTATGTGTAGATATATGTAAAATTATCTAAAACTTACAATGTACAAGTTCAATGTGTTCAAAATTACATCAAGTAATTTAAATTTTTATTATTTAAATGTACCTTAGCTGTATAATGCATGTGATCTTGATCATGCTCCAAATTTCCAAAATATGACAAAACACCATACTATTGAACAAAATTTTTCAAATACATGATTTCAATCAGGAGTTAAAGAACTAGACTTTAAAATAAATTTTATTTAAAATTTATATGTATGTACATAAATTTTTAGAAGACAATTTACATATATATAAATTATTCAAGTACCTATCGTGCCTCCTCGATGGCTCTACCAATCCCACTAATATCACAAGTATGCAAAGACACTGCAAGGAGATTTGTAGCTGGTATAGTATCAGTGCAAAAAATAAGTTGACTATATTGGCCATGGACAAGATCAAGTGCCCTGGTAACCTCAACATGATCTATAACATGTTGAGGACCTAGACAAGCTATAGGATCAATAGAAACATGGTGCGCATGGGATCCTGTAGGCTGTTGTGGAATATCCTCTAAAGTTGCCACCCCGTGGCTCGTATGTGTACTAGGATATCGTTGTCTAATAAAGGCCTATACATGGTCAAGAAGGATCCCATGGTCCTCACTAATGACCTGATAAGCTGCTAGTAAATCCAAAATAGAGACTCTACACATATTACATAGAGTTGTGTGACTCATATGGTTGACATTTGAAGGATTAGGTAGATCAACACGAATAAACAGATCGTAGGATTTAGATGTAGCCTTAGTGGCATGAAGGTTGATCAATGACTATAATAAGTATCTACCAACTTGATCAGATGACATTTGATCGATCTGTGTCGTAATAGTGGCAATACTATAAAAAATCTGGGATCTAGTGGAGCATGCTGCTGATTCCCCTTTCACTACCAATTCCAAATGTTTTGGTAGAACCAAAAGGTTTGGGCCAACTAATGCCCTCTTGTTCATGGGCAGTGGAAAATATCGACGTCTAAACTCAAGTTTGTTAGAAAATGGCCTTTAACTTGGCCAACATGCTCAGGATAAGATGTGTAGTCCACATCTATCTGTAAATGAAACTTTGCATAAAACTGTTTGAAAAAATATAGTGGCAGCTCATCATTGTGAGGCCATCTATGATAAGCTACCAACCATCTAAGATATATGAATGGTGCAACAAGCTCATCTACACACCTCGTCACCATATATTCTCTAGTTCTATTTTTTCCTCTATAAAAAGGGAACATGGTAAACACATTTTCTTGTGAAACTAATTTTCCAATATCTCTCAATTTCTCTATGCCAGTAACACTCCTGGAAAAAGATGAATAAAAATGCTCAATGCTGATATCATCATAAGGATTCAATGAACGAATTTTCTCAATCATTCGTAAAATCTCGTCTCTAATTTTGACTAATCTATCTCGATTAGCCAAATTAGGGGAGTTGTGAATTGTTTGATCTAAACATCTTAGTGCATTTTCTAATCTAGCAATACTCTCCTGATAGAAATTTGATCTAACTTGAGCATGTTGCTTAGAATGAGGAGAATGGTGAGATCCCTCATCAACCATTTTATATATATATATATATATAAGTAAAGAGATCTGCATATCATTAAAATAAAATATATGATAAATTTTTTTATCAAATTTCAAAACTATTTAAACATATATTTAAATTACAAATTTATCAAGTTTCAAAACTATAACATTTTTAAATTACAAATTTATCAAGTTTTAAAAAAACTTTAAAACATTAAATTAACTTTATATGTACATATGTACATATGTACATATGTACACACATACACATGTAAGATTAAGATTAGGGTTATTTATTTAGAGTTAGGTTAGGTAAGGGTTACAATTTAATTAGGGTTTGATTAAGGTTCAATAATGGTTAGAGACCAATCAAGGTCAGATAAGATTGAAACAAGGTTAGGGTTAAGGTTAAAGTTCAAATAGGGTAAGATGAATGGATAGGGGTAGATTTTATCTTATCATTTGTGCACTCATTGAATATGACAATTTGCTACATAATATAGGTAGTAAGAAATTGAGCTACTACCATAATCTATTTTTTTCTCTCTTTGGAGGGTTTGTAGGATAAACATATAGTGTTCTTAATTCTTCTCTCTTCCTCTCTTGATTGTTATTTAATTTCTAATCAAGTAGCATACTACGATTTCTTATTTCATAATTTCTACAAGCTTAGGCTTGAGAAATTAAGAATCAAACATTGTTGTACTTGTAGCAACATTGCTACATTAGTGAAATGATTGTATATGGATATTCTTTGAATCTAAACTCAACTCTAAAATTTGTCTTTCATTATCTAGTTGAGCATAGATCATCTAGATTTCAGCATACATAAATGAGGCAATTAATCAAATATACAGTTGTCTTTGTTTGTTTTTAGCGACTAGTATAGTATAATAGTTTTTATGTTTTAATTTTTACCTGCTAATGGTATATTTTGTAGACACATACCTCAAGAATAACCTTAGCAGATGATGTTAATCTAGAATAATTTGTAATGACTAAGGATATTTTAATTCTTACTTGCTAATGGTATATTTTGCAGATACATACCTCAAGACTGACCTTAGGAGATGATGCTAATCTAGAAGAATTTGTAATGACTAAGGATGAGAAAATTCTTACCTGCTAATGGTATATGTTAATCTAGAATAATTTGTAATCCATTTTGTGCATGTTCTATCTTTCAATTTTACTGATATACTCTTCTTTTAATTTAGATTACCCAAATAATTGTTAGTCCATTAAGAGACAATCAAATAGATACAATTAGATGGGAAATTTTTAAAAATTGAATAGATCACAATAAGCTTCCCTACTTGCTAGTTTCATAGAGTCACTGGAGTCTTGTCAATTTCCATAGTTTAGCATACAAAAATAACCGAAGCACTATTTATCAGATATCCCCTTAAATGCTTATTCTTGTATTGAGTTGTGCTCATCACTAAGGTGTTTTTTAAAATTAATAACATATAATTTATTTAATTTCACCTCAGAGTGGCACATGTTTCTATCCTTCCCATCAATAAGTATTCAATGATGTATGCTAAGAATGTTATGTTTTCATTGGATAAAAATTTAGTCTATATAGCAAACATCAAGAGGTCGTGATATCCTTTATAATCCCTCTTCATCCTTGCATGTATGATTTAGAGTCTAGACCATCCATCTTGGTTAATTTGTTAGTGACCATAAAAAATATATACTGATATCAGATCTGCCAACTAAAGAATATTTTCTGGTTGCATCTCCAACTAAGGGAGCTGCTTTGGAATAAAATGCTTTTCTTTGTATGCTTTCATTAAATACATGAAGACCTTATCTTTAAATAGTTATTGATAATTTGATAAGTTACTTGCCTATACTTCTTCCATTTCACCAGATTGTTTTTTTTGTTGAATAGAGGGACTGATAACTCCCATTTACAGAGGGTTGCCTATATAACTCTCCTCTTGCCTCAATAAACTTAAGTTGCCAGGACGAGGAAAAATAGGAACCCAAGATTCAAACAACTGACCTCCCACTTGTAAGTCACTTTGTTTAAGCCAATCCTTCTACTAGCCAAAATTGCATCAAATTGATATGTTGACCATCCCCAAGCAGATTAAGGCAACAATGATGAAAGAAAAACAAACCTACAAATATGGTGTAGATAGTTACAAATATGGTAAAGGTTGCAGATATGGTAAATATAGCTACAAAATCACAACTTTTTTGTAGGATTACAGTGTTCATCTTTGTAGATTGGTAGGTCTATATCAAGGCAACTTGTAGGTTGTATAAAATTATGTGTAAGAGAGGGGGACCAACCATGTTCAAGGCCCCAGGTCACGGAGAGCCAAGAGCGAAAGGTTGTCCTAACTTACCTTAGCTTAAAATGGGTGTTTTGAAATGAGGGATGAGAATGATGAGGACTATAAGGTCCTTCGATCACTCTATAGACCCAAAATTAGTTTTGGGACTAGGTGAGCTAGTTTTTGGGTTCAACACTATGCCTCAGGTAGCTCTCTGCCCGAGGATGAAAGTGCGGTTCTAGGATGACAGCGGGGCACACTAGTGTCTCTTAGGTGTACTGGTGTCTGTATGACCAAAGGACTAAAAAGACAATGTGAACCACCAGAAAACAGGCTGAAAACCTAGCTAGTCACTTCCAAAGGGACAAAACAGAGCTACAAAGTAAGACATATATGAACAAATATGATAAAATAAATATATGAGGGTTAAGGTGACCATAATGATCTCACAAAGGTACTCGCTCATTAGCTAGCTCCACAAAACACGTCCACCTACACACAAGAAGGAAGAATGAGAAAAACAGACATATTCAAATCAGTTGGTCGAAGAGGGGCATTATAAATCAACCCCAATGGGAAGTGTAATGCCTCTGTAGGCTTCAAACACAAGAATTCGTCAAGGACATAAGCACACCATGTGGATGTTTGCACACTGTGCAAGCATCTCCAACAGTTATTCTTCTGTTGATGCACAAAATAAAAGCCAAGTGGAATGAAGGCAACAGACTAATGTAAATTTTTTCCTTCGAATTTGGTTTTCTAAGGTGAGGAAGTGTAAAATGGGAACTTGCATAACGGGTGCAAATTCACTCCTATACATTTTCCCCCCACTTTAGTGAGCACGAATACTGATGAGTGCTCTGGTAAAGTAGATCAGAAAGATAGTAGGGTTAGAAATGTATACCTGAACCATCGAGGAATCAGACCACGATCTGGCGAACTCGAGAGCGTAGGACAAGTAAAGGACTTCATAGCCCCACAAAACTATGAAGATGAAGAATGAAAGCATCTTATAGACCCGCAGACCTGCAAGGAAGGTGTCCTCCAAGATCTCTCACATGGAGGATACCCTGAAAAGCACCTTACAGACCCAAAAACTTGCAAGTAAGGTGTCCTCCAAGATCTCTCACATGGAGGATACCCCAAAAAGTGCCTTATAGACCCACATACCTATAAGGAAGCATCCCCGAAGATCTCTCACATGGAGGAAGACGAGAAAGTGCCCTATAGACCCACAGAACTATAGGGAAGGTGTCCTCCAAGATCTCCCACATGAAGGAAAAATGAGAAAAGTGCCCTACAGATTCGCAGACCTATAGGGAAGGTGTCCTTCAAGATCTCTCACATGAAGGAAACCCAAAGAAAGTGCCCTATAGACCCGCATACCTGGAGGGGAGCGACCCCCAAGATCTCTCGCATGGAGGAAGGTTAGAAGAAGCGCCCTACAGACCCACAAGCCTGCAGGGAGGTATCCCCCAATATCTCTTGCATGGAGGAAACCCAAGGAAGGGGACTCCACCGAGTTGGGAAGTGGCTTTACAGGTGCACCCATAAAATGACATGTTTACCCACAAATAGAACATATTAGAAAGCGACCACACAGGAAAGTAAGCGGATAGTCATGTAGACTATTAATAAGTTGGAAAAATTTAAAAAAGGGTCCCTCGGGAACCCGACGTGAAGAAGGGGTCCAATCAAGGGAAGCACTATTTGAAAGCATGAAAGAGATGTTTCTTTGTCGAATTGATTCATCATCAAGGAATCCTTTTGAAAGATGTTCATTTCATCAAGGAATTCGAAAGGAAGAATATGCCCCCATGCGAGGGGAAGGTCGAAGTTACTCCCACCTCGGAGGAATGTTCTCAAGCTCTTTCTTTATGAACTCATGATGAAGGAAACACGTTTTGTTGGGGTTTCAACTTGAGAATGCGATTCTTGAAAATGAGTTTGTGAAGATTCTCGAGAAAATATTTGTTGGCAGTGCATGATTTTTTTGAAAATCAAAGTTTTGTAGAAGTGGCTTTGTCACACATGAGATGGAAAACTCAAGCAAAGAAGAGGAAAAGATAACGGAAAAGAAAAAGAGAAAAGAACAACACGAACAAAGGGCACAGGGGTAGCCTGATATTTTGGGGTTAGAAATGCTCATAAATATATATAAGTATAGTAATAGTATATGAACTGTCATCAACCCCCTACTATATCAGACCATGTGAGGGATGCACGAGAAGAAAAAGTAAAAAATAAAAAATTAAGTCAACATGCAAGGGAAGCCTAAATTCCCCCAATGCTTTGCATCTTCACCAATTTACCGAAAATCAATCACAAACATGGAAGAATTATGATACAAATAGAAGAAGGTTTACGACACAAAAACCATGCCTATATCCAAGCACCAACTAGGGTGAGGAGGGTTATCTAGGCACACATAGCATGATCACGGAGGAACACATTACAACACACACACATATATTCTAAAGATAAAGAAGGGGCCTCCCCCTAACACTGATCGACCAAGAGGTCATCTGCTTCCCACTCTAGATCATCGTAGGGGGAAGGAGGATGAGCCTGCAGTGGTGGAATGTTAAGAGGAGGAGCGTTCGACCCTCCCGCAACAAGGGATAAGGAAGAGGGCCTCGCAAGGTCCTCTCCACCAAACTCTTGTGGAGCTAAGGTCAGCAATTTCACAAAGATTGCTGACAAGGTCAGGACTTCATCCAAAGAGTTAAACATGCACTTTACAAGAGTGCCATGTTTTACCTCAAAGGATGGAGAAGGTTGTGCTCGAGATTCACTGCTAGGTTTGTCGAGTGATTCAGGAGCGGTGATAAACTTAGGGGAAGTTGGGACTGGTTCTATCACTAGGATAGAAAAAATCAGCGTGGGACCACCTTTCAAAGAAAGTGGGCTCCTCTTACATCCTCCATTGCTGGAGGGACCACTCTCTACCTTTCGCTTCGTCAAGGGATGTGAACTCCCCATAGATGAGGCAAGAGGAAGAGAAAAACATAGTAGAAATCACTGAAGTGTTTGTCATATCTATGGGTTTTGAGAAATGCGAGACATCTAGAAGGGACATCAAGAGAGGCAGCCCCACCGAAGGAGCGATGAATGCCTACACCTTTTTAGGGTCAAGCGCATTTGTACTCACAACGGAATCCGGAAGTGATACAAAACTATACTAAACAAAAGCATAGGGGAGGAGAGAGGAGGACGCAATAGGAGGCCCTGATATAGGGGCAATCATCTCCTTTCCCTTCCTCTGTAAGGTGACCTACTCTGCCATGAGAGCCTTTCGCCTACACTTGCACTCATGCACAAGGCAGTTTCTGTGACTCTTTGAATTAGAGGCCAGAGGCTTTGAAGGAACATAAGGCTCCTACTCAGCCATGGGAGTGTCCACTATAGTCATTTTTGTCGGAGGCAAAAACTCCTAAACGGGAGCAAGAGGGGTAGTCTGAGAAGTAGTGGGGGGAGTCGACTCAAGTGCCTCGGTAGTGGGCCTCTTCCCATTTACTACTTTGGGAGCAGGAGTGGTAGGAGGCTGCAAAGGTCAAGACATGAAGGATTCCCCACAGGGGGCTGTTCTTCCTATTATACTGAATGGGCCTAGGCTCCGTGGGTAGGACAAGAAGTTCGAATGCGGGATGCTTGGGATTTCGCCAAGCGGGCACCATAGGATTCTCTTGCAAACGTGAAACAAAATCCGATGGCACCTCAACAGGGTGAGAGGAAGCATTAGGTTGAACAACGAAAGAGGAAGAAGGAGAATCTCGGGACCGCTTCTCTTCTTCTCTTCTACATGCCCTGGTGGCATCACTTTCAGCTTTTAGGCAAGCCCTATGTGAAACAACATAAGGCGACAACGGGTATCTCACTTTCAGCCTTAGGTGCCCTTTCTTATAATTTTAATATGTTTGGTGTAGGAGGTCCGTTGTAGGTGAGAGAGGACCAATGGGCGTAGGCCAAGAGTAATCCAAGGAGTAACTACCACAAGCAACCAACAGTTTATAACCGGTGTCATGAATCACATGCATGAAACCCCCGTGGATAAATTTAAAAAATTTATGCACAATCAAGGGTACTACATTCATAGCTACTAACCAAGGGATACTCAACTTCACTCTAAAGAATTCAAACCCAGGGATCATGTCAAACAAAAGATTCACAGATTTAGGTCCAACCAAAATCGAAAGGAAAATACTACCCAAAGGGAGCACGAAAAAGTCTGTCATGTGTGCAGATGGTGCTCATAGGTGCATCATACCCATATTTGTGCAAGAAGTTGATTAGCATGATCTCCTCAATTATGATGTTTTCTTGAGATGTCGGATCAACGAGAACACTTGCTACGATATTTCCGTTGATTCACACATGGATGTAGAGAGGAGATGGTTCCCTATTAAAACCCATCAATAGGTCTTGTGAAGTGAAGGTTATACCAACACCATTGCTCACAGGCTACGCAAAGGGGATAGATTGATGTAGGAAAGACTAGGCCATTATGCACACTAGACGATACTTTCACAGAGTCCCTAAAAGGTTAAATGATAATACGGTGACCCAATTAAGGTTTTGTTATGCAACACCTTCAAAACCTTCCAACTACACCTACTAGGGGTCGTAGATTGGGTTGTAAGGAGAAAGCCTTACAACAATCACACCTACAAAACTCCTAGAATATGAGGAAAGGAGCTTCCAGTATCACAAAACAAAACCAAAATGGTTCACGTCAGGTTCACCAAAAATGTAAGAGAGGGGGACCAACCACGTTCAAGGCCCTAGGTCATGGAGAGCCAAGAGTAGAAGGATGCCCTAACTTACCTTAGCTTGAAAAGGGTGTTTTGAAATGAGGAACAAGAATGATGAGGACTATAAGGTCCTTCGATCACTCTATAGACCTGAAATCAGTTTTGGGGCTAGGTGAGCTAGTTTTTAGGTTCAACACTGTGCCTTAGGTAGCTCTCTGTCTGAGGATGAAAGCACAGTTTTAGGATGATAACACGACACGTTGGCGTCTCTCAGGTGCGCTAGCGTCCATACAACCAAAGGACTAAAAAGGAAATGTGAACTGCCAAAAAAAAGGCTAACGACCTAGCTAGTCACTTCCAAAGGGACAAAATAGAGCTACAAAGTAAGATAGATATGAACAAATATTATAAAGCAAATATATGAGGGTTAAGGTGACAAGAATGATCTCACAAAGGTACTCTTTTGCTAGCTAGCTCCACAAAGAAGATCCACCTACACACAAGAAGGAAGAATGAGAAACATGACCATATTCGGGCCGGTTGGTCGAAGAGGGGCATTATAAATTGACCCCAATGGGAAGTCTAATGCCTCTGCAGGCTTCAGATGTAGGAATTTGTCAGGGGCATAAGCACCCCGCACAGTCGTCTGTGTGTTGAGCAGGCATCCCCGATAGTTATTCTTCTGTCGACACACAAAATAGAAGCCAAGTGGAATGAAGGCAATAGGCTGATGTGGATTTTTTCCTTCGAATTTGGTTTTCTAAGGTGAGGAAGTGTAAAAGGGGAATTTTCATAAGGGGTGGAAATTTGCTCCTATACATTATGTAAAAGCATTGTAATTTATGTTGTGTATATGTTGTTTATGGGGGGTTTTCTATGATGTATAAGACATAGGGGATGATGAAAGACTTGTAATACATGGGCTACATTTACTGCAGTGACAACACCAAGAGGAAATCAAACAAAAGGGTCTCCTCAACATTATTCCCCAAATTAATTGGGACAACACCAAGGGGTATGATTTCTTGAATAATAATTTTGAATCATGGCTTGATTAGCATCAAAATTGAAATTGAAAACCTCAAAAAAAAATTGTACTATCACTTGGTGGCGAGGGTTTCATTGTAAAAAAAAATTGCACTACATTTGGTGACGAGGGTTTCAAGGGTTTATATCACCTAAAATTGAAAACTTCAAAAAAATAATTTGCACTATCACTTGGTGCCGAGGGTTTCATTATTAAAAAAATATTAAAAATCTCATTGCCATTTAATAATTTTTTTACAATGAAACCTGTTTCATTGTAAAAAAATTATTAAAAATCTCATTGCCATTTACGGGTTTATAGCTTTCCATTCTATTCTTTAAGCCAAAAACACAATACACACTGTCATTCATGTACATTTCCAAAAATAAAATCTTTCAAACTGCATTTCAAAATTCGACACATTTATTTCAATAAAATACAAAATATCATATTGCCACATTTATGTGCCTATCATACACCACCAACTATCTCAAAAATTCATTTCGGCTCAAACAAAATTAGAAAATCACCACACTACCACGCATAACCCACCAAAACCAAACAAGCATACGTCATGCAAAGAGGATGAAAAGGGAAATGAAACATGGAGTGTGCTATTTCATTTTATAGAAGCTCAAACCATAGCTCGGTCAATGTACTCTCTCATGCAATGCTTTCGATCGAACAATAAAAAATGGTCGGGCCCTCTTTTTTTTAATTTATAACTCGTCGTTTCGGCCGGGTGGTATTTGACTGGAGGGGTTTCACCTAAAACACTACTAAATGAAAACATGCCGCTACGTCGGTGCCATGTCACTGCCACGTGGTTTCGATCGAAAGCCACTCGATCGAATACCTTCTGGGGTGATCCCACAATAGTGGTTTACAATTTTTGGCCAAACTGGACACTGATATTTTTTTTTTTAACAAAATCTTCACATTCGGGCACCTATAGCGATTAAACCATGAGGAATTTGAAGATGACGCAAACTAGAGTCTTTTCACATTTTGTCTGTAGATTCTAAAAATATTTTTTTCAATTTTTTTGGAATCAGATTGCACTTCTTTTTCCATCTCCCACGAAAATTGGTTTTTTTCAAAAAACAACATTTTTAAAAAGTGACGCACACCGTATAATGCATAACTTTTTTCCTTGAAAGATAAAATTCTAATTCTTTCAAATTTAGATTTGTAACTCTGATATCTAGTGCTTCCACTTGGTTAGATAGTTTTTTATTGAATATTTTTTCTTTAATCAAGTTTCAAAGTCAAATCAATTACAATTAAGACATAACACGACCATATAACGCATAACTTTTACTGATGTATAATATTATTATTTTTTTGTTGGATCAAGGACTCCAATATCTGGTGCTCTCATATTTTTAATTTTTTTTTTGATAATCTTCTATTTTTCCACTTGTGCAGAATAGAGAGTTTTGTTTTCAGTGAAAAACCTATATTTAATAAAACTTAAAAAACAGATATATAATAGAATCAAAACATATTAAAATTATATTCGTTGGATAGCTCATTTTGAGGGGAACCCGATACTAGTTGGGTTTCTGAGATCTCCATTTTCATTCTCAAATCAAGCTTCGAAGTGAAAATTCTCAACAATTTTGGTGCCTAGGGGGGAGGGTGAAAAATTATGGGTTCGGTCGAAGAAAGTAAAAAAGTTCGGTCGAATATGGGTTAGTCGAACCCATGTTCGACCGAACCCACACACCATAGAATAAAAAAATGATTTTAAATGGGTTCGACCGAACATTCTAAAGATGTTCGGTCGAACGCCCTATTTTTAATATTAATATAAATATTAATTATATTCTTTTTAAATGATGACTTGAGAGAAAGATATGGAGGGAGTGGGGGTAGGTGGCAGGGCTTAAATTTGATGGCCATATGAGTGTATTTAGAGATTTTTTCTGTAGAATACAATCAAAATTTTAAGAATATTGTATCAGATAAAAGGAGATATTTTGGATAGATTGTCAAAATTTATATAGAATTATAATGATATATATGTTTGATTTATATATAATTTTACATACACTAAGGTATATTATAATGTTTTAAGGGCACCCTTGAATAGATAACCGTCATTAAAAAATTTGTTGACAGGCAAAGTCGACCATCAAATTTAATCCTTGGTAGGAGGGAGATACTTCAGAGAGAGAG
>VDFB02000002.1:203399798-203509769 GCA_007258455.2 Sequoia sempervirens | reverse complement strand
TGAAAGTGTTAATGGGTGGCCCTTGAGCCTTTGATGCTAGCTATAAGAATTTTATTTCCCTCTGCAAGTGGAAACTATGGTTTGATCCTAATTCTGACCTGGGGGCTACGACTCCAACTTGGGTTCGCCTCCCTAGGTTACCCCTTGAATTTTGGGAGATGGGTATCTTGTAAAAGGAATTGCAAATTCTTTTAGTAGTCTTTTGGCTATAGAAAAGATCACATAGGAGAATTTTGGACTTTCCTATGCTTGTATTTGTGTAAATGTGATTGTTAATACAGTTCTACCAACCTCTATTATCCTTAAGTATAAATTTGGAAACTGGAAACAACCCCTTGAATATGAAAATGTTGGTCATTTATGCCAGCTTTGTAAGAAATTCAGTCACCTCATTGATTCGTGTGAGAAAAGGCCTGTTGATGGAACATTTGAAATCAAGCACTCTCTTTTTGAGAAGGTTCCTAAGCCCTCTACTACTGCCCCTGCTACTCGTCCCCTTGATATCTCTTTTTCCCTTGTGGATTTTGTCCTCTCTACAAAGGATGCCCCTACTTATGGCTTGGTTACTGCCCCTATAGAGCCTCTTGTTGTTTCTAGTGACTTGGATAATCTAAACCTCTTGAATGTTGGCCCTATCGATAGTTTCCCAACCTTGATCTTTTTGAAGGATGAGATTCCTACTATTGGGGTGGAAAAGAATATTGACAAAATGGATGAAGTTAAGGGGGGACCTTAGTTGGTGGCCAAGTTGTAGTCAAACGAGGGTGTGGCTCCTATTTTGAAAGATGGAGTTGAATTGGAAGAAGGTGAATTAGTGTCTTTAGACCCCAATATGTCCCTAGAGGAAATGCCATTTCTATCTTAGAAGGAGGTAGGAAACTTGAATGACTCCCTGGCCTTGTTGGGGTTTCCTCCTCACCCCAGTGACAAAGAAGATGAGGATGAATGGTTACAAGCACCTAATAAGTCTAAAAAGAAAAAAGAGGTTGGATGTAGGAGGGGGAAATAAGGTAGGAAGAACATCCCAAGAGGATTCCAGGAACAAGGATAGAGTGAGGGATGTGGCTGTAGGTAAACAAAGAACCTTGGACTTGAACGTGGGATCAAAGTCCAAAAAGAAGTAGCCCTGGATGCTCCTCAATGGGCCTTTGGTGTTGCTGTCCCTAGTTTGTTTCTCAATGAAGTTTCTCTCTTGGAATACCATGGGCCTAAACAACCATTATAAACATTTTTTGGTTAGAACTTGTATGCTAGACAATTAAATGGATGTTTTGCTTCTTCAAGAAACCAAAATGAAGAAGGAGACCTTTGATAAGGTGATTTTGAGTATCTAGCCTGGAGTGAATTATTTTGTCAGTGAGGCTGAAGGAGCCTTGGAGGGAATTGTTACTCTTTAGAATCCCTCAAAATTAAAAGGAACTTTGAGCTCTACTGGTAGGAACAATCTAACAGTTTCTCTAGAAGATCTGGCTTCTTAGGAGAAATGGAATTTAATTAATATAAAAGCTCACAATTCCAGTAGGGATAGGTTGCAGCTTTGGGAGGATCTGAATGATGCTATAAAAAAAAAAGGATGACCATTGGATGTTGGGAGGGGATTTCAATTCCCCCCTTCTTCCTTTAAAAAAATTTGGGGGGATGGATGATTGTACTAATAGTATGATGGAACTGGTTAGTTTCCTAAATTTTGTTGGGCTTATTGATATTCCTCTTCAGGGCTCTAAATTTACTTGGTCTAAGAGAAGGAATGTCAATCAACTGATTCAAGTTAAGTTGGATAAATTTCTAATCTCTTCCAATTGGAACATTTCTCAATTTATTTCCCTATATGCTCTTTCTAGGTTTGGTTTTGATCATAATGCTCTAGTGCTAAAAAAAATGCTGACCACAACAATGGCCCCTTCCCTTTTAGATTTGAAATAATGTGGAGCCTTCACCTAGATTTTGTTGTTTTATTAAAAAATTGGTGGGAGGAACTTGTTTGTGGCACCCCTATGTTTTTTCCTGGTGGAGAAGTTGAGTAGAATCAAGTAGAGAGTGAAAGGGTGGAATAAAGTTACTTTTGGTAACATCTTTGAGATTAAGAAATTGCTGGGAAACAACTTAAAGGAAGTTTAGGAAAAAATGGAAGCTGGCCCTGTGGATGATGAGATATGCATAAAAGAACGTGACCTAAGATCCCAATGGTTTAAGGTTAATAAAAAGGAGGAAATCTCTGGAAGAAAAAGTCTCGGGTTTAATGGCTTACTGAAGGGGATTACAACACTTAATTCTTCCACCAATCTACCTTGAAACATAGAAGCAAGAACATGATTATATCACTCAAAAAAGATGATGGTACCATGGTCTCAATCGAGAAATAAATTACTGGGGAAGCTGCTATTTTCTTCTCCTCTTACCAAAATGTCCAAGGTAATGCTAATCAGGTAAATGATGACTTCCTTGAGGTGATCCCAAAAATTATTTCTGAACAATACTTAAAGATTATGACTAATGTTGTTTCTATTGAAGAAGTTAAAAAGGATGTGTTTTCTTTTGGGGCTTATAAAGCCCTTGGCCCTAATGGGTTTCCTCCTTTTTTTTAGACTTACTAGGATATTGTTAAATCTGACATACATAATACTGCTAGGGATTTCTTTAGGTTGGACAGACTCCTAAACCAACTAAATGCCACCTTTATTGCTCTTATTCCCAAGAATGATGACGCTTCTTATCTTAAAGATTCCAGACCTATTAGCCTCTGTAATACTATCTATAAAATATTCTTCAAGATCCTGGTGGTCAGAATTAAAGTTGTTTTAGGTAAAATCATTGCCCCGAACCAGAAAGGCTTTGTCCAAGGCAGAAACATTCTTGATGCTATTATTTGTATCCACAAAATCCTCTACTCTATGGACCACTATAAAAACCCAGGGATGGCCTTCAAAATTGATATCTCTAGGGCATATGATAGAGTCTCTTTGTCATTTCTCTTTATTGTTCTTAGGAAATTTGGGATTGAGGGAAGATTCCTAAAGCTGATTTCTGTCTGTGTCACTTCTCCTATGTGCTTTGTTTTGGTTAATGGTATCCCCCAAGGTTATTTCTCTTGTGGCCAAGGCTTGAGGAAAGGTGGCCCCCTCTCACCCTATCTTTTCATAATAGTTGTTGAGGTCTTAGGTAGGAATATCCAAAAGCTTGTGGACTCTAAAGCCCTTAAAGGTGTTAAAGCTACTTTGTCTCTCCTGCCCAACTCCCACCAATAGTTTGTTGATGACACACTCCTATTTGGTGAAGCCTCGGTGGGAGAAGCCAACCTTTGGAAATCAGTTCTAAATGATTATACTTTTGTTTCTATCCAGTATATTAACTATGAAAAAAACAAGATATACTTCTTTAATGCAAACCAAGTTGTGAAGGAAAAAGTGGTGAAGATATTGGGACGTTAGGAAGTTGTTCTACCAGCAAATTACCTGGGGTTACCCTTGATCTTAAGAAAGTTGGAAAATAACTATTGGAACCACCTAATAGAGATAGTTCAAAAGAAGTTGGTTGGGTGGAAGGGGAAACTTCTAAGCTTAGCAGGGAAGATCCAACTGTTAAAAGCCTCCTTATAGAATTTCTCAATTTATTACCTGTCCCTCTTCAAAATACCGGCCTTCATAGGGGAAAAAATAGAACATATTCAGAGAAGATTTATGTGGTCTGGGACTAAAGAGAAAAACATATTGTCTCTGGTAAGTTGGGAAAAAGTGTGCACTCCAAAAAGTGCAGGAGGGCTGGGGATAAGGAGAATCAAACTACTTAACAAAGCCCTAACTGCTAAGGTGGGTTGGAATATTTTGGAAGGGTCAAAGGACTGGGTGAAGATTTTCCAAGCTAATTATTTGAAGAAAAGAAATCTTGGCTTCTTTCTCTCTACGACTAACCTGCCTAGTGGGTCTGTTCTATGGAACCATCTTATTAAAATTAAAAATGTGTTGAAATTGGGGGTTAGAAAGAGGATTAGTAATGGTAAAGACACTAACTTATGGAAAGACCCCTAGATTGAGGCTTCCCCTCTCTCCTCAATTGATGGATTTAATCCCCTTAAACAAAGCTTGACAAGGATATGTGGCAAAAAGGTGTTGGACTATGTCAATTGGGAGGTGGAGGAACTTAAATGGAAGGAGTTCAACTTGTTGTTAAGGAGTGTCAGCTTAAAAGGCCAGAGACAAATCAAATGGGATCCGATCCTATTAAGGTTACACAATCTCATAGGGGAGGTGAAGTAGTTTTCCATTGAAAGGGAAGATGAATAGGTGTGGAAAGGGAGCTCTTCTGACTATTTTTTTGCTAAACATGCTTATAATGAATTGGTCAAACCTCTCATTGACAATAGAGACTATCATTGGGATAAAGTGTGGATAAAAAATATGGTGCCAAAAATCAATAGTTTCTAGTGGGCTACTTCACATGGAAGAATTCTTACTATTGATAACCTGGTTAGGAGAGGGTTTCATCTTGTTAATCGATGCACCCTTTGCAAGCAGGATGAAGAGTCTATTATGCATCTTTTCTTTCACTACCAGTTTTCTAGAGAAGTGTGGTCATTCTTCCTCCCTTTGTTGTTCACTAACTGGGTGTTTCCCTATACTATGAAGACCTTTGTTGAAAGTTGGTCTAATTGCCCATTCTCCCATAAGGTAATTGTGGATCTTTGGAACCAAATTCCACCCTTATTAACCTGAGGAATATGGAAGGAAAAAAATAATAGGATCTTTAGAGAAGTTGAAAGAAGCAACTTTGAGGTCTGTATGAGCATAAAAGCATAGGTTCAAGAAAATATGGATGTGGGAAGATATTACTTCTTGAAAGTGTGTGATCAATTTAGAGTGTGATAAATATGTAAAAATAAATAAATCAAACACACCAATAGAAAATTATTGTTGATGGGTGTTTTGTACACTTTCTCAACATAGGCAGTACATAGGTGCACTACCTCTCTTGAAAGGAAATCTCCAACGACAAGTTGCTGAAAATCTCCCCAAGGTCTCTCAAGTGTTAGGTCATGACTTGAATGGAACTCCTCATTTGATTTTTATGCGATTTTGCTGGTAATCACAGGGAAAACTTACATAGTTGGATGCGAGGTAGATCTTCAAATCCAAAGCTTCTGAGATGGAGGTCAAGTTTCATTTTGCTGTAGGTTCGGACAGCGGTCCAAAACTTTGATGTTTCTTCAAGTTTGGATTTACAATGTGCAATGAACCTTAGCACAAGCTATTTCTAAAAAAAAAAGAAAAGAGCAGGAAGATGGAAGGTTCCTAGATCTACAACTAACTGTGAACAACAATCATGGAGTTCCTGCAATGGAAAACTTCCTTAAAACAAGATTTCAGTTAACCAGAAATCTTACAGTCTCATGAAATTTGTGCTATCTTCTAAGGTCTGCAAATATTTCACCTTTCATTCACCATATGCATGCATGAAAAAATATAAAAGTGTGGAGAAAATTTGAATTTAAGCCCAGACTAACTTTACACAACTATCTATCAGTAGTAAACAACAAAAGGTAACTAAGAAGGCATCTACACAATAGGAATTTTAACAACCACAAAACAACATTTCTAAAATCTATAAAAGCAAGAATACAACTAACTAGAACAACAATATAAATCTAAGTAAAGCATTTAACAATGGATATTGAACCATGAAACATGTGAAGAAATTAGAAAATGCACCATGTTAATGTATTTTCATTAAAAATTTCAGCAGCATATCTTTACAACAACTCAACTCCCTTTGCAAATGAGAGGAGACCCCTATTTATAGTGCCCAAAATGTTAAATGAATGGCCAAGATTAATTCTCATTGTGTGGCTAGGATCCATTACAAAATAGGGTTTCACCCACCCTCAATATATTAAACTTTTTAAAAAATGCATCCTTGTCCTTTTGCCTATTTTGTCACTTAGTGCTGGCACTACAACATTTTGTCTTTTGTTGATAGATCTTCTATTTAGCTATTCCTTTGGGAGCTCCTCATTGATAGTAGGGCTATCCTCCTACTTCTTCGAAGCTGAATATTCCATGAATTTAAGAATAACTGGCTGGAGCTTGTCTACCTCAATGATCTCGTATCATAGCATCTAGTAGCTCCATTCTTTTGCATTATCTTCAAGCTTTCTCCAGTCTTCGTCATATTTTATGCCCTGATCTTTGAATAGCTCTGATTAGTTGAAGGAACAGGCAGAAAAAACTCATGAATTCTATTGTTATTTCACTGGACATCCCGTCTTCCATCTTTTTCTGAAAGTAAGGTTTTACCTTTTCTGGATCCATCTGTACTGTGGGCATGTCATACTCCGTCATCAGCTTGAGATATCGAGTGCATTCCGACCTAATTTCCTTGACCCATTCGATGTCTGGATCCACCTTACTCATTATCTACTCCAACCTTTCTTTTCTGTTGTCAAAATCTCGCCTCCACACATCCATCAGCCAGTGATCGTCCCTTTTGAATGCAAGCTTCTTTTCCCATGTGGCTTTTGGTAACTGGAGGATGGCCTCAATCTTTGGATAGGTGGAGTTGTACGTTGCAGGGAAGTCGGTGTAGAGCTTCTTCATGCTTTCCAGAGATTGCTGTAGATCCAAGAACTTGTTGGCTATTTGAACAGCCCGACTAATACCCATGTTCCCGATGTACAGGACCTGTCGGAACTAGCTCTTTGTATTCTTATCTAAGTTCTTTCTTTTCTCCATCTTGTCAATTTTTTCTTTGAACAACAGTTGGGGTGGAGCTGCAGATGTGGTAGGAAGGTAATGCACTGAGGACCATTGTTGGATGTAATCCGTCAAGGCAGTTACTTGTGCCTTAAGCTCATCCTTCGAAACCTTGTCCTGTTTTATCAGGTGCACCACTGTAGCCACTGACTCCTCAAGATGCCCCACTTTCTGCTCTCTGGTAGCAGTTCCTAAATCAATGGTGGTGATGTTTTAGCTTATTCCTTCCCCGCCCACCATTGGCGTAGCTATTTGCACTGCTCGAGACCTAGAAGCATCCATTGTTTCCTTGGATTTGATCATAGGCTTCTTCTCTTTTCTAGTTGTGATCTGCGCTCGGGCTAAGATAGCCTCCAACCTCACTCTTGGGTCCTTTAGTGTGGGAGTTTTCTTTTCAAGCTATCTCTCTAGCCATTCAGGCATAGCATGATTTTCCTTAGGTGATTCACGATCACCTTCGCCTTCCCAGGCTAAGATGTCTATTTTCTTATCTCCAGGGGCCTTTTCTCCCACTTTAGTAGCATCTCCTTCTTCTTCATCGGAGTCCTAAATGAACACAAGGCGCTTGATGGGAGGCTTGGTAGGTAATCGCTCCTAGGGACTTTTCTCTTTCTCTATTTCCTTCCCCTCATTTTCCCCAGTTTTCTCAACCTCGTGCACGTGCTCCTTGGGCCGCTCAATTTCGAGGCTCTTGACAGTTTGGGCCTCACTCTCAGGCTTATCTTCTCTTGCATGTTCCCTTGTAGGGAGCTCCACGTCTTCTATTGCCTTGTCTTCTTGTTGTTGTCCTTCTTCTCTGAGAGGCGACCTTTCTGCCTCTTCATCGTGTTTTAGCTACCAGGCCATCTCTTCTTCAAGATAATCATCAAATTTTGTACGATGACCCTACCACCGACATCCTCTTCCTCATCCCAGCTCTCTGAAGAGCCTATTCCTTCTTCCTCGTAGGCCACCCTGTCAATTGTCCAGTGTTGATACTCTGGGTGTTCATGGTATTTTTCGGCTTCCTCTTCAAATGGATTGAAGGCCTCTTGCTCCCGTCTCTCCCACTCCTTGTAAATTAACATGGTGGCCTCCATAATTGGTGGTCCTGCTAGAGGCTGCGAAGGTTTAGCAGTAGCGAGGACCTGTGCTAGGGCCGCTTGAAGTGTGGGGTCCATAAGGATCTAGGAGAGCTTGTGATATGGGGGATATTTTTAGTGAAAATTAAAGTATCTCTGATACTCCATATTTCAACACCATCAGAAAGATCTCAGTGTCTTGATTCCAGCGCAACTTGAACGGAGTGAAAAGGAGTCCGTTTGCACAAGTTATGGCCAGTCAAACCTTGGGTCAAACTGCCATCAAGGGTCATCCAGGAAGTGGAAAAAATGATTGTTTTGGAAATCGATGGAAGTGGCATCAAGTCGAAGAGCTTGTCGAGATGATTTTGACAACGTTCGTTTCGTCGAAATCCGACATCGTACGCTCGAGATATTGGCAGTCAAAGTTTGATTGACTTGATAGTACAACAGATGATGTCATCAGGTAGTCCGTACTGTACGGAATCCAAATGGATGAATTTTGGCGTGACACATGGCAATTGATTCATACTGTACAAACCAATCAGATTATGACACGTGTCCATCTGTACCTCCTGCGTGGCAACTGTACTCCAAGTTAGCGAGCACAATGGCATCCCAGTTAGCGTTGCGTGGCAGTTGAGTCAGCGTTGTCGTCCAATTAGGTTTTGACACATGTCGTCCCTAGGAGTGCCACATGCCCCTCTATCATCCGTCAGTATGGGCGTCGGCGAGTTTTTCATATTCTTAACAAAATGGTTTTGTCGGGTTTGAACCCCTGACCTGTGCGCGGACAGCGGAGAGTCCTCATCGTTAGAGCACGGGCTTTGTGCTTTACTAGATATACACATGGATTTGTTTTCTTCTATTGGCGTTGGAGTTTTTTTTTAAAAAATGATGGCCGAAGGGTTTGGAACCTGTAACCACCGGCCTAGCAAAATAAGGTGTGGCCGTTAGACCACCGAAGCTCACTTTAGTATGTGGAGAGCTCAGTTCTTTTTGTTATGTCTTTCCTATCGGAAAATTGTTAATTTGAGTGTATGGTTAAACCTAACCCCCCCCCCCCCTTCTATGTGACATAGAAATGAGAAAGGAGGTTAGGGACAACTTGAAACCGTAGCATAATGGAGGATATGTTTGTTTTTTTGTAATTATGAAGGGTTTTTAGCATTTTTAGGCTTAAATCATGTATAAAAGAGGGGGGGATGTAGCTCTTAGGAGTTCAGTGAATGCAAGTGATAAAGTAGTGAAATAGGTGATACGAAAGAGGGAACTTGTGGAGATTTTTGAGCCATTTTCATACGATGGAGTATTGTTATGCTGTCGAAGTGCTTGAAGAGATGGTTTTGGTGCATTTGTAATCTTTTTTTGGAGATTAATCGGATTAGTCTCACTCTATTGGAGCGGACCCGGAGATGTAGTCACGTTTGTGGCGAACTCCGTTATCAGATTGTTTGCACTTTTTCTCTCCTTTTTTCTCATGTTCTGATTTTCACCTTAAGTTTTAAGTTTCTAATGCATAGTTTCATTAATGTATGCATGAATTTGTAATTCCCTTAAATTGTTGAAATTAAGCATTCAATTACGCAATTAGTCTAGATCCTATACATATCAAGTGGTATCAGAGCTTTTGGTGGCTAGTATTGTATATTTGCTTTGAATGCTAACAAGATCCAGGATTCAGAAGGGCGAAGGCAAGCTTGAAGAATTTGATCCTGAGATCGGGAAGTGAAGAAGTTTTCTAAAGATGTCTGTGTCTAGAATGGAGGTTCCTGAAGAAATCAGTGAGCAAGAGTTTCGTAGAGCATTCCTTGAGATGAAGGCTAAGGTGGACATACTTTTCCAAGAGAGACAAGAGCAGAAGGAACTTGAAGGAGGTTCATTGAATCAAGATGCTCGTAAAGACAAGAAAGGGAAACATCATGGAGATGGTGACAAACAACCAGATCCACCCTCTTCTCCTTCTCCTCCCTCTTCTCCTTCTTCTCCATCTTCTCCTCATTCTATTTCTTTTAATCCTTTCAAGAGTGGGTATAAGCCTAAGATCAAATTGGATGTAAAATTTGACTTACCAAAGTATTATGGTGAATTAGATGCTGAAAAACTAGATGATTGGATTCAGCAAGTTGAAGTCTATTGTAGAGTCCAAAACCTATTAGATGATGTTGATAGGATCCAATTAGCTACTCTTCGGTTAGGAGGGACAACTTTAACCTGGTGGGAGAGTAAGACTAAGGTAGAAATTTCACAGCATGGTAGGGTCAGTTTAACTTGGGCAGAGTTTGTTAATGCTCTTAAGAAGCAATTTTATCCCCTAGGACATATGCAACAGTTAATGATGGACTAGCAAATGTTTAGGCAAGGGAAAGGTCAAACTGTCCAAGAGTACACCCATGAATTCAGAAAGAAGGCTATTGCATTAAATGTACCTTTGTACACCCAGGATACTTTGTTAAAGTACATAGGAGGTCTTCATTCATATCTTAGACATTCCATTTTGGTATTGAACCCTTGTAATTTGGATGAAGTGTCTGTTCAGGCTACACACTTAGAGTCAAGGGGAAAGGGTTCATTCATTGATAATGATAACTCTGTTAAGAAATCTTCTAAAGTTGTAGAGACAGGGAAAGGAAAGAAGACAGCTACAGTCAAGAAGGATGACAAGCTTTCTTGCTCTCATTGTGACAAGAAAGGTCATGATGAAGATCATTGTTGGAAGTTGCATCCCGAATTGAAGCCTAAGTGGGCTCAGAGACAGAATCAGAAACAAAAGGGTAAGGAGAAAGCCACGAATGTTGTTATGGACCTTGGTTCCGATTCTGATGATGAAACTAAGATAATAGCTATGGGTTTGAAAGGTAAAGCTCCTACTTTCAGTGTTTCCTTTGATAGTTGTGCTTCTACTTCTAAAGTGAATGATGTCTCTGAAGATAAGAAAAGGAATGAGCTTTTTCATTTAAGGGTTGTTGCTAAGAACATTAAGATTGATGCACTCATAGATAGTGGTTCTCAAGTTAACTTAATTTCTGAAGATGTAAGAAACTTGGGATTGAAAACTACATTGCATAAAAAACCTTATCCACTAGGCTGGATTTGCGAGAATGATAAGTTGCAAGTAACAAGACAATGCACTTTAAAATTCACAATCATTAGTAAGTTTGTGGATGAAGTACAGTTTGATGTGGTTCCACTAGATATTTGTGGGATAGTGTTGGGTAGCCCTTATTTATATGATCGGAAAGCTATTTTCTACAGGGAAAAGAATCATTATCATTTGTTTAAAGATGGCATTCAGTATATTGTACATTCTCACATGATTAAGATTGATCGTTCTTTTACAAACACAGGGCAGTTAAAGAGGGTGATTAATGCAAGTAAAGATTTAACTCTTATGTCTGTCAGCACAAGTGGTTCTAGACAGGAACTTGGAGTAGCTAACTAGGGTCAGATGTCGCAGGATACACCCATAATACAACATGAGGGAATGATGAGTGAAAGCATTGATGAATCCTTGGGTAAAAATGTTTCTGTTGTGAAGGATCGATATGTTGTTGATTTATTCTCTTTCATCTCTGCATTATTGTTCAACTTGATGCTAGTCAATATTTGTTGGTTAGTGGCTACAACAGTTGATGTAGATGCTTGTGGAAGTGATATAGTGATGTTTATGTTCAACAATGTTGTTGTAGTCTTTGTTGTGATTGTGAGCCAGGTATTTAGATGTACAGATGATACAGGACAAGTGAGGAGGCCAAGTCCTCACTTGATGTTTGAATAAATGCCACTTTTGGAGGTCCAAAAGTTCTCCAGTGGGGAGGCCTTATCCGGGGGATATTTTTAGTGAAAATTAAAGTGTCTCCGATACTCCATATTTCAACACCATCAGAAAGATCTCAGTGTCCTGATTCCAGCGCAACTTGAACGGAGCGAAAAGGAGTCCGTTTGCACAAGTTATGGCCAGTCAAACCTTGGGTCAAACTGCCATCAAGGGTCGTCCAAGAAGTGGAAAAAAAAATTGTTTTGGAAATCAACGAAAGTGGCGTCAAGTCGAAGAGCATGTCGAGATGATTCCAACAATGTTCGTTTCATGGAAATCTGACATCGTACGCTCGAGATATTGGAAGTCAAAGTTTGGTTGACTTGATGGTACAACAGATGATGTCATCAGGTAGTCCGTACTGTACGGAATCCAAATGGATGAATTTTGGTGTGACACATGGAAATTAATTCAGACTGTACGAACCAATCAGATTATGACACGTGTCCATCCGTACCTCCTGCATGGCAACCGTACTCCAAGTCAGCGAGCACAATGGCATCCCAATCAGCGTTGCGTGGCAGTTGATTTAGCGTTGTCATCCAATCAGGTGTTGACATGTGGTGTCCCTGGGAGTGCCACATGCCCCTCTATCATCCGTCAGTATGGGCGTCGACGAGTTTGTCATATTCTTAACAAAATGGTTTTGTTGGGTTTGAACCCCTGACCTGTGCGCGGACAACGGAGAGTCCTCACCGTTAGAGCACGGGCTTTGTGCTTTACTATATATAGACACGGATTTGTTTTCTTCTATTGGCGTTGGAGTTTGTTTTAAACAAACGATGGCCAATGGGTTTGGAACCCGTAACCACCGGCCTAGCAAAATAAGGGGTGGCCATTAGACCACTGAAGCTTGCTTTAGTATGTGGAGAGCTCAGTTCTTTTTGTTATGTCTTTCCTACCCGAAAATTGTTAATTTGAGTGTATGGTTAAACCTAACCCCCCCCCCCCCTTTATGTGAAATGACAAAGGAGGTTAGGAAAAACTTGAAACCATAGCATAATGGAGGATTTATGTTTGTTTTTTTGTAATTATGAAGGGTTTTTAGCCTTTTTAGGCTTAAATCATGTATAAAAGAGGGGGGAATGTAGCTCTTAGGAGTTCAGTGAATGCAAGTGATAAAGCAGTGAATGCAAGTGATACGAAAGAGGGAACTTGTGGAGATTTTTGAGCCATTTTCGTACGACGGAGTATTGTTATGCTGCCGAAGTGCTTGAAGAGATGGTTTTGGTGCATTTATAATCTTTTTTTGGAGATTAATCGGATCGGTCTCACTCTATTGGAGCGGACCCGGAGACGTAGTCACGTTTGTGGAAAACTCCATTATCAAATTGTTTTCACTTTTTCTCTCCTTTTCTCTCATGTTTTGATTTTCACCTTAAGTTTTAAGTTTCTAATGCATAGTTTCATTAATGTATGCATGAATTTGTAATTCCCTTAAATTGTTGAAATTAAGCATTCAATTACACAATTAGTCTAAATCCTATACAGATCAGCTCAGAAGGGAGATTTTGCATATGTTTTGAGAAGACCTCAGGCAAGGCGAAAGCAGGAATTGGTGCCGTCACCATAGCTAAAGGGAGTGATGTGGTAGGTGACATGGCAGTGGAGGAAGGAGGAGTAGTTATGACAAAGGAAGAATTAATTACTATTACAGGCTCGACTAGAGGTGAAGGGTAAAGATGGAAAAAGATGTCCACTGCCAGTGGGGATGTGGCGACTATGCCTAGGGAGGAAAATGATGGGGCAGTAGAAATAGGGAGAGTCAAAAGAGGTTTTGATTGATCCGTACTTTTTGCCTCTTCCTCTTGGATTACGGGCTGCTCCGTGGTGCCTCTTGTTTGCTTGAGTCTTTTAGAGGGTGAGCCCCCTGGATCTTTCCTTGTATATACTTTGGGATTCAGAGACTGCTCTGTTTCCATTTCTTTCCTCTTCTTAGATCTGGCAATTGGAGGAGATTTGGATGTCCCACCCATTGAAGTTGTGGCGGTGACATCCTCGGTGGCATTGGGATCACTTTTTAGCCCTTCATATGTCAGGATCACCCCTTGCTATTTCAATCAAGTCACCTGTCCATCTATCCATTCCTTGGTACGGGCCAAGATCGGCTTGGTTATAATGTTGAGATCATCGACCTCATGCTCGTCCCAGTCTATTTTTGGTAGCGGAAAGTTGGCGACTGCAACATATCTGGGGTCCATTACGGTGCTTTCGTCCTCTTCGACCTGATCTGGTATGGGAAATGGTTGCACCCTTCTTATGAAGTACGCAGTCATTCGCATGTAGTGCCTTGCATGCACTTCTTTGTCATCCTGACAATCTCCCCAAAAGTCCTCAATGTGGTGTAAATGAGTGAACCCTGGCCCCAGTGCTTTCCTTATATGCCCATATGGGTCCATTTGCAGGTGAGCAGTGTGTAGGTGAAAATGATAATTGTTCAATTCTTTCTTAGAATTCTGAATACACTGGGAAGTTTGTAATTTATACATTCCTTTGCCGAAAGTCAAGGGATAGGAGATCCCTACCAAGTGTTTGCTTCTGAAGACAGACTGTATGTGTTGGAGCTGCCAGGAAAGTTCCAATAGGATGATTCAGTCATTGGGGTATCGAGGTAGCTTATTTGGCCTTTCTGTGAAGCCCTGGGCGCGAATGTACGTGAACTTTGGGTACTGAATGAAAAGGAAGACGTATTGCTTCAAGAACGCCCGAGCACTATGAGAGACCCTTCTCTCGAAATCTCCTGCAATCACTCTAATGATATGGCCAATGAAGGTGTCGTTTACCCTGCAATACTCCTTGATATTTTGGTACTGGAGCTGGGGGTACCTGTCATAGACCTTCAATTTTTGACCCTGCTCCTAATCGGGTGCCACAAACAACCCATTGTACCATCTTTGGTCTGCCAAGGAGTAGACCAGATAGGAGGTCATGTAGAACTTGCAGCTTTTCTTCACATGCATGAATTGCTGATGGAAGCAGTCACTTATTATGCCTCCCCATTAGAACGGGGATTTTTTTGTGACGTCCTCATTCCCATGGAGGATCTGTTCAATAAAGTACACCATCCACTCCTGAAAGAAGGAAGTAGTAGGGAGACCCATCACCCTGCTTAGCATAGTGACTAAGTCATGGTAATCTTCATGGAAATCATTGTGGAAGAGTTCCTGAGGAACCTTTGTAGTGCTGCCCCGTTTCTCTCTAAGCCAGTGCTGATTTATCAACTTCTTGCAGCCAGTCGGGTTGTCATCCCATGCTGCTTTGCATTCCTCTATGGTAGGCGTCTCCATGTCGACGAAGGTGGGAATGTGGAAGGTCCTTCTGATGCCCTCAGCTGACATATCCGCTAGAATATTACCATCCCTATCGACGATGGTCCTTGTCTCGGTTTGATAGGCCTGTCGATAGGCCATGACTAGCTCAAGGGCAATGAGAGATGGGGGGAAGCCCGCATATTTTGTGATTCCGCTTTGCCTGATCAACCTTGCATTCTTGGTTTTTGGGTTGACTTTGACCCTTTGCTTAAATTCATCAATATCTACATGGCTGATATTGGTGTCTGTGATTTCTTTCCATTTAGTGACAACCTTTGAATGCAAAGGCTCACCCTAGAACTGGTACTTCATTTGGTCCTTGTCCTCTTTTCCACGAGGAGTTTTTCCCAATTTCTTTCTTTTGTATTTTTTCGTAACTACCCTCGAGGATTCTGCAATTGATTCCAAATATCCTGCAAGCAAAGGCATAGTCAGTGCAACTGATCATGAAAGCTTTGACGTTAGTCGAAATCTCATGGACGAAATCAACTTTGGACAATTTATCATTCATAAAATCACACTTTTACTTCCAGATGTCATTAGTCCTTTAATTGAGGTCTTTTGAACAATCCAGGTCTGAAGGTCTGGACGTCCTTGTCAGGAATGCTGTTTTGAAAGGGAAAACGGGGTAGAGTGATCCAAGAGATTTCTCCTGATTGGATTTTGATGGTTCAAAAGCCTCGTATTGAAGAGGGATGAATTTGAGCACGTGGGTCAAAATTGGATTTCAAATTTGAGGTCGTTTAGATCAACTTGAGAGCATCCAGAGGTATAGGGCCGAAAGGCTATCCGGGGCTAGTTGTTTGAAATGGCCAAGCACAAACATAGTTCTGAGGGCAGAACTCCAGGGTCCGGTGGGTCCAAGGATAGCCAGTATTTTTACAGTTTTTAAAGCGCTTGGGCCTAAGGAGCTGGGAAGCTATCATGCCTTCGCCGTTCAGAATGGAGATCATCAGACAGAAGTCCAGAGGGGGCGGTCCAGTGGACCGGACCCGACAATGAGGTTAGGCGTCAGATTTCCATGTCAAGTTCTCATTCAGCAAACAGGAGGTCGGGGTCCAGAGGCCAAAAAGGAGCATGCACTTTTCCCTTTTGGAACGTCGGAGATGGGACAAAGTCCCGGATGGCAGAGCCCAATGAGGTCAAGGACGTTAAAGTTCGATGATTTGGAACCCTCGTGACAAAAAGTACGTTGCGACTCAGGAGGTGAGAGGGTGTCGCAGGTTTTCCATTCAGAACAACGAAGACTCCATGGAAGTCTGCGGATGGAAGTCCATGGATCAGGACCTGGGTTCATGACAGGGCGACCAATTTGTGACAAGTGTTAGATGGCGAATTGCAAGGCGGGAATTGGGGCTCGGGCGGACGGGGTCCTTTTGCCATTCAGGAACGATGAGAGCTTGGTGGAATCCCGGATGCAGAAGTCCGGGGGCGCGGGCCCAGGAGGCAAAAATGGAGGACGATTTCAAAGTTTGAAATTTGTGATGCTTGGTAGCGGACTGCCGATGGAGGTCCGAGGCGGCGAGCCTGAGAGGGTGTCCCGCCGTTCCGAAAAAAAGATGTTTCTTTTCATAAGTTTTAACGGCGGTGGAAGGGTCCGGGCCCAAAGGGCTAAAATTCTTTGGATGAAGAATGACCACGACAAATAAAGGTTCCAGATCGACTTTGGGGGCGCTTTGTAGGTTTTTTAAAAGATTCTAATGCATGGGTTTTGTGTGTGTCATATTTATCTATCTATCCCATGCTTTTTAATCTAATTCATTGATTTAGGCATTTCAAAATTGCAAAAAAAACTTCTAGGGATGGGAAGTGGCGAACCTACCTCGAAAGTCTGATGAGGGAAGCTGCTAAATTCACCATGGATCAGAAAATGATGGCAACCGGTGTGAAGGCGGTGATTGATGAAGGAGGTGAACTTCTCTAACAAGCACTCTGATCTCCCTCTGCAATCCTGACAAGTGAAAATGACATGTTGGGGTCCAATATTTATACCCTGCCTGTCATTAATGGCAGCATTTAATGTCTGTATGGAGGACAGTTGGGTTGGTGAATTCAAATTCACAGAGGACGGTAGGAGGTCTGGGGCCCGGGGGCCGGAAAGACTCGACCCTGCGGTAGCTATAAACTTCTCTTTGCAAAATGATGGCTAAGAGGATCTTGGGACCCAGAGGGTGGAGTTCCTTTAGAGATTTTTCGTTGGGAACGACGAAGTCCACATAGAGTTCTAGGAGCAAAAGTCCGGAGGGTCGGGCCCAGAGGGGGCGAAAGCAGCCAATAAATTCTGCAAGTTTCACCGACGAAAAATAGGGAGCCATGTCTTGGGGCTTGGGGAGGTGGAAGCCTTCCACTGTTTGGAATGATGATCACAAGGGGGAAACCTGGCTAGGGAAACCCAGTGGGGCGGGCCCGATAGGCTCCAAGGCCGCTGGCAGAGGCAATCTGCCAAGGAGACTCTGCAAGGCACTAGAACTTGACAAAATTGAAGGGGAGAAGCATAGTCAACTCAAGATGAGACCTTGGATGTACGCTGACCACCCAAGACACTAAAATAGGGGCACAGAAAATGAGGCGATGACAAAATGACCCAACAAGGCGAAAGAAAAAGATGGTCCCCGTTTCGAACGGGGCGTGTGTGCTCAGGGCACAACAAATGGCGACTCCACTGGGAAACACTCCCGAGCATTCTAAGGATAAGTATTCATCCAAAACCTAGAATCTCTGGTTTCACAGACCAGAAGTGGATTTCAAAAGGTGAGCTGTGAGAATAGGATCCTTAATTGGGTTAGTCTATAGGACATCTTAGAAGTGTGTGTATTGAATTCATTCCTTTCCACAAGACTGTGACTAGTGGCTGCTAATCCAACTGCGCAAGCTACATAAACCGTTCAACACCAAAAGTAACTTGGACATTGTTCCGCTGGCAGTCAGGTGTCCATAGCCTCGACAGAGTTGTTGCTGTGATCCCCACGAATATTTCTCTATTGCCGTCCGGGCGTCCATAGCCCCGACAGAGTTATCTGCACACCCATGCAGTCGCTTAGTTTTCAGAATTTCTTTTTCTTTTATTTTGATATTTCTCTCAATGTCCATTTTCTCACTTATCTTTGGCTCGACCAAGTAAGTAATGGAGCCTACCATGGGTTTGGGAACCACAGTGGTCACTAGAGCAGAATTAATATTTTTCACTCACTAGGGTGTCATAGCAACCATGGTACAATCCTTTTAGAAATGATTATTATGTGTTTTGTGTGAGATCTGAGATGTGTGTAAAGAGATCCAACCAAGGGTCGAGTTCTAAGACAAAGTTCAAATGAGGAAATCAGTCCTAGGAAGCCTTCTGAGACCAATAGTCGGGAATGAATCTTTAACCAAAGAACACTAAGGACAGACATCAAAGCAAACCATTCGTCAAGCGAGCACGACCACCGAAAGGGGATGAAGAACATCCTTTTCAAAAAAAAACAACCCGAGAAACAAACAAATAGAGAGACATGAAACAACAAGCCGCAAGCAAACTAAAAGGCAACCTACTCTAACCTATATACAAATATTTACAAGGAAGAGCTCAAGAGAGCTCAGGCTTGGAAGAAATGATTTAGGTGCTGCCCTGTTGACTAGAAATGGGATGTCTTCACCAGTTAAGGTCTTTATGCAGAAAGCATTGTCTCCCAAAATTTTAGCTATTTGAAAGGGGCCAAGCCAAAGCTTGTTCAATTTTTTGTGTCTCCCTTTCCTTTCATGGGTCTTGTCCCAATACAGGACCAAATTTGCAATTCTAAAGGCCTTGATTTTAGCTTGGTGGTCGAACCATCTCTTAACCACGCCTTGATGTTTGGAATTTTTTTCTATTGCACGGTCTCAGACTTCTTCTAAATGCAAGAGCTTAGCTAACTGAGCTTCTCTACAATCTCCCTCCTCATAAAAGTCGTTGATAAACTGGAGAGTGGGAATCTTCAGATGGATAGGAAATATGGGCTCTAGGCCATAAACAAGATGGAATGGGGAATCGTAAAGGGCAGCCTTGTGGTGAGTGCAGTTTTCCCAAAGGGTGAAACAGAGCTGGGTATGCTAGTCTTTGGGGTTCCTATCTAGCAATTTCTTGATTACAGTGATCAGGTTCTTGTTTGTAGATTCAGCAAGGCCATTTCCTTGAGGGTAGTAATTAGATGAAAATTTAAGAGCAATCCTATAGTCAAAGGCCGAACTAACAAATTTTAATGAAGTAAACACAGGTCCATTGTCACACACCAATACATAAGGACAACCAAAGCGATTTAAAATGGAACTTTCCAAAAAATTAGTAACTACTTCAGTTGTACATTGCTTGCATATAATTGCTTTTGTCCATCTAGTGCAGTAATCAGTAGCGGTAAGAATGTACCTGTGTCCCACAGATGATGGAGGGCTTACCAGACCGATGAAATTGAGGCCCCATTGCGTGAACGACTTTATCTCCAGCACGGGCTGCAGTTGGACAACAACATTCTTCTCTTTGGTGGTGGCTGTCTGACATGTGTGACATGAACAAACATGACAATGAGCATCTTTGAAGATAGTTGGCCAATAATATCTTGCCCTTAATATTTGATGTGCAGTGGATGGTTTCAGACCCATGGCCGGTATTGAACTTATCATGAAACTCTTTTAAGACTCGGTCTGCTTCTTCCTTACTGAGGAATCTTAAGTAGATGCCTTCATGATTCTTCTTGTATAAAATAGACCCTTGTAACAAGTAAACTTTGATTTTCAGTCTAAGAGCACGCTTTTGGACTCCCTGCAGGTGAGGCAGACACTTGTGGTTGAACAAATAATAGATGACATTCTCGTACCATTGTCCCGGGGAAACATCTTCGAGCTAGTACTGCTGCACAGTGAGTTCGAGTCCAGCCTCTGCTACCGCTTCAACAATTGTGCGGGTAAGTGTCTGTCCTCTCACCAACTTCATCGGTTGGATTTCCATATCATACTCTTGGAGAAGAGTGACCCATTTAGCTCTTCGTTCGCCTAGTTCATTTTGCATGAGTAGCGTTTTCACTGCTGGGTTGGGGACAATGGCAAACACTTTATTGTGCATTATATAATGCCAAAATTTCTTCACCCCTTCGATGAGGGAATATGCTTGTTTTTCTATGTTGTGGTAGCGAAATTCAACATCTTTCAAGGGAGCACTCATGATGGAAATTGGGTGCTCACTTCCTTCATCATCTTTCTGAGTCAAAATGTTGGCACAAGAATGCTCTGAAGCAAATGAGTAGATATAGAACGACTTCAGATAATCTAGGCTGACTAGCATAGGCACTTCAGCAATGGCCCGTTTGATTTCTTCAAAAGCCTGTTTGGCTTTGGGAGTCCATTTAACTTTGGAATCCTATTTTAACATAGAATTAAGGGGCTTGACAATCTTCGTGAAACCCGTGATGAATTTCCTAAAAAAATTGATCTTTTCGAAGAAGGATTTTAATTCCTTCTTAATGCCTGGTGGTGGGATCTTCAACAAAGACTGGATACGTTCAGGGTCTATGAAGATTCCCTTTTCTAAAAAAATATGCTTAAGCAATCTACCCTTAGTCACGCCAAAAATGCACTTCTTGGGGTTAAGTGAAACTCCAAACTCCCTACGCCATTGAAACACCTTCCATAGATTAGAAACATGGTCACTCTGCCTTTTAGAAAACATAGTTAAATCATCCATGTAGATGATTATGCATTTTCTAATTAGATTTTTGAAGGCGATATCCATGGCATGCTAGAAGGTGGGGCCAGTGTTGATGAGCCCAAAAGGCATTCTCGTAAGCGAATGTCCCTCACTTAGTGGTGAATATTGTTTTATGACGGTCTTCGTACTGCACCATCACTTGGTTGTACCCAGAGTACCCATCGATAAAATACATCATTTGGGAACCGTTGACGATCTGCAACACCTCATCCAATGAAGGCACTGGATAGTTGTCCTTCGAAGCTCAGTTCAAATTGTAGAAGTATACACACAATCTGATTTCTTCATTCTTTTTTCTAACCGGGACCAAGTTAGCCACCCATGTAGAATGCCTCATTGGGAAGATAATCCTTGCTGAAAGCAACTTCTGCACCTCTTTGTAAATGATGGGTTCCAACAAGGCACTAATAGGATGTTGCTGCTGACGGAATGGCCTCACTTCTGTCTTGAGAGGGATGGTGTGCGTGATGATGGAGGTGTCATAATTCTTTAAATCCTTGTAACTCCATGCCACCATGTCAGGGTACTTCCGCAAAGCATCAATGATTCCCTTCTTTTCCTTGGGCGTGCATACTTTGCCAGTAAAAACATTCTTGATCTCCTCAGCTGTCTCGAGGTTGTGAGCATCGCACTGGTTGCTTATAGTTTCTTTCTTCATTTTCCAATTCTGATCTTTGATCTAGTCCAAATCAAATATGCATTCTAGCTAAACCATACCTCTAGGAATTGTGTTGGTTTTGAGGTTGATGACTCCTTCTATGTCCAATTCGACCTCTTCTAGATCAACCTCATCAATTATTTGGGTGGCAAAGATATTGGAACTCGTGATGAATTCAAGGATATATTTGTCATCATTGAAGACCTGAAAGTGAGTGACATTATCTGGGAAAGATGATGTAGATGTCAATGCAACTATAAATTTCTTAAGCCCGGACAAGGAGAGGGGTTGCAAAGTGCTGGCTGCTTGAGCCAAGGCATCGACTGTATGATTCTGAGCACAAGGGATCAGGTGTATATCGAATGCGTCTAAAACTTCTAAGAGATCCCAAACCCTATGCCTATAGTTTACAAGTCTTCTATCATGGAAGGAATACAATTTTCTAACTTGTTTAACTATGAGTTCAGAATCCCCAAAAACTTATAGCATTTTGACATTTTTCTTCAAGGCCATAAGAAGGCCATGGACTAACGCCTCATATTTCACTATGTTATTAGTGCAATAAAAATTCAATCTATGGGAAGCAAGAAAGGTCTTACCCATTGGGCTGATGAGTTCGAACCTGACACCAGCTCCTTGCTCTAACTTGGACCCATCAAATCAGAGCATCCAAAATTTGGAAAGTTCATTGAATTCAGGTCCAACTAATCTTTTACTTCATTTTGGCTAGGTGGTTGCCTCCGTAATCTTAGGGGAATCTTTTAGCTCACCGCATTGAACAACGAGTGATTCTGCCAACACTTCCTTCGACGTTTCCTTCTAAAGGACGACTAATTTTTAACATACTCTACTGCTGTTTGACACAAGCAACAATCAAACTTGAAGTGGGAAACATTATGAATTCTGCACTAGTTTGACAATAAGAGGTCCTGGAAATTCATTCGGTACCCAAGCTGAGTTGATCCCTTGCACACTTTTCTATGAATTCCTGGAAACCACTGAGTAGTCCCCAGTTGTCTCCTTCATTGGTTTTATCATCTGATTCTACCAACATTTCTGTACTCAGAGGTATTTGAGTGATGTCAGTTGGAGGATTGCACTACACTAAGAGCACCTCCGCAACATACCCTTCTTGAGGTTCGAATTCGTCTTGACGTGCCAAGGGACAATAATTTCCCAATTTTGTCTCAACAAACAACACCTCATTTAGGTTGTTGTACTCTGTGATGATATATTTCATATGGGGCTCGCGATCTACATGTATTTGATTTGGCAGCCCTTTCCATGGCAGCCACAGGTGAGAATGGTCTGTGGCAGCATATCCATTTAGTGTTTTAGTGAATTCTCTTCCCAAGATGATCCCATATGCATTAGGAATGTGAGCCACTTGAATATCAACAACTTGTTGTATCCTTGGATCCACAACGATTTGCATTGGGATCTGATTCATTTCTCCCACAATGTTGATCTCGGTTTTTTCCAATTGGGTCACCTTCCTCCTAGAGGGTGTGGGAGTAATTCCAAGAGCCTTACATACTGCCAGGGGCATGACATTGGCAGACGCTCCTGAATTGAGCAGACAGTTGTGCAAATTCTTCCTGAATATCCAGATGGTAATGAGGAAAGGAGGGGTTTCAAGTTTTTTTTGGAAGAGGCCCTTAGGTGTGTCTATGTGAGTGACTTGAACCTTGTTCTTATCACCAAATTTATCCTTGGTCTGCCTAAATGGCCGATCCTTGGCAACATGTCTATTGTTTTGATCTGGCTCTTTTTTCGGTTCTTTATCCGTAGACTGATTTAGGGGAACATCTTTCTTTCTCCCTATAATATCCTGAGTCACAGACTCCTACATGGGCTCTTCAAAGGTGACTCTCTTAGCTGATGTTTCCTATGTTGTGCTGGAGGATGGGGTCCCATTGAGTACCCTAAAGAAGGCATGCCTCAGGACAAGGACCCTGAGTAGTTCAAAGGCAAAAAAACTGATTTTTACTTTCTTGAACTCTTCTGCCACATATTCACCCATCTGTTCAATCTCAGAGCCAAAGGCTCGATCTATGTCAGAGCTAGAAGGTTGAACTTTCGTTTGGCCTGACTAATTTCAGGGCTAGCCTTGAGGCTGATTGTGCATCTGATTCTGAGGCTTATCCTTATCGAGATATTGGGTAGGTATATGGGGAAGCCTAGGATTATTGCTGGCATTAGGGTCAGGCGGGGTAGTAAAATTGTTTGGTGGTGTAGAGGTTGTAAAGGGTCCACCTGCCTGCCTATTTCTGAGGAAGTAAGGGGTTTCCCTTTGGTGAAACATGTGAATTTCATCTACATATGGTTCTTCCTCATCTACCAGACCATTGTCTACCGAATCAAAAAGTTGAGCCAAGGTTTTCTCGTTATTTACCTCTTGCACTTCTTCGCTTTTAACAGGAGCAGGCTCGACCTCGGGCTCATTATGGTCGCCTCAAGGAAATGACGCTTGGTTGACCACGAGACAAAAGGAATCATATAGCTCAGATGGGACGATGTCCTTGTAGCTAGAACTATCAACTACATTTTGTACTTCTACTTGGAATATTTCAGCAACTGTTTGGAATTCAGGGCAATCCAACTCATAATGTATGTTGGTTTTGTGAATTCGACACCATCCGAACAAAGCTGCCTCGACGAAGTATACTCCACTGGTCATCTTTTCATTGTTGGCTGGTTGATCAAGAGGAGTAGGGACACCTCCGTAATTGGGCCTTGTATTCCACGTACAGTTCTACTTCTGAGAAGGCCTCCTTTCAAAGCTTTGATTTGAATTCTACCCTCTATCATAATTCTACCCCGAAGAGGTGTTTGCTTCTCGGTTGTCCCTACCATCCCTATTGTCTCGACTCTCTCATTTAAGATTAGCCTGGAGGCTATGCTGGGATGCCTGTAACTGATTGTTCTAGTTCTTTAAGTCTGTCATTTTAGTGGACATTTTATTTATCATCTCAATCAACTCCTTGAGTTTGTCCTTCTCAGTAGTGCTGCTCAGCTGCGGTACCAGATTTTGGAGAAAGACGGGTGGGGTCACTGGCTAATTTTGATGAGTTGGTGGAAATTCTGGCTCCAATAGGTACAAGGGTGCTTGGGCCTGCTGAGAATACACTTGCTGTTGTTAGGCAGCTGGATGATAGCTTTGCTGTGGTTGAGGCTATATATAGGGAGGCATGAGAGGTGCATAATTCATTAGTTGTCTAGGGTGCGGAATGATGGGCAGCTGAGGCATGTGGTTCATAAGAGGGGTCTAATTAGCGAATGCTTGGTTAAGACCTTGAATCTGCATCAGGTGAGCTACTGGTCCCAAAGAGGGTAGTGGGCTAGAGATATTTTGCCCTAAATCTATATTGGCAATAAAAGCCTCTATATAGGCCATCACTAATGAGGTGGGTGGTAGATGCATTCTTTTCACTAGGGCCAATGTGAGGTTTTCTAACGCCGCATAATAGACCAGGAGGGCCACGACATCATTATGGAGGTATGGGTCCTGGAGCCTTGTGAAGCCATGATGAAAACAATTGTTAAAGGATCCAATGGGTTCGTTGACTTCCCTCCTGACGGACATAAACTGCCTATATAAATCCGAGGGGCTGATTGGGATCTTATATTTTTGCAGGAAAACATTCTTCATTAGGTTCCATGAGGTAATGGATCCCCTCGGTAGATTGATTTACCAATAGAAAGCTTCCTTGCCCAACGAATGTGGAAAAAGGTGGCATGCAACATCCTCATGGTCGACTTGCATTTCAGTGACTGCTGTTTCAAATATTTTAATGTGTTCTTCAACTGTTCTTTGTGGGTCACGAGGATTAAATTTTGAATAGAAGCCCTCTGTATTCTTGGGCATATCATGGTAAGCGACGAAATGTATTGGCAAAGGATTTTGTGCCAACCAAGCCATGGCGGGAGGTGGAAGTGGTATCTGCTATTGAGGGACAACAATCGATGATTGCACCTACAATAAAACAACAATTTGGGACTGCACCTAGACTGTGGCTATTTGGATGATTCCTTGGGCTGGAAGGGCCGGGAGAGAAGCAACTTCCTGGCTGCCGGAGATGGGGAGTGAAAATGCAGTTTCGAGTGGTCGGGTGGAAGATGAATGCAAGCCAAATGAGGATGAAGGTGGAAGGGAAGTGGGTGGAATGGAGGAAGAGGAAGAAGCAACGTTGCTTCCCTTAGTTCATTTTTCCCTTGCAGGGGGCTGCAACTCTTTGAAATCTTTCTGGGGAGAATGATCCGATTCGATCCAGCATCACAAGGCCGTCCTTCTAGCGTCAGTTCTGTTGATGGCGTTAGGAGGAGGAGGGAATAAAATGAATCACTTCCAACCTTCAACTTTGTATTCCCAACGTGTCAACCCTCCTTCTAATGCCATTTCTGTTGATGGGTGTTTTGTACACTTTGTCAGCACATGCAATACATAGGTGCACTACCTCTCTTGAAAGGAAATCTCCAACGACAAGTTGCTTAAAATCTCCCTAAGGTCTCTCAGGTGTCAGGTCATGACTTGCATGGAACTCTTAGTTGAATTTTGATGTGATTTTTCTGGTAATCACAGGGCGAACTTACGTAGCCGGATGCAAGGTAGATCTTTAAATCCAAAGCTTCTGAGATGGAGGTCAAGTTTCATTTTGCTGTAGGTTCGGACAACGGTCCAAAACTTCGATGTTTCTTCAAGTTTGGCTTTACAAAGTGTATAATGAACCTTAGCATAGGCTATTTCTAAAAAAATTGAAAAGAGCAAGGAAGATGGAAGGTTCCTAGACCTGCAACTAACTGTGAACAACAATCATGGAGTTCCTGCAATGGACAACTTCCTTAAAACAAGATTTCACTTAACCATAAATCTCATAGTCTCATGAAATTTGTGCTATCTTCTAAGGTCTGCAAATATTTCACCTTTCATTCACCATATGCATGCATGGACAAAGATAAAAGTGTGGAGCAACTTTGAATTTAAGCCCAGAATAAATTTACATAGCTATCTACCAGTAGTAAACAACAAAAAATATGGACTAAGAAGGAATCTACACAACAAGAATTTTCACAACCACGAAACAACATTTCTAAAATCTATAAAAGCAAGAATACAACTAACTAGAACAACAATATAAATCTAAGTAAATCATTTAACAGTGGAGATTGGACCATGAAACATGTGAAGAAATCAAAAAATGCACCAAGTCAATGTATTTTCATTAAAAAATTTAGCCACATGTCTTTACAACAACTCAACTCCCTTTGCGAATGAGAGGAGACCACTATTTATAGTTCCCAAAAGGTTAAATGAATGGCCAAGATTAATTCTCATTGTGTGGCCAAGATCCATTACAGAATAGGGTTTCACCCACCCTCAATATATTACAATTTAAAAAAATACATCCTTGTCCTTTTGCCTATTTTGTCACTTAGTGTTGGCACTGTAGCATTTTGTCTTTTGCTGATTGCTCTTCTACTGTAGCTATTCCTTTGGGAGCTCCTCATTGATAGTAGGACTATCCTCCTACTTATTCAAAACTAAATATTCCATGAATTTAAGAATAACTGACTGGAGCTTGTCTACCTCAGTGATCTCGTATCGCAGCATCTGGTAGCTCCATTCTTTTGCATTATCTTGGCCAACGTGCTTCTTAATAGTCACAAGATTGTTCCCAAAGGTATTTAGTATAATTTTTAGCTCTTGCATCTCTGGATTTGGGGCTGGGGCAACGACCTCTTGAGCTATGTTATGATATCCTATCGCTGGAGCTGGTGGGACAGTAGCCAAGGGGGGTACAACAACGGGAATAAGTGGCTGTATTTCTGGAAATAAAGGTATAGGGGGTCTAGGAGCTATGTATCTGGCTTGAATGAGGCAATTTTTGGCATTAATGGGGATATTATAGGCGTTGGGGAGTGTTAGACCACCCATAGACTGAGTCATAACAACAATCTTACTGTTCAAAGCTTTTAAATAAAACAGAAATGCATGTGTCGGTAAGGGATTTACCGTTGCCAGGATCTTGTCCCAAGTCCTTTGAAATCTGTAATTGAAATCCACCAAGTGTTCATGTGGTGCCCTTTGAATGGTGCTCAACTACTCTAATAAAGATAAATTGTCAGATTTATCAGCAAAATGTTGGTACAAGCCATTACCTAATGCATCCCACGTCGCGATTGAATTTGCTGTGAAGCCTCTGAACTACTGCAATGCTTTGCCCTTAAGTGATGCAACTAACAACCTTAGAGCAATGTTCTCTTGCTTGATATTGTGCACCGAGCATAGCGTGGCCACGTCACATATGTGCTTGATTGGTGTAGTGTAACCCTCTCCGGTGAAATATGGTAGTCCTCGAACGGCTACAACTGGAATATCATCATGTTGAGCAATATCTAATGGACTGCCTCCATTAAAGGGTGCAAATGGGTGTTGCCTCGACAGTGCTGCCATTGGTGGTATTTGTGAGATTGGAATTGGTACACCAGGTGACGACACTAGGGCACCAAGAACAGGAGGTGTTGACTTCGATCTTGCAGGGGTTTCAAAAATCCTTCTTGTTGTCCTGCCTCTTCTTCATGATGGGGACAAATCTCGATACTTGAAGAGTGCAAAACTTGATCTTGTCTGTATCTTTCTCATGCGCGGGCTGCACTAGCATGCAAAAAATAGAACCGAAGTTGCCAGGTATATTGTGAAAGCCTCCAGAAGGCTAAAAAATCTACTGCATACACCAAACAACAAAATGAAATATTAAATATTCTTTGAAAGTAGCTTTCAAAGTGCCACCGGGCATGCCAAAAACTGTTGTCAATAGATTTGCACCCTGTTGAATGCAATATTCAGCAATCTATTGAAACATGGAAACCTTCTTCAGATGTGGGTGATCTAAACGAAGAAGGAATGTCCAGAGTGAGCTGGTTATCTGAATGATAAATCCTATTCTAAAACAACCTCTAAGGAAAGGGATAACAATTAACTTGAAAAAAAATCCTATGACTAATAGATGATTCACCAAACTTTATGAAAATTTAGACTTAACCACTCATAACAGCTTCTCTATTACAGTAATTCTCACAATCTCATTGGCACATATCCCATCAGTGATTTGCATGAAGATCTGGAAAACAAATACAACATGCAACCTGAAACATGTAATTCTAAAACACAACCTTATAACAACAAGACATAAAAGGATTCTGATTTGAAAACACAAATACATCATATTGCCTATTACAAAATCTAAGACAAAAGATAAGAAGGAGAAATATGCTGTTCTATTAAAACTAAAAGAGTCTTCGCCCGAATTTGAAATTGAGTACCAAAAAGGTTTACAAGCTCAAAATGTGTATGAGGAAGAAAACTACTGATCTCCACTACTGAGAAGGAGAGAAAAAGACTAAGTCTTTCAAAACATAACCCTCTAGAAACCCTAATCCGAGCTCAGGAAAAAGCTTAAGGAAAAAGACCTCAAACTGTCTCAAAAATTGCCTAAAAGTAGAAAAAAGCATACTGCTTTTATGATCACACTGTCAAGCCTCTAAAAATAGGCTAATTTTTCCTTAAAATCTCAAAAAACATCTTATCTCTCCAAGATAGGTCTGAAATCTGACCAAGGGAAAAGTCAACAAAAAATCTGCTAAAAATAGCAATAAATCACAAAGCAATTTAAAGAATATCACTTTATGATTTTGCTTTACAAGATGTAGATTTGCACAATTTATCTATTTTTTGCAATTAAAGATTAAAATATTTTGCAAAAACCAATACAACCTTATCTCTCCAATATAATATTCTAATTTTCTCAAAAATCATAAAAACATTACACCTTATTATCCTCTCTCATACCTTCAATTTTCATTGATTTCTCTAAAATCAATCAAAAATAACCCTAACAAAGTAAATGAACCTAAACAAGTAGAACCTAGGTCATATAGCACTCACCTCTACACCATTAATTGATTTTTCTTTAAATCAATAACACAAGATTAAACACCATATTTCACAAAGTCAAGAATGAAAGTCATAAAGACCTTACAAGCTGACCTAGCATAAGAATTTCGGCCCCCCCCTTCAAATAACAACATTCAGACTTAGATAAATTATAATGTAAATCTCAGCCTCCATTCAAAATTCAACATGTGCTTAAACCAAAAATTCTAGATGATGATAAGGTCGAATTAGGGTTTCGATCAAAACAAAGTCAAACCCTAATGATCACTCATTTTGCGCTCGTGACTTTGGAGGAAAGAAACTCTGTCTGGAAAGAACATGCCGCCATGATGGTTGAATTTGTATTTTGTATGCTCGAGAATCTTCACCATGCTCATCAGTCAACTAAAACTCATCTGGGGTAAGCTTGCTTTAGAGTATCGAAGTTCTGTCTTCAGCTTCTATACACAAGGTAAGCATCCTGTCATAGTTCCACGACTTCTCACTCTTGTTCTTTATGGCTTGAGGCCGTGGATAACATCATCTCTATCACTTTTGTCTTGCATTTCCTATGCTTACATTTATGTCTCTATGAGCTTGACCCACTTGAAAGTTGGACTGTCTTTTAAGGGTTCAAAAACTTGTCTTCTGGACTCTATCTGGAACTGTTGGCCGCGGCCATATGCACTCTCCACACCATTGGCTAGTAAGCCATCTTTACCAGATATTTTGCTTCTAAGAAATTTAATGAATCTCCTCTTTACTCATGAATTTCTGGCCATGTTCAGGCTGCGACCGATGTATACTATAGGAAGCATAAAAAGAAACCTTGGGCTCGACCCACAAAAGAAATTCTTCTCCTTGTATATTGATAATGGATCCCTTCATGGGTATCATAAAAATTGAATGAGAGCTGCATTCCCTTTACTCTAGAGCTCGATTCATCATAGAACTTTGCATATTTTTTATTCTACTGCTTTTTATGTAAAACCCATATGGGTTATCTCTATTATTTCTTTTCCTGCACTTTGAATGCAAACCCCAAAATGGGTATCATGGAAATTTAAATAGAACTGTATCTTCTTTGTTCTGATGCTCGACCCAACTCAGGAAACTGCATTTATGTATTTTCTTGCTGTCTCATGCAAAATCTTCACATGGGTTGTCATGATTATTGCATTTTCTATATTTTAAATGTAACCTTGAAAATGGGTATTTGAGGTTCAAAATTGCAAATCTATTTGTATGATTTTGTTCATATGACTTGACGCAAAACAACCAGTGGCTTATTCTAAGCTTCTAAAACAAAATAATGACATGGGTATTGGAAATTTTCAAAGAAAAATGCATATATTCTAATTTTTCTGGCAGAGCTTGACCACCCATTCTTTGCATTTATTCTTGACATTTACTTAACAAGCCCTCTCCTGGGTATCACTGGAAATGAAAAACTACATGCTTTATGCACTCTGAACCTTTACCCAGGAATAAAACTTCACCAGTACTTGTTAATTCACACAAAGATATTCAGTTGGGTTGATAGAACAAACTGCTTCATTATTGAAATAGGAATACCCACATGGATGATTGAAAATGGTAAAAATTCTGTATACTATTGTATTTAGTTCATGACTCGATCCATTGCAAGTGGTGTCTTACTTTGATATTCTATCTTTGAAAGAAGACTCAAATGATCTAAAAACACACCTGTTATCTTTAACATTCTCATGCACTTAGCACAATCACCATAGTCTCTTTTGCACTTTCAGTTGCAAAAACTCATTGTTGACATTTATTATTAAAACTGATTTTGACCTCCCTCTAATTTCTGCATTTCAATTAATCATGAAAAACTATGCTTCTAGAGAATTTGAATTTCTTACCTCCAACATGATTATGTGGTTGTTCATTATGAAGAGAAGGACCTCTTAATGCATATTGTTCTCATACTTATATTCTGTACGCACAACAGTGTATTTTGACTCCTGGACTTTATGTAGAGAATTTAAATTAGAACATTGCAACATCATGACCACATACTACTTGATTTTCCCTTGATACATAATTAACACCTTTGTTGTGCTTCCTGCTTCTTCATCATTCTGAAAAGACTACTCCATATTGCATTCCTCTAATGTTGCATTGCATTGAAAACTTGATATTCTTTCGTTCTTCCATTACCAGAAACATATCTGTTTTAAAAAGGTTCCTCTTGAACTTTTGTTTATTTTCAGGCACCATTGACATGCTATGTTTGAACTCTCATACTTTCATAACTTTCTTTTCCCAGAAATGAAGCTTATGTATCTAAATCATTGTCGAATCCGAAACAATCATTTGCTGGTTGAATACCCTAATGCTGCACTGCATTGCCAGTCAAGTTGGAACTAATAGCTCATTTATCACTTGAGTGCCCGATCTTTGTCTCGTACTCAGCTGTATTATGGTACTCTTCATGCATTTTTATGTTCCATTTGTCAAACTGCTCAAAAAAAATCCGCTCTCTTTCATGATGAAAATCAAAACAAAACTCCTAATTAAGGCATAATGTATGCCTATTCACTATCCTTGACTTGTGAAAATAATGAATAGATGAACTGAAACTTGCATGACATATATGATTATGATCAACAAGTGACACAGAATATGAACTATTCAGCAATATCTAATGTAAATGTACTCAGCAGAATTCATTTAGTGAACTAGACTCACTGTTCACCTGTAGCCTTCAGAAAACAAACCTGATTGTTATGAATGCACAGTTGGTTTAGTTGCTCAATGGATAAATCTATTTTTACTCTTTCAGTTGTATTTCATTTCTCTTGATGAACATGATAATGTATCTTTAAAAATTATCCCATTTAATGAATAGGGCAGCATGCCGAGCTCAACCCTTGTGGGAGCCCGTTTTTCTCCACATGCTTGGTCTTCGAATAGTGTTCAGCTTCGTGATTTCACCTATACCTGCACAAGGAAACACACAATGTTAGCATAGAAATAGAATATAATGATCATGATGTTATTTCTTCTTCAGCTCATTTCATTCGTACTACACTTGATTGATTGTTTCAATGCATGGTTAATAGTAGGTTGTACTATTATGGGTGCCTCATATAGGTTGCATCATAATCGGAGCCACTGACTCCCCTCCTTTCCTCTTACAGGTCGACAAAGCACAAGAAGACAATAGAGCACCATCCATCATCAAATGTCGATAATCAGGCAATGATGATTATGTCGTCACTTATATGTTTTATTTTCTGCATCTTCAGTAGTGCAATGTGCTATTAGAAATGTATTGTAATAGTCACATCCATGGCTTGTGTGGATCTTTGATTTCAATTCTTGCTTTTCATCTGAAAAGAAAAATGAATTTACATGCAATGTTGTAATATCTTATTCTGATTGTTGAAAAAAAATGAAGCCTTGTAAAATATGAGTTTTTTATGAAATAAAAGAAAGCATCTCAAATGCTATTTTACTCATTGGTTCAATTCTGTATTTCTGTCATTTCTGGAACATCTGAATGGCATTATGAAAACTTCATTTCTGAAGCTCTGTTTCTCCTTTAAAAAAGTATAACTGATACTCAATGAACAATGATAATAATGCGAAACAACATTTGAACTTAACTACAATTCCTCCTTATGATAAATAACATTCAGCCAACTCCACCAATTGAGCTGAGGTGAAAAATTGGCAACAACAGTTTGGGCCTCACTCTCAGCTTATCTTCTCCTGCATGTTCCCTTGTAGGGAGCTCCACGTATTCTGCTGCCTTATCTTCTTGTTGTTGTCCTTCTCCAAGAGGCGACCTTTTTTCCTCTTCTTCATCGTGTTTTAGCTGCCAGGCCATAGCTTGTTCAAGATCATCATCAAATGTTTTTATGATGACCCTACCTTCGACATCCTCTTCCTCCTCCCCGCTCTCTAAAGAGCCTATTCCTTCTTCCTCGTAGGCCACCCTATCAATTGTCTGGTGTTCATACTCTGGGTCTTCATGGTATTCATCGGCTTCCTCTTCAAATGGCTTCGAGGCCTCTTGCTCCCATCTCTCCCACTCCCCGAAAATTAACATGGTGGCCTCCATAGCTGGTGATCTTACTGGAGGCTGTGAAGGTTTAGCAGTAGCAAGGACCTGCTCTAGGGCCACTTGAAGAGTGGGGTCCATAAGGATCTAGGAGAGCTCGGAAGGGAGATTTTGTATATGTTTCGAGAAGGCCTCAAGCAAGGAGAAAGCGGGTATTTGTTTGATCACCATAGCTAAAGGGAGCGATGTGGTAGGTGACATGGCAGTGGAGGAAGGAGGAGTAGTTACGATAGAGGAAGAATTAATTACTATTACAGGCTGGTCGAAGGTGAAGGGGCAAGATGGAAAAAGATGTCCACTGCCAGTGGGGATGTGGCAACCATCGCCAGGGAGATAGATGATGGGGCAGTCGAAATAGGGAGAGTCGAAAGAGGTTTTGATTGATCCGTACTTTTTGCCTCTTCCTCTTTGATTACGGGCTGCTCCGTGGTGCCTCCTGTTTGCTTGAGTCTTTTAGAGGGTGAGCGCCCTAGATCTTTCCTTATATATACTTTGGGATCTGAAGACTGCTCCGTTTCTGTTTCTTTCCTCTTCTTAGATAAGGTGATTGGAGGAGATTTGTATGTCCCACCCGCTAAAGTTGTGGCGGTGACATCCTATGGCACTGGGCTCATTTTTTAGCCCTTCATATGTCAGGATCACCCCTTGCTATTTCAATCGGGTCACCTGTCCATCCACCCATTCCTTGGTACGGGCCAAGATCGGCTTGGTTATAATGTTGAGATCATCAACCTCCTGCTCGTCCCAGTCTATTGTTGGAAGCGACAAGTTGGCGACTGCAGGGTATCTGGGGTGCATTACGGTGTTTTCATCCTCTTCGACTTGATCTGATATGGGAAATGGTTGAACCCTTCTTATGAAGTACGCAGTCATCCACATGTAGTTCCTTGCATGCACTTCTTTTTCGTCCTGACAATCTCCCCAAAAGTCCTCAATGTGGTGCAGATGAGTAGACCCTGGCAATAGTTCTTTCCTTATATGCCCATATGGGTCCATTCATGGGCGAGCAGTGTGTAGGTGAAAATGATAATCATTCAATTCTTTCTCAGAATTCCTAGCGCACTGGGAAGTTTTTAATTTATACATTCCTTGGCTGAAAGTTAATGGATGGGAGATCCCTACCAAGTGTTTGCTGTTGAAGACAAAATGGATGTGTTGGATCTGCTGGGAAAGTTCCAATAGGATGATTCGGTCGTTGGGGTATCTAGGCAACTTATTTGGCCTTTCTGTGAAGCCTTGGGCACGAATGTACGTGAACTTTGGGTACTGAATGAAAAGGAAGACGTATTTCTTGAAGAACACCCGAGCACTGTGAGAGACCCTTCTCTCGAAATCTCCTGCAATCACTCTGATGATATGCCCAATGAAGGCATCGTTTACCCTGCAATACTCCTTGAAATTCTGGTACTGGAGCTGGGGTTACCTGTCATAGACCTTTAATTTTCGATCCTGCTCCTCATCGGGTGCCACAAAAAACCCATTGTACTGTCTCTAGTCTGCCAAGGAGTATACTAGATAGGAGGTCATGTAGAACTTGGAGCTTTTCTTCACATTCATGAACTGCTCATGGAAGTAGTCGCTTATTATGCCTGTGTAGTAGAACGAGGATTTTATTGTGACGTCCTCATTCCCGCGGAGGATCTGTTCAACAAAGTACACCATCCACTCCTTGAAAGATGGTAGCAGTAGGGAGACCCATCACCCTGCTCAACATAGTGACTAAGTCATAGTAATCTTCATGGAAATCACTGTGGAAGAGTTCCTAAGGAATCTTCGTAGCGCTACCTCGTTTCTCTTTGAGCTAGTGCTGATTTATCAACTTCTTGCAGCCAATCGGGTTGTCATCCCATGTTGCTTTGCATTCCTCTATGGTAGGCGTCTCCATGTCGACGAAGGTGGTAATGTGGAAGGTCCTTGTGTTTCCCTCAGCTGACATATCCACTAGAATATTACCATCCCTGTCGACGACGGTCCTTGTCTCGGTTTGATAGGCATGTTGATAGGCCATGACTAGCTCAGGGGCAATGAGAGATGGGGGGAAGCCCACAAATTTTGTGATTCCGCTTTTCCTGATCAACCTTTCATTCTTGGTTGTCGAGTTGACTCTGACCCTTTGCTTAAATTCATCAATATTGACATTGCCAATATTGGTGTCTGTGATTTCTTTCTAGTCAGTCACAACCTTCGAGTGCGAAGGATCACCCTGGAACTGGTACTTCATTTGGTCCTTGTCATCTTTTCCACGAGGTGTCTTTCCCCATTTCTTTCCTGTGTCTTTTTCCACTGCTGCCCCTGAAGGTCCTACACTTGTTTGAAATTCCCAAGCACAAACAGAGTTCTGAGGGAGGAACTCCAGGGTCCGGGACCCGGTGGGTCCAAGGATGGCCGGTATTTTTACAGTTTTTAAAGCACTCAGGCCTGAGGAGCTGGGAAGCCATCATGCCTTCACCGTTCAAAATGACGATCATCAGATGAAAGTCTAGAGGGGGTGGCCTGACAGACCGAACCTGGCAAGGAGGTTAGGCGTCAGATTTCCATGTCAAGTTCTCATTCGACAAACAAGAGGTCGGGGTCTGGAGGTTGGAAAGGAGCATGCACTTTTCCCTTTTGGAATGTTGGAGATGGGATGGAGTCCCGGATAGAAAAGCACTGTGAGGTCAAGGACGTTAAAGTTCGACGATTTGGAACCCTCGTGGAAAAAGGTAGGTCGGGACCTGGGAGGCGGGAGGGTGTCGTAGGTTCTCCGTTTAGAATGATGAAGACTCCACGGAAGTCCGTGGACCGAGACCTGGGTTCATGATGGGCGACTGATTTGTGACAAGTGCTAGACAACGAATTGCAAGGAGGGACTCGAGGCTCAGGTGGACGGGGTCCTTCTGCCGTTCGGGAACGGTGAGAGCTTGGCAGAATCCTGGACATTGAAGTCCGGGGGCGTGAGCTCGGGAGGCCAAAACAGAGGCGGATTTTGAAGTTAAAAATTTGTAATGCTTGACAGCGGACTGCTGATGGAGGTTCGGGGCAGTGGGCCCGAGAGGGCATCCTGCCATTTTGAAAAAAAGATGTTTCTTTTCATAAGTTTTAACGGCGGCAGAAGGGTTCGGGCTCAGAAGGCTCGAATTCTCTGGATGAAGAATGACTGCAGAAAATAAAGGTTCCAAATCAACTTTGGGGGTACTTTGGAGGTTTTTTAAAAGATTCTAATACATGGGTTTTGTGTGCATTATATTTATCTATCTATGCCATGTATTTTAATCTAATTCATTGATTTATGCATTTGAAAATTGCAAAAAAAACTTCTCGAGAGGGGAAGTGGCGAACCTACCTTAGAAGTCCGATGAGGCAAGTTGCTAAATTCACCGTGGATAGGAAAATGACAACAATGGATGTGAAGGCGGTGATCGACGAAGGTGGTGAACTTCTCTAACAAGCACTCTAATCTCCCTTTGCAATCCTGACAAGTGAAAATGACAGGTTGGGGTCCAATATTTATACCCACTATCATTAATGGCCGCATTTAATGTCCGTACGAAGGACAGTTGGGTTGGTGAATTCAAATTCATGGACAACGGCGGGAGGTCTGGGGCCCGGGGGCCTGAAAGATGTGACCCTGCGACCACTATAAACTTTTCTTTGCAAACTGACGGCCAAGAGGATCCCGAGACCCGAAGGGCGGAGTTCCATTAGAGATTTTCTGTCGGGAATGGCGAAGTCTGCATGGAGTTCCAGGAGCAGAAGTCCGAAAGGGGCGAAAGCAACCAATATATTTTGCAAGTTTCACCGAACATAAAACAAGGAGCCAGGTCTTGGGGACCAGGGAGGTGGAAGCCTTCCGCCATTCAGAATGATGATCATAAGGGGGAAACCTGACTAGGGAAACCCGGTGGGGTGGGCCGATAGGTTCCAAGGCCGTTGGCAGAGGAAATCTTCCAAGGAGACTCCACAAGGCACCGGGACTTGAAAAAATTGAAGGGGAGAAGCACAGTCAAGTCAAGATGAGACCTTGGACATACGCTGACCACCCAGGACACTAAAATGGGGGCACACAAAATGAGGCAGTGACAAAATGACCTAGCAAGGCGAAAGAAAAAGAGGGTCCCCATCCGAATGGGGCGTGTGTGATGAGGGCACAACAATTATATCAAAACATAATCTAAATGAATTAAACACAAACTCTTTCTTTTGTCTTTGATGTCGTCCTATCATCCTCTATCTCTAGTGTTTTTGTTGATTCCAGTTGGCTCTCAAATCTTGGGCTAGGGTCAACAAACGGTCTTCCTAGAGAACGAGATCAAATATGAATGCATGCAATGCTATGCTAAGATATGATTATATTGATACTAGACATGATTGATAAAATGAAAGAATATGAAATTGATAAAAACTAAAGATGATAAAAACAATGCTAGAATGCTAAAATGCTATAATGCTAGAATGTGATTAAATTCTAATGCACGCGCATTGTAAGTTGTAGGTGTAACCAATGCTTGGATTTGTAGAGATATTTACGGAGTTTTCGAAAGCTTCTGATTGGCTGATGTGATCAACGGCTGTGAAAATCCCTGGCAAATCAAATGGTCGAAGATGGATAAGACTGGAGAGAAAAATGGAAGAAAGCAGAAAGCAAGATTTGTTTTCTTTTTTTCTTTGAAGAGATAAGATGAGATGATAAAGATGAATTGTAAAAATCACCTTTTTGTGAGATTATGGAAAGATTTCAAAGATAAATAATGAATTATAAAATTCAGTTATTTATTTATTGGTGACATGGAAGATTTTTCATAATCAAATAAGATATTCAATGAAGATTTGGATAATAATAAAAGATTTCATAATTAAATAAAATCTTTAATTATGATTTGAAAAGATATGAAAGATATTTAATTAAATAAAGATGTTTAATTAAACTTTTAGGAAATGAAATGTAGATGACATTAATTAAATATTTAATTAATTAGAAGAAAGATTTGAATAGGAGAAATTCAATTAAATTCAATTAAATGAAGGATTTAATTAAACTTAAATGTGATAATTAATTTAAATAAACAATGATATTTATTTAATTAATTAAGTGGACTAACGAAAGTGGTAATTAAATAAAATGAATTTATTTAATTAAAGTGGAAGAATAAAGTGAATGAACAATATAATTAAATTAATTAAATTTAATCATATGTAGAATACTTTAGAGAAATTAATTAAATAATAAATATTTAATAAAATGCCAGGATTAATTAGACATGACCAATTTTATGCATATACATTTTTCCCCTCTTTGAAGTGATGTGTGAAACACATTGCTTCAAAGAAAATATTCATGCTTTTAAAATTTGCTTCGTTTGATTTTGCCCCTTGATCAAATTTTTTTAACTAATATGCCCTTGATTTTACTCTTGATATGTTTTTGATTGGAAGATGTTTTCGATATTGATGATGCCCCCTCGAGAAGTAAATCACTGATGATGAGAAAATGTTGATGATAAAATTCGGATGATGAAAGGAACACAGTGATTTAGCTCCCGATAATTGATGAAAAGATGCCCCAGTTGAAAAAAAAAAACCACCAAAAACCCACTTTGTTTGACCCTTAAAAGGTAAAAGGGTAAAAGGAGAAGTCATTTGCACTTTTTGACTTTTAGAAACCTTTTGCTCTGACAGTGACTTGGTGCGATGGAGATCCCTTATCACTGACATGGATATGAGCGGTCTCACCGATATCAGCGACCACCATGTATGGACCACCGATGAGTTGATTCAAACCTTTTTGCGTTGAAATTTTTCATTTTTAGTCAATTTTGGAATGATTGTAGCGCAAATTTAGGTTTGAACAGGCCGTTTTAGTGCTTTTATGGAATAGAATAGCGCATTCATAGATTTTTTTTAGTGCATAGAGGTCATAAAATAGCACTTTTGGGTTTTTCCGCAATTTAGTGCATTCGATAAATGAAGTAGCGCATCTAGGAGGCTAGTTGAAAATTAGGTGGATTAGCGTATTTGGGAAATAGATTAACGCTTATAGGGTTTTAGTGCATCCATAGGGTGAAATGGCGCATTTGAGAGGTGAAGTAACGCTTTTGGGGAATAGCGCATATAGGAACTGATGTAGCGCTTACATGGCACAAAATGATGCATCTGGAGGAAACTGTAGCGCTTATAGGCTACAGAGTAGCACTTTTAGAAAATTTAGATAGAATGCTTGATGATGAAAATGATGATGATTTATTGCTTCCTTGGTCAATAGATAATAAAATTTTCATGTCATTATGTTGATAAATTGATAACTTTGCTTCCCAAAATAGAAAACAAAGAGTAGATAGCTGATAACTTTGTTTCCAAAGAATGAAAAACAAAGAGTAGATGATTGATTTGATTAAAACATATTTGCATTCGTGATTGAAGTACAAATAGGATGATGATTTGATTGTGTGATAAATTTTCTTTCTTGAAAAAGAAAACAAATAGTAAATAATGATAGAGTAGATTGATTTGATGTGCAGATAGATAGATTTTGTATTGATGTCCGGATATGATTTCCTAAGATAGAATACTTGATATGGGTCACATGATATGATATTTGATATGAGTCTGATATGTGTCTCTTGGTTGATATGGATCTTTTGATATGAATCTGATTGAGGTAGATAGAGTGCTTTGATATAAGTTGATGATATGAGTCTGATTGATTGTCATTGTGATGACCAAAAATAGGAGGTTTTCAAAAACCTCCATATTAGAGAGCACTTCCTTATGGGTTGGGATAGGATACGAGATTTGACACCTACCGATGTGCAGCTGATAGTGAGTTGTGGGTTGGGATCTTTGTTGTCGATGCCTCCTATTCAGGTCAACAGGGGATTGTTGACTGCGTTAGCAGAGAGGTGGCATTTAGAGCATAACACTTTTCATTTGCCGACTGGTGAGCTGACGGTGACCCCAGAGGATGTATATAGGATTTTGGGGATCTCGGTGGTAGGTTCCCTTGTGTTCTATGATCACAAGGAGATGGTTGGGATAGATTCCCTCAAGAGAGTATTTGGAGATGTACACATAGTAGGGTATTGGGTGTCATGGGAAGACTTCAGAGGATATTTGGCCTTACCTGTAGTGTTGGTTACATTCATTGGAGGCCTCCTTTGTCTAGATCACCGGTTAAAGGGGCTATCAATTGGATGGGGGAGGATCATTGAGCAGATGATGGGTTAGCTGAAGAGATATGCCTAGGGGAGCTGCATGCTAGCTCATTTGTATCATGACCTACATCAGGTGGTATATAGAGGATCATTGAGTTTATTGTGTGGTGCGACTTTTCTCTAGATCTAGGCATGGGAGCATATTGTTGTTACTAGACCACTATGTCTAAGGGCTAGGCCACTAGGAAGGCCATATGTGTATGCATATTCATTTGCACTTGTTTATCCCAAGCTAGGCAAGGTGGAGTATTGGAGACATACCCTGGATGACATGGATACTGTGATATGGAGGCCCTATACTGATTGTGATGTTTGGGACACAGATCCCTTGGAGATGCCATTTGTAGGTATAACTCTATTCCTGATAGGCTGCACACCCTTTATTATAGAGATATTTTTGGCTTTGTGAGTACAGAGGCAATTTGGTTTCACATAGGGGATGCCTTAGGGCATTGTGCACTATGGATGGTGCAAGGATGAGCCTAGATGGGGTCCATGCATTGCTTATTAGGTCGCGTATACTAAGTACATGGCACTACATCCTGAGGTATGGGATCCTAGACTTGATATTGTTGATGCCGACATGTTAGAGGAGTATTTAGTGTACTACCACACACACCCATTTCCATGGTTTACATGTCCAGATGAGCCAACACCCATTTTGGTTGCACCGTAGCCAGGAGTTGGGAGACAGGAGGATGTGGCAGGTGGTGAGTAGGAAGCTATTGAAGGAGAGGAGGAGGATAGTAGAAATGAGGAGGAGAGCTCAGATGATGATGATGGGGATGATGGTGGAGATGGCGGACGAGAGGAGCAGAGGTTAGTGAGAGAAAGGACTAATATTGCGAGTAGTTCTCGGGGTATATAGAGGCCAAGGAGTGGTACAGGATGACTAACAATGATTAGGGTCACCTCGTTAGCACAACATGCACAAATAGATATACTACAGGCTCAGGTTCAGACATTGCAAGAGCAACAAACACAGTTGCAGAGCCAGTTAGCTCAGGCTCAGGGTTTGGTAGCACAACTACAGACACAGTTAGCATAGCCACAGGCATAGGCATAGGTACAGGAATAGGCACAAGTACCTCCTCCTACCCTAGACCCACAGGTGGTTTAGTTGATATCAAAGAGGGACTCCTTTAGACGAAGGGCAACAGAGGCAGAGGGTGTTTCTCAGAGGCTCATGAGCACAGTGGAGAGTGCATCCTTGCGAGAGGCTATTGTAGAGGGATTTGAGATGGCCAGGGAGGCTGAGTATTATCGGGTTATATATGAGGAGTTGTGTCCGCTCAGCCGCAGAGAGCCTTACCCATGGTCCCACAATAAGACCAAGAGTAGATCATGAACAATGACAAAGAATAGAGGGGTCACAGTGCCTCGACAGGATCCCAATGCAGGGACTAGTGGCAGGCCATCATCCTCGAGACCATCTTCATCAGGGGGATCCACCAGCCATCCTTGATTGATTGATGTAGGATTATGGATGTATATCATTATTTTGGAGCATGTATATTGATTTTGACCATACCTCATGTATCTCTCTAGACTATTCAGTTTCATTGGACATTGGACATTTGTATGTATTTTTGATGAGCGATGATATGCAGTGGCGATGATTTTTGATGATATGTTGCATTTGATATGATGATATGATATGGATAGGAATTTATTTGTATATGATATGGATTTTGATGTTTTTATGACTAACCATGTGATGCAGGATGATTCATGCAATGATGATGATTTATGATGTGTACTAATGATGTCATGCATGTGGATGATAATGATAAAAATGCAACGTGTTGAAATGATATATGATATGAAATGTTATGAAAATGTATAGTCTGCAAATGATGTAGAAATGTATGAAACTTTTGTTTTTGGATTTTGCAATTGCAAGAAATAAATGATGGGATGAAAAATGGATGTTTATGTTTATGAGATGATTTTGTGGATTTTGTTTATGGAAAATGATATGAAAATGATAAATGCATGCAAGGTAGGATAAATAATAGAATGAAATGTATGATGAAATGAAAATGAAATGAATATGATGATAATGAAATGAAATAATAATGAATATGAAATGAAATGTTTATGAAATGATAATGAATATGAAATGATAATGAATATGAAATGAAATAATAATGAGATGAAATGTTTATGAGATGATAATGAATATGAAATGCTTATGATAAATGATAATGATAATAAATTATAAGGATATGAAAATGGTAAAATAATGATAAAATGATAAGAATATGAAAATGATAATAAGAATAAATGATATGATATGACAAATGAAATGATAAGATGATGCCAAATGAAATAACAAGTGAAATGAAAGAGATGACTCAAAGATAAAATATGATAATTAAATGGTAATAAAGATGATAAAATGGTATGCAACTGTGTAAATGGATAGGAAAATGATAAGTAAGATATTAATGATATGAAAACGATAGATAGTATGAAAATGATAGTGATATGAATAAATAAATGATATGAAATGATAAAGGATCAAAAGAATATGAGAATGAATGATAAATGCTTAACTATATGATATGTATAAGAAAATGATAATGTTTAGTGAAATGAGGATGAAACAAATGTCTGAATGTCCTCTGTAAATAGTCCAAGGAGACATGAAAACCGTTGATGTTTTTGTTCAGCCTTTTAAAAACTCTGATGCAAATCCAGTATGTAGATATGTACAATGATCTAAATGAAATGCAACTAAATGAAACCAACCATTTGTTGAGCCTTTTTTTAGCTTTCTTGAATCATCATAGAGCATTTAAAATTTGGAAGTATGTACAAGCATTAGAGGGGAAATTAGCACCAATGATGACCTGAGTACAACTTTCATGATTTTTGATATAGGAAGTGAACACAAGCATTGAGGTATAATTGAACCAAGATGACCCGAGTATTTCTTGCATGAACAGACAAAGAATAACCGCCTTTCTGATGCAAATGTGGAACTATCATCAATGATACATTTGGAAATCATGTCTCATGAAAATTTGCACCAAATCGATGGTTAACCTCCAGACAACAGACAAAGAAAAATCATCCTCCTTTCTTGCCACTCTAGTTAAGCCCATCATTGAGTGTGCTCCAGAGAGATGATATCAAAAATTAAACAACCATTGTTCAAAATATAATACTGATATTCCAATCATCATTTAGATTTTAGATCTTCCAGATATGTGTCATGATATGAACTTTGCTGAAAATTGTTGTGATATGGATCAATGAGTGGATAGTGGTTCATAGGATTTGATTGTTTGTTTGCATGATTGGATTCTATGTCATTATTTAGCTATTTCAGTAGAACCTGAAAGTTGAGTGTCCCGAGTGTTTCAACGTTTGCCCCCAGTATTGACACAACTTGCTGAAATGAATATGTACAATGATGGCAGTATGATGCTGATATGATGCTAGGATTATGGGGAAAGGATGCATGAAAATGAAGGCTGAGAAGCTAAGTGAAAAACATGAACTAATAGATAGAGGGCTACAAATAGCGTATGTTTGCCAAATTTTCACTATTTGTTTTTATTGCATTTTTCTGACTTCTTTTTGATTTTTTTTTTTTTTCAGGACTTTTTATGCTATTTTTGTGATTTCTTCAAGACTTTTTATGCTGTTTTTGTGATTTCTTTAGGACTTTTTATGCTGTTTTTGTGATTTCTTTAGGAATTTTATGCTGTTTTTATGATTTCTTTAGGACTTTTTATGTTGTTTTTTGTGATTTCTTCATAACTTTTTATGGATAAGGATAATTGCTTCAAACATAATACTTTTTCAGGTGCATGTTGTTGATGGGTTTGTTAAATAAGTCCCATTTTGGCATTGATAGCTTGTATGCTCCTGAACCATATACTGCTATGACCACATAAGGACCCAGCCAATTTGGTTCAAACTTTCCCTTCTTCTCTCTATCTTACTGATTCTGTGGGTTTTCCTTTAGAACTAGATCACTGACTTGAAAGGTACATGACTTGAATCTGTGATTGTAGTTGCGAGACATCATCTGTTGATATGATTTCAAATGGTTAGCTGCTCGTTGTCTCTTCTCATCAAGGAGTTCTAATTCTTGTAGTCGGGAAACTCTGTAGTCCTCATCTGTAATGAGACCCTTCAATCATACCCTTAGTGATGGAATCTCAACATCTAGAGGTAATATGGCTTCTGCTCCATAGACAAGAGCATATGGTGTTGCTCCTATTGGCGTTTGAATGCTAGTTCTATAGGCCCATAATGTGGGATTGAGTTGAACGTGCCAATCTTTCCCTGCATCATTCACAATCTTCTTCAAGATTTTCAATATTGTTTTGTTTGAGGCCTCTGCTTAGCCATTCCCTTGTGGATAATAAGGTGTTGAATATTTGTGCTGGATATGGAATCTTTCACAAAGTTCATCAACATCCTGATTCTTGAATGGTCTTCCATTATATGTGATAATGGAATTGGGAATGCCATACCGACAGATAAGATAGTTGAGTATGAACGACAAGATTTGTTTGCCGGTAACCTTAGTTAGAGGTACTTCCTCAATCCACTTGGTAAAGTACTTTGTCGCTGTGATAGACAAATTTGTGTTCATTCGATGATGAAGGATGAATCTTGCCAACAAGATCTAACCTCCATTGAGAGAATGGCCAAGTTGGTGTGAACGGTTGAAGTTCTTGTGTAGGCGCATGAATTAGATTCCCATGAATCTGAAATTTAGAGCACTTTTTCATGAAAGTGAATGATTCCTTCTCCATCATTGGCCAGTAGTAACCCATTCTAATAAATTTCTTGGATAAGGTCAGTCCACTTGAATGAGTACCACAAATGCCACCATGAACTTCTTGTAAAGCCTTATCAGATTCGTCACGTTCAAGATATCGAAGTAAAGTATCATCAAGACCATGGCGATAAAGGGTGTCAGCAATAAGAGTATAGTGGGAGGATTGGCGAATGAAATTGCGCTTTTGGTTACGAGATAGGTCGGGTGGTAAGATGTCATCTTTTAGGTAGGAATAGATATTTCCATACCAAGGTGAATCAGATCCTACTAGGTGGCAAATGATTTTTCTTTCAGGTGTGTCATAGGTAGGTGCAAATGATTGTTCCATTAGAAATTCATAGCGAGCCTGATTTTTTGGTAGTTGTAGCAATGATGCGATCGTGGCCATAGCATTCGCTACTTTGTTATCAAGTCTTGGAATTTGTATGAACTTGAATTTGCGAAGTACTTCTTGAAATCGTCAACCATTTTATTATATGGCAACAATTTTTCATCTTTGGTCTGATAATCATCATTGATCTAATTAATGACTAACTGTGAGTCACCATAAACTTGTAGTTCTGTGATCCGCCATTCCAATGCTATCTTGAGTCCAGTGATTAAAGCTTCATATTCGGCTATGTTATTAGTGCATGGAAACATTAGTCGATATGACCGAGGAATGGTGTTTCCTTGAGGGGTGACAAAGAGTATGCCTGCCCCCGGTCTGTGTTGAGTGAAAGAACCATCAAAGTATAAAGACCAATGTATCTTTGATTCTGCTGTGAAGACATCGACGTTTGGAAATTCAATGTGCATGGGATGTTTTGCTTGTAGTGGTGCTTCAGCTAGTTGATCAGGGATAACTTGTCCTTTGATTTCTTTGTGATCAACATAATGAATGTCAAACTCGCTTAGGATCATAACCCATTTTGCTAGCCATCCTGTCAATGTAGCTTTGCTTAACAAATACTTGAGTGGATCAATCTTTGCAACAAGATTGATTGTATGAGTTAACATGTAGTGTCAAAACTTCTATGATGCAAAGACTATTGCGAGACAAGCCTTCTCGATGAAAGTGTAGTTGAGTTCATGAACTGTTAGCGTTCAACTGATGTAATAAATTACACGTTCTTTTCCTGTAGAATCCTCCTGTGCTAATAATGCTCCCAAAGATGTCTCTGTTGCAGCAATATATAAGATTAGAGGTTTGTCCAGATTTGGTGGTACTAGGACTGGTGGGTTCATTAGGTACTGCTTGATTTGTTGAAAGGCCATTTCACACTTGTCATCCCACTTAAAAGGAACATTTTTATGCAATAGATGTGTGAAAGGTAGGATTTTATCGGCCAACTGTGTAATGAACCTTCATATAGATTGAAGTCATCCTTGTAATGACCTCAACTGACTAATATTCTTTGGTGGAGGCATTTCCATGATTGCTTGTACCTTGGTAGGATCTACTTCAATTCCTTTTGCTGATACTATGTACCCCAAGAGCTTTCCAGAGGTGACTCTGAAAGCATATTTCTTAGGGTTGAGACGAACTTTGAATTTTTCCAATCGTGCAAAGATTTTGGATAATACCTTGAGATGTCCTTCTCTTGTGTATGATTTTTCCAATATGTCATCTACATAATCTTCCATGAATGTTTACATCATGTCATGAAATATTGTAGTCATAACTCTTTGATAAGTAGCCCCAACATTCTTTAGACTGGAAGGCATGACGTTCCAACAGTAAGTCCCCCATGGACATGTGAAAGCTGTTTTTTCTTTGTCTCCAGGTGCAATCTTGATTTGGTTATAACCAGAAAAACCATCCATTAGTGAATACATGGAATGGCTAGCTATCATATCAACTATAGTATCGATGCTTGGAAGTGGGAAGTCATCTTTAGGACATGCCTTATTTAGATCCCTGAAATCTGTGCACACACTAACACTTTTGTCAGGCTTTGACACAAGAAAAATGTTGGAGATCCATTCTAAATAGTCAATTGATCTTATAAATCCCACATCGAGGAGTTTTCAGAGTTCTTCTTTGACCAATAGTGCAACATGAGGATGTATATTTCTAAGTTTTTGTTTTATAGGTTTAACTCCTGGTTTAAGGGATAAGTGATGTATTATAAGATGAAGATCAAGACCTGGCATGTCTGCATAAGTCCAAGCAAAGTTGACTTGATTTTCTTTGAGAAATTCCATGAACTCAGGTACTTCTTTATCTGTCATTGATGTGGCTAACTGTAGAATCTTTGGTTTTTTTGTGGTTTCAAGATTAACTACTTTTGTAGGCTCAATCAAGATAGGCGATCACTCATGATAATGCTCTAGGAGAGTGTCAAGTATCCTATCATCTGGTGCCTTAAAAAGTTTTTCACCATTTGATACACTCTTTATTTAATCTTTTGTGTGATCTAACACTGCCAGATTATAGTTTTCACCATTAGATATTTCTTTTTGATTTTTATTTTTGCAGCTAGGAGACTTGTCACTCTCTTGATTAAAGACTCTATGCCGAAAATCACCAGTGGAACAATCATTTGTGTTGTCTGAGGAAAGGAATTTCACGATAGATTCATTGGTTGGAAACATAGGTATATCGATATGTTTGGATAGATCCTAGTCAATGAGATTGAGATGTATTAGTGGTAGCGGGTCATTAGGATGCGTGAAATCGGCTATGGTTACGGTCATAACAGAGTTATCTGTAGGATCCGAGGTATGAGGAAAATCAATGATGTTACTGTTATCATGATAATCTTGTTTAATTAAATTTGACTAGGTATCACTAGAATCATAGTCACCTTGTAGTTCATATTCTTGTGGTTGGGACCCCGACCTCTCACCTTCGATTAGAATTGGGGTGTACTTGTGTACCACATCAACCTTTTTGTCCCTCCATAACTCATCATTGTGGATGGTGTCCCATTCATATTCACCAGAATTTGTGTCAGAATTATTATCCACAAAATTTTGAATTGTTGTTAAACATGATTCCTTTGTATCCAACCCTTGTAATGTGAGAACATTATCATGCAACTTCTTAGATATTACTTCTTTTGAGTTTGCATCATAGCCTAGTCCTATTTTATCTTTTGCAGAAAGTCCTGGAAGGTGAATAGGCTCAACTACTCCTTGTTTTCTCTTTCCGATAGGACCATTACCATCGTAGCCCATCTTTTGCATGATTGAATATCCTTTACCATATTGATCAGTTGGTAGTTTGATATTAAGATCCGTTTCATCTTCATATTTATAGAGCCAACTTAAAACTTCTCTATCCTCAGAATCTTCCATAGGGAATTTTTCTTTGATAAATCATCCATTAAACTTTGTATTTGGCTATGTTGGTGGTTGCATTGATGTGGATGCTACAGATATCTGTTGTTGTGTAATAGAGGGTTGTCCATGTGACCGAGGCAATATAGGTAGATTAGCAAGACATAGAGAGTACTCTCCTACTCCATTTTCCTTGAACCATAGTTGCTTGTGAAACATTTTGGTTTACTGACTGATTTGTGTATCAACTTTGAGAGCAGTATTAGTAGGGGCTTCTCGATTGTTGGGAACCAAAGTATCTTGACTAGCTTTGATGTTGGAAAAAGTTTGACTATTCAAATTATCAGCTAGTATTGTGATCTCTTGTCCACCATAAGGAAACTTAAGACATTGATGATATGTGGACAGGACAATTTGCATTTCGTGGATCCAAGGGTGACCCAACAAGATGTTGTATGCAAGCTCATGATCTAACACTTGACAAAAAGTATTTTTGACAACATGTCCTACTCTAATCGGTATCACATGATTAAGCCTTTGGATGTTCTTTCCTCATCATCATAGGCTTTAATAATAATCTTTCTTCTAGGATCAATGGAGTCCTCAAAGCATCCTAAATCCTAAACTAATTTCATGGTACATATGTTCAAACCAACACCTCCATCTATTAGGACGCATTGGACACGAAACTTGTGGATCATGACTTCTAAGTATAGCGATGAATTGTGGGGATGAGTCATGGAAACCTCATATTTTTCAGAAAATGAGAGGCATTTGGGTGAGGATAAGTGTCCCACCAAGGCTTGAAATCGGTCCACATCCAGATCAGTGGATACAATTGTTTCAACGAGGGTCTTTTCTAGAATTTCTTTGTGTGCTGGGGAAATCTTCAGTAGTTCTAAGATAGAAATTTGAGCAGGAGTTTTTCCTAGTTGATTGATTAAATCATATTGATGTGGAGGTAGGGGCTCATTGGACTTTGAAGAGGAGCCCTTTAAGACAACTTTAGCTTGTGACCTCATTGTTACATTGACTTGTCTATATTCCATCTTTTCGTTAACTTTGATAACATTGACCCACTCGTCGTCAGTGTAGATATGATTGATTATATGATCATCGATATGATTCACACTTTTTCTAGAAGACTCACCGTTTTGAAAGTTGGGCAAAGGGTTTCGAAATGCTTGGTGGTCTTCGTTTGATTGTTGGTGTCCTATTTTGATGGTGTCATTTTCAATTAAATCTTGAATGGAATTCTTCAAGGCTTGACAATTATTCATACAATGACCCTTACACCAATGATATTCACAATAGTATGCATCGTTCCACGATGGTGGCTTCATGCTGGGTTCAAAGTTACATTGAGGTGGTAGGGTGATAACGTTCTTTTCCATCAACTCTTTAAGGGAAGATTCTAGAGATTGACCTAGCAGAGTAAAAGTTATGTTAGAGAAGAATGAAGATTGTTGTGGATTCGTGTTCAATGTATTTCCTAAGGTATTGTTGTTGTTGTTTCCACGATATCCTTGATTGTTGTTATTACCTTGATTTGGGGAAATTTTTTGACTCATGTTATTCCTCGAAGGAGGAGGATTATTTCCTTGATTTGTGACTGAGTTGACATTGTTATAGTTATTGTTGTGAGGAGCACTTGGAGCACTAAGAACAAATGGTTTAGTTGAGACATGATTTGCATCTACAACACCATCATTTACCACATTTTTGTTGTGAGTCCAAAACTTAGATTTGTCATTGTGGTGATTTGAAGAGCTAGGATTGTCCTTATCAAGTTTTATTATCCCTCTCTGGACCAAGGCACTCTCAATGGTGATGGAATTTTCAGTCAATTTCTGAAAAGAGGGAGGACAATGAAGATTAAGATGATAGCTCATCTCTTGATCTATGCTATTTATGAAAGTGGTGATCTTTTCCTTTTCAAGAACATGATGTGGATATCTAGCGAACAATCTTCTCCATCTCTAGAGAAATGTAATGAATGGTTCACTAGGTTTTTGTTTAGCCTTGCAAAGATCAATCATGGTTAATTGATGTTGCATGTTGTAGTAATATTGTGATATGAACTTGTTGATCAATTCCTTGAATGTCTTGATGGGTGGTGTGATTTTTGATAGCCATTCCATAGATTGGCCTCCAAGACTCCTAGGGAACAAACATATCAAGTAGGTATCCTAATGAGCAAACTCTAAAGTCATATTTAGGAAGTCCCTAATATGATCAATTGGATCCGATTTCCCATTGTAACAATCGAATTTTGGGATTTCACAATGTTTGGGAAATGGGATCATGTTGAGACGTCGGTCAAAAGGATAAGGACAGATGTCATCAAGAGTGTATGTATTTGTTGTGGCTCCTCCTTCTAGATATTTAATTTTTCCTTGTAGTGCTTTAACTTGTTGAGTCAAGGCACTAAGATTAGACAAGGGTGTTTCATCAAGATTACTCTTTATGTTTTTAGTATCAAAATCATGAGGTAATTTAGCTCCTTTGTCAGCTAGATATAGAAAATATTTTTCTTTGTTATGCTCCAAGATCTTTTCTAAGGCTTTGTGAAATTTAGGATCTTGCTGCTCGGCCTCTCTGAGACGTTCTTCATCTCGTTCATCATCACTATCTACAGGAGTTTTGCTTCCATCCTTATTGAAAGGGAATGGATTTTTTTCTCTTTCATCCATTTTGTCGTTAAAAAGGGGATTATGATTCACACTATAAAGGGTATTGCTAGTCTCACCTTCCTCTTGATTTCTTTGGGTATGATCTTGTTGAATATCCTCTTTCAACTTATTATATTGAGATCTTGTAAAAATATTCATACAATTTTGAAATGTTCCTCTAGATTCAGATCACAATTTGATAAGTGAGAAAATGATGATGTCTCGATATGATCCTATGATATGATCAAAGACTTTCCTAACCCTTGATTGTGGCTTCCAACAATGAAGGATATCAAAACCCTGTTGGGGAAGTTGAATTAAGAAATCAGAACTTTGTTTGAAAGGTGCACTTTTAAGATTTGATCTTTGTTTTTGAAGAATGATAGCCTAATTACATTCACTAAAGGATTTGACTTGGATGTGTTGGGTATTCAATGGAAGGTTGTGGTATGAAATTGAACTCAAGAGGTTGATTGTGATTGTGATGTTGAGATAGAGCTCTTCTCTAGAAATGGGCTTGTGAATCTAAAGGCTCTACAACGTATTTGTCGGTAAATCCCCTAGCAAAATCTTGGTACCTATGGAGAAATTCGTGGTAATGGAGCAAGAATTTTTGACTCTTGTACAAAAAATTCCTTCGTTGTAAGTGTTGTGCAGTTTTGCACAGACGCCCCACTTGGACTAGGGACCCCCTCTTTTCGTGATATCTTTTGACCTTTGGTTTTATGAGATTTGTCTTTTTAAGGTCCTGAGATGTTGGTCTTACTGGTTTCGGTCTTGCCCTAGGGTTTGAATTGGTTAAAGTTGGGTTTTGGTGAAAATCTGGGTTTTGACCTGAATCCAGGATTTTCTAGCTCCGGCGGATTCTCTGGGGCCTTGGCTCATTGTCTATTCATTGCTGTATTTTCCGAATTCGGGTTTCTACTTGACTCCAGGATTTTCCGGTTCTGGCGGATTTTCCCGGACTGCGCCAAAATCCTGAACTTCGTTAGAATCCTGATTTCTGCCATATCCGCGAAATTCGTGTTCATCCGGATTTTCCGCGTATCTTGGGATTTTCCAAAATTCCGTCCTGGGCTCGGGTTTCCAAATTTTCTGACGTGTCTTGTCGTTCATTAATGCTCAAAGTACCTTTGCTCAGATGCAAATATGGAGGGATTAAAGGCTTTAGACATCATTTGGACTTCATTATTCACTTGTTTTTTGCTTTAGCGTCTGAGTGCGTTCTTCATTTGAGCTTTGATCATTGATCTTGAGCTGCTTATGTGTGGATTGGTGGAGCGCAGATTAAGGTTTTCGTTGCTAAGGCATACTCGTTTTGCAGTCGCTTCTTCAAGTTCAAGTTTCGTTTGGACTAATCCATGGTGGGTTATCATTGGCCCTTTCATTTGTTTGCATGATGATTGAACTGTTCTATGTTGATTGATGGTCATTTCGGGTCAGCTTATGCTTGGTTACGATTTTGTGTTTATCGAATTGGGGTTTGACCCATCTTTTCATGAAACCTCATCACCTGTGCCATGTGTGCTTGTATTTATCCATTAGATGACGGGTGCATCCGTTTGGAAGGTGTTCTAGGTAGGATTTTTGCCCTCTAAGTGCGTAATTTGCTATATTGTGCGAGGTTAGGGTTTTTTTGGTGCTCAGCCCAGATTAATGAATTTGTTATGATTTGTCTATCTTGCGCCTGTATTAAGCCAGTTCTGTGCTTTGTGGGGACTCAGAGTGCTTTAGATTCATCTTTAGGGATAGTGTTTCAAACCCCGAGCTTACCCTGGTTTTCATGGCGAAGGGTTTATTCTTCGAAATTAGGGCATCATCGTTTCACCATGAAGTTTAGTCATTCGAGGTCTTTTGAAATTTAAGTTCAGGCGCATTCTGAATCTTGTTGGTTGGCGTCGATTTTGAAATCATTTGAATTGCAATTAGCAGGGTTTTACATGATCATTCAGTTGCTGGTCCGCGTGTTGTCATTCGTCGGGTTTCCGAGGTGTCCGCGGAATTTCTGCGCACCCGGATAATCCCGGTTTCGGCCAATTCCGTGGGGTATAGCGAATTCTAGAATATTTGAACTATCCGCGAAAATCCTTCCTGTCCAGACTTTTTCAATTTTCCTGTCTGGTTTTATTTCTTTCGATTTCCCGAAGATAGGATTAATGGAGTAAATGCTAAATGCTAATTTCTTGTTGCTAAGGGATGAATTTCATGATAATCTTATAATATTATGTCCGTACTAACGATCTATTTGGCGAATGATGCCTTGGCAGCAAGAATCCGTATGGGTCGGATTTCTCCGGAATTCCGCCCTGATTGGATTTTCCCGGTTTACCTTGTTTTCCCGGATTGCTTTGTTTTCCAAATTTTCAAGGATTGGTGATTTGTGATGGATTTCAATGGCTTTATATGATTTTGTGCTAACCTTTGTATTGGAATATGCATGATGATTGGATACTCATGACATGCTTTTGTGAGTGCAGGCTAAATCAAGCAAGGCTGCAGCAGGGAAATCTAAGGGTGACACGGAGGGGTCCTCTATTTCAGAGGTAGAAAGATTAAGATTGGACACTAAAAGTCAACTGCCTGATAGCAAAGTATTCTCTGTGTGGTCTGAGGTCTCTGACACCAATGTTGGAGCATGGAGATACAAGGAGTTTAAAGAGACAACAACTAAGAAGGATCTGTCGATCCTGAGGCAGGGAATGATGAAGTCTGGATTAGTTCATGTGGCAGGGTTCCCTCCTGCAATCCAATGCTATGAGTTAATACCTAAGTGTGCACGACAATATAATTTTGACACACAAAGGGTTGTCAGTACCGAAGGAAGAGTCTTAGCGAATTTCAATCCTATTTCTATTGCCCAGGCCTTTGACATGCTAGATTTTCCTTCTATGTGCGCTCTAAACATGGACTTGGCTCGAACATATTATGAGAATGAGCCAACCAAAGCTCAGCAGATGATTAATTCTTGGTTGGAAAAGCCAAAGTCACACTACTCCAAATTGCCCAAGGAATTGCACAGGGTTAGATTCAGATCGGATATTTATGATGCAATCACATTCTTGAGCAGAGTGGCCGGATTGAAGAGTGCTGGTGTGTTAGAAAACTAGATGGTCCATGTGATTAAAAAGATTGAACAGGGAACCAATTACCATTGGGCAGGACTTATTAGTGCTGTGATTGATAAGCAATTAAGGGATGTCCTAGAAACAAAGAAGCTCACCATTTCTTCCTATGTGGTGTATGTGTTAGCTAGATTCTACCCATACAGGGGTTTGAATCCACAGGGGACATTTGGGCAGGATATAGTCTATGAGATATATCCAGAATTACACCTAGGACATCCAGACTACAGAAGAGCCAATGATGCATTCACGATGCATATCACTAGGATGCTTCAAAATGCGAAGCATGTGAGACTGTCAGATGGAGTGAAGGAATTGATAAAGAGATATGGATCCTGGTTCATTCAGTTTCCCACCTTCTCTTACATCAGAATTGACGGATGCTCGACTGCTCCATACAGGTTACCTAGGTACCCTACTGATCATATTGTGTTATTGGAAATTATTAGACAGATATGTGAATTTGATGCAATTGTCAAAAAGGAGAAGCATAAAACAGGTTTTGGTGGGGATTTCCCTCTTGGAATTGGCGTAGCGGAGGTGTGCCCTTCCATTCAATCAGCACACATAGCTGGCGATGAGTTGGTAGCTCATTGTCTCTCCTTCCACTCCAAAAGGACAAATTTTGATATCATCGGGGAAGCACAGAAGAAGGCTACCAAAGAATACCGTCATAAGGATGACCTAGAAGACTATTGGGCCAATATCAAAGATGATTTTGAGGCAAGGAAGAAAAGGTACTCTAGGCTTCCTGTCGAGGTGATTAGGCAATACAATGTTAAGTTAATCCCTGACTAGTTAGAGGATGATGGAAATCTGGTGCAAGACCATGCCTATGAGTCTGTTAAGGATAGATCAATTAGAGAGATAAACTGGAATGATGATGAGATAACTGAGCTGGAGGACCTAATGGCTCTTGTTATGAGATTTACTACTTCATGGCTAAAACATAAGGTTTGGGAGTTGGAGAGTGAGAAGGTACCCTGTACCTTTAATTTGATGGGAAATCTCAATCCTATGTCTACTTCAGAAGAATCCGGGGAAGATGACCCCAAAGGGAAAACTAAAAGGAGCTCACCCTTCAAAATAAAAATCAGAGGCCCTAAAGAAGGTGAGCCAGAACCAAAAAGAAAGCCAAAAGGGAAGAAAAGAAGTAGAGCTTTGAAAATAGGCAGGTCCTCTGATGAGGAAGGATTTGAAAAGCCAGAAGAGGAGGATGCTCCTCCACCGCCAAAGAAGACAAGAACAGCTAGGGTTTCAAAGAGGAAAGGTCAGGATACCTCGAAGGATGAGCCTCCGATTGTTGATGTGGAGAGTTCAGGGGAAAAGACAAAGGTTTATTCGAGGAAATCAAGGACTCCATCCCCTAAGGAAACTATGCAAAAGATGGATCCTCCTCCAATGTCACCAGTTGTGAAGCAACCTAGGGCTTCCCCTTCGCCAAGTGTACCTGAGCAGGAAACAACCCATCAAGAACAAGAAACTAGTGGAGAGGTAGAACCTTTTAGGGAAGGAGAACTCTTTGGTGCAGCAGCCGAGTTTGAAGTTGAAGAGATAGAAAAGCACCCTTCCCCACTAGTCCAATATGAAGATTCTCCGGCAAGTAACAAAGGTAATGGATCGTCTGAAAAGGAAAGCAGTCCTGTTAGAACCCCATCGCCGGTGCAAGAGGTGGAGATTGAAGTAGGAGATCAAGCTGAGCAGTTCCCTGAAAAGGAAGAGGATAAAACAATAGAACAACATGAAGAGGCAAAAATAGAGGAAATACGGGTGGAACATGTTGTGCCGGATTGGCTTGAAAAGGAGATTACAAGGAAGAAACAAGTTGTTGTTGAAGACACTCCTTTGGATTGGGATGAGATGCTATCTAAGATCGGTAAAGGTAAGAAGAAGAAGGTGGCCAAGGTAGTTTCAAGAATAGAAAGGGACGAAGTGAATAACAGGGTAATCCACATTGCTACCCCTGCTGCGGACAAGACTAGAGAGGATGTCACTGGTGAGGATTATAATGTGCAAACTTTTAACCTTGGGCCAGCATCTATGGAATAGGATATTTAGGAGTATGAAGGGTCCAGTGCTGTGATAGTTGGCAGATTAAGGAAAGAGACTCAGACCAAGTATGAGCTGAGAAAGGAAAATGAGAGACTTACAAAATGCTTGGAAGAGGTGATGAAACCTCTGCAATCTCGTCACCCATCTTCCTCTGCTACTCCTGGTTTCCTGCCCAAGGAAACTATTTCTGAGATTGAAAAGATGAAAGCCTTTGCTCAGACTACAACGGATTGGTTAAAGGATGTGCAGGTGAAAGGAGACAATGCAATCAAGAATGTCCTTTCAGGTTGGAAAGATGCAGTCAGGGCCAAGGAACTGTTGGAATATGTGTTATCCCAGGATAAGGAAGATATTGACCTCCTGCTGCAGAAATCCAAAGTAATTATGGAATATGGAAAGGATCAGTTGGTAGTAGATGGGATCCTTCCTTCCTCCAGACTTAATGAGCCTTGGGAATGGTTTGAGGCTTTGCAGATTCAGCAGAAGGCCATGAGGATGATTCAGAAGTGAAAGAAGTTGATAGATGGCGACCTGACTGGAGTGTATGAGCGATGTATTGCATTTTTTGAGGTTATGACTGGCAGGAGGAAAATTTCTCCTAAATACCTGAGTCTAGAACAGTTAAGGGAATGGTGGCATGATGTTTATGCCCCAGATGCTGAGAATGTCATAACGGGTCACCAATTGGATGATGCAGCAACTTATTTGGCGGTGATGGATAAGTATCAATCTCACAGGGATGATTGGAATAAGACTGTTAGGCAGTCAAAGGAGGAGATTGGCTCCATTGAATGCAGACTTAGGATCTTTCCCTTGCCACCTGTTACTGAGCTAGATAAAGTGTTTTTGAGGGTTCAAGGATCGTTGGCCCAGAGTAAGGATAAGGGAAGCGGTAGTTAATGCCATTTTGAGATTTGTGCTTCCCTATTATTATAGGGCTTATGTTGATCCGGGCTACATTGGGGAGTGTGTCTAGGCCGACCTTGATGATGTATCGGCATTTAATGTGTGCCTTATTTTAAAATTCCTAAGGCCGACTTGTTTTGGCTGTTTTATTTTGTAGATGTTTGGTTGGGCCGACATGTCTTGAGAAATTATTATAAAGGGCATTCATGCCTCATTGTAAAGGGCTAAGAAGAAAAAGATAATAGAGACAAGTTAGATCAGTAAGAGCTAGAGCATTTTGTAGTAGGAGTAGTAGTCAATTTCTTGAAGCAAATATTGTAACAAATAGTGGAATTGTTGCAGCATTTTGGTGATCTAATACAATAGAAGGCATTCTGGTTTTCCTGGTGAAATCTCGTGTTAGTTTATCTTGCATGGTTCCTGTTGTTTCATCTTTCAAATTGCTTAAAGATTTAGAATTTAGTGTCCTGGAATTAGATTAGTTGGTGAATGATGTTCATGATTTCATATTTGGAATGTTTGTAGCAATATCTGGTCTATACTCCCAGTAACTATCTGATTGTAGTAGGCTGGTGAAGTCAACCTGGACCATATATTTACATGTGCTTAAGTTCGATTGTGGATGAATATCTATGATTTGAAAATCTATATACCTTAGAAGATTGCACCATTCTTGTGATATTGCATTGTGGGTTGATCAAGAATTGGTTACTTGAGATTGGTCCATTCCAGATATCTATTATTTGCATTATTCATTCTACAAATAGTTTAGATCTTATCATATCTTTGCACCCTTATCTTTTGCTATTTCTTTATCATCCGGTTAGATTTAGGATTTGAGATCATCATATTGCACAATCTGATAAATTGGAAAGATACAGTTTGCTTGTAGTAAGGTCCGATTGTGGTTACCAAAGATTTCACATATTATCTGAGTTGTTTATGCATTGTCATGACCTGACACCCGAGAGACCTTGGGGTGATTTTCAGTAATTTATTGTTGAAAATTACCTTTCAAGAGAGATAGGATATTGTATTCTGTCTGAGTTGTTGCTGTGTAGAAAACACCATCAATAGATTGGTGCTAGAAGGAGGGCTGAATGAGCACACTGGATCATTTCTTGAACGCCATATCTCTAGAGAGATATAGGAGAAATACCAGATCTACCCCAGGAGAGGAAGATTTACAGGAATTACAGGTCCCACTAGGTCAAGAAGGACTCGAGAAAGGGGAGAATCATCATCACCCATCCCTTCACCAGCATCATCCATATCTTCACATCCAGAAGTTGAAGCCATACCCATCCTGAGGCAGTTCCCATTCAATAACTTTAGCCTATCGTTAACCAACCACAACCACCACCCCCACTTTTGCCAATGGCCTTCCTTGCTAATAATCCATCTCCTTTGTTTTTCAATGCTTACAATGTAATGCCCAAAAACCCTGAACCCTTTTGTTCAAAGTTCCATGTCAATGACCCAAACAGGGCTGCAGAAGAGCACATAAGGATCTTCCAAACCTGTCTCAAAGATAGAGGGATTGTTCATGAGGATGTTGCCAGTAGGTTGTTTCCTTATTCACTAGGAGAAGAGGCTTTTTACTGGTACAATCATCTCCCTTCGGGCTCAATTCTTAATTGGAATGACCTTGAGACTGTCTTTTTACAGAAGTTCAGAATACCCATCAGTGCCAATGAGTTATATCTGCAATTCACTAGAGTCAAGAGAGAGGTCAACGAACCAATATCTAGTTTCAATAATAGGTTCCACCACGCATATACCAGACTTCAAGACCCCTATGTCCTAGACAATAATACAGCCTTGGGAGTCTATTATGAAGCATTGGATAGCCTCACAACCACCTTTTTGAAGTGGAGACCTAACCCTCCAGCTAACCTAACTAATGCCTATACAGAAGCGGTTAAGCTTAGCATAGATCTGAGACAACATGTGACTGGACCGTTGCCTTCTTTAGGACTAGTTGCACATCCCAATCAGGTTCAGGCTATAAATCAGGCACTTACCAATCATACTCCAATCATGAATCCAGTACCTCAATTACCTTTGGTGCCACATCCTGGTCTCCCCATGAGCCAGGTTTCTCCTATGATGAATTTTCCCCAGCAGTAGGTTAACCAGCCTATGTATCAGCCACAGCCGAATAGTTTCCCTGCCTATTTGCAGAATTCAGAAGTGTTGCATCAGTCTATGGGATCTGCTACAATGCCTGTCCCTCCTCAGAGTAATCCAAGTCAGCCCCCTTATGTAGATCCAAATAAAGAAATGATTGACGAAATGGCTGAACAGATAAAGAAGCTGAACCTAGAGGTGACCTACTTAAGGAATCAAAACAACCAATTACAAGCTACTCAGAAGAATATACAATCTGGTCAGAATAGGGAATTTCCACAAGGGCATAATTTTGATAGAGGACAGCGTAATGAAAGAGGATTCTATAATGACAGGGGATATAATCAAGATAGGGGTTACAACAATGACAGAGGCTACAATAATGATAGGAGACATAATTTTGACCGAGGACAAGGTAGTGGATCAGGATTCGATAAGAGGCAATCACAAGGAAAGAACAAAACATGGAATACGGGACCCAATAATGGAGGAGTTCCCACCCCATTGGATCAACCAGCTAATCAAGTGGTCAACCAATCTGCAAATCAGCCAGTCAGTCAAGACAAGCCTCCCAATGGTGTATATCTGGCTGAAGCTGCCCTATCAGGATGGTGTAGGCTCCATAAGACAAGCCATCATTCAGAATTAGAATGTCCAGAGTTCCAAACCACAGCTTCCATTTTCCAGTATGAGGTGGAGAATAATGCAAATGGGCAGGAGATTGTTCCCTCCAGCCCTTATGATTCTCCTGTGCTGGTATTAAATCACGCTCCCTTCCCAGCAAGTAAGGAAAATGTACCAGAGGAGGAATCTGATTTTCAGGAGGGGAAAACAGATCAAATTTGTAGTGGGGATGAAGTGGCTCAGTTATTCAATGAAGAAACAATGAATGATAATGGCCCCCTCGATTAGGAAGAAGCTTATGTTGAAGAGGTACAGATGTTCCAGAGGCAAGGTTTGAGAGATATGCCTCATAGGCGCCCACAGGCTAGGGGACCTTTCACTACTTCCATTCCTCCTAACAACTTCAGTACGCCCCCAGATCCTAATGCTAGCAATAATCCGTCCTATCCACATGTTTCTAGACAATACCTTTCGAAAGAAAGACAGGCCCAAACTGACCCGCAGAAGGAAAAAGGTTGTTCAAGCAGGCAAGGACAAGGCGGAGGAACCTTCTAGGGAAGCTTCCACTGATATGAATGAGGAGCAGATGGCTTTGTATGTTGCTGAGGAGTTCAAGAAATTAAAGGTAAATCTTTCAGTATTTGAGTTATTAAGGTTCCCTCCCATTAGGAAGGCAGTTTTAGGTACTTATGATACACATCTTGTGTCTTTGGATAAACCTTCTAATGAGCATAACAACAAGATTTCTAGTTCTCAACCTGTGAAAATACAAGATCAGACACACACTCGGACTGACTTTCCCCCTGGAGACAAAGGAAAAGAAAAGGACAAGACTCAAGTGGCTCAAGTAGATACTCAGCCAACTTTGTTCCAAGGGAAGACAGAAACCCCACATTTTCTGATCTCTGTGCGCATATTTGGTAAGAATCTACATAATTGTTTACTAGATTCTGATGCTTCCACCAATGTGATGCCATTTGGAGTATGTAGAGCTTTAGGGATTACACCTGCTGACTCTCAGAAGAAGGTAACTCAATTGGATAGAACTGAAGTAAATGTGGTGGGAGAATTAAACATGATTCACATGCAGATAGCTTCGGACCCAAGGATTCAACAGGTTATCAATATTCAAGTAGCTGATATTCCGGATGCGTATGGTTTGATTCTAGGAAGAGATTTTACTAAGGCTTTGAATTGTTATGTGTCTACTGATCACTCTCACATGTGGCTTCCCTGGAAAGGAGTGCCCAATCAGATCAGAATTGAGAGAGAGCCAAGAATGAAATACATGATTACAGAATACCAAAAGACTTCAACAGAAGTTCTGATATCAGAAGTTGGCATGGGAAATTATATGTTGTTGACACAGTATGAGGAATTAGACTCAGAGGAGGTATTGATGCTACACACGATGCCTATTGATGTAGAAACAAGATCCAGCCATGTTACTATTCTGACAAAATTAGTGGAGGAAGAAGAGGAAACTGAAGATAATCAGATCAACCTACTAGACAGTTTTCAGGAATTCATCAAGCAGTGCGTTGAAAATCAAATTCACCCAGGTAGAAGGACAAGCTTTGAAGAATTACTCTTACCTAATTGGTGTAGAGTTCATAATGCTTCCCATTCAGAGTTGGAGTGTTGTTTATGCCAAACAACAGTAGAACAAGTGCAGAAATGCATGAATCCAACCTTGGCAGTTAAAACAGATATACAAAACCCTCAGGAAGACTATCAAGAAAAGAAGTTCATGTTATCTAAAAAACCATCCAGCAATATTAAGCCCAAGGATGTGATGAAGAAGATTACAGCTACTGAGTGTTGGACACTTAGATTTGATGGATCCAAGTCCAAGCATGGAGCTGGGGCAGGGTTTGAACTGATCAGTCCAAAAGGTAAGAATTTCTTTGCAGCCCATAGGCTTCAATTTCATTGCACAAATAATGTAGCGGAATATGAGGCATTAATTCATGGACTTCTTATGGCACTTAAGAAAAATGTTAAGATTCTGCAAGTTTTTGGTGATTCTGAGTTGGTAATTAAGCAAGTAAGGAGACAATATTTGTGCCACGATAGAAGAATGACTAATTATAGGCACAAAGTGTGGGAACTCATTGAGGGATTTGATGCCTTCAATATTCAATTGATACCAAGACAAAAGAATCAAACTGCGGATTCTCTGGCTCAGGCGGCAAGCACCCTGCAGCCTTTATCTTTGTCAGGTTTGAAGAAGTTCACTGTGGAATTGACTCCCGTGCCATCGGTTCCAGATAATGTTACTAACTTCCAGGTGTTCGAAGATGACAAGCATATTCTAGATTTTATCACAAATACAGACGTTTTTGCCTCTCAAATCATTGATGAAACAGAGCTCCAGGAAGCAGAACTGGATTTAGGAGTGATGAATCTAAAATCAAATACTATTCCAAGGGGAATGGTACAGTTGGAAATAATTTTTGATATGGATAAGATCAAGGATCAGGAACAAGAATCAAAGAAGGAGTCTATCAATGGACAGTGTGATACTTACAATATGGGAACTGAAGATAACACCAAGAACATTTTTATTGGCAAAGTATGCACTCCAGAAGAAAGACAAGGAATAATTACAGCATTGCGTAGCTTTCCCGATATAGTAGCCTGGAGTTATGAGGACTTGAAAACTTATGATACATCAATCATAACTCATACTATTCCCTTGAAGCCAAGTGCCAAGCCTTTTAGGCAAAGACAGAGACCAATTAATGCATTATTGGAACCAGTCATACAGAAAGAAGTTCAGAAATTACTATCTGCCAGAATCATATTTCCTGTCAGACATTCAACATGGGTGGCAAACCTGGGTCCAGTGAGGAAAAAGAATGGAGAAATTAGACTCTGTGTTGATTTCAGGAATTTGAACAGATCGTCAGAAAAAGACAACTATCCAGTCCCTTCACTGGATGAAGTACTTCAAGTGGTTAATGGATCTCAGATGATGTCTTTTCTGGATGGTTATTCAGGGTACAGTCAAGTAATGGTTCAATATGAGGACAGACACAAGATTGCCTTCACAACTAAATGGGGTACCTTTGCCTACAGGAGGATGCCTTTTGGACTTATTAATGCAGGAGCTACATTCCAAAGGGCTATGGATATTGCTTTTAAAGATATCATAGGCAAATGCATCATTATTTATATGGACGACCTGACTATTTTTTCAAAAAATAGAGGGGATCACATCTCAGATTTGCGCAAAGTGTTTCAAAGGTGCAGAGAATTTGGCATATCTTTGAATCCTAAAAAGTGTATTTTCGGAGTAACAGAGGGAAAGCTGCTAGGACATGTGATATCAGAGAAGGGAATTGCTATTAATCCAGAAAGAGTGGAGGCCATCCTGAAGATTCAACCACCCGCTAGCAAAAAGGAAATGAAATCTTTCTTTGGCAAGATCAACTTCGTCAGAAAATTCATTACTAGATTTGCTGAAATTGTTAAGCCACTGAATGCAATGTTGAAGCAGGATGCTAAGATCGAATGGACTACAGAAGCAAAGGAAGCATTTGTAGAAATCAAAAGAGCCATTGCGGATGTTCCAGTATTGGTAAGTCCTAACTACAGCAAGCCTTTTCACATCTATTCATTTGCTTCAGACCATTCATGTGTAGGAATGCTAACTCAAAATTTTGAAGAGGGAAATGAGCAGCCCATATCCTTTATGAGTGCACCATTAAAAGATGCTGAGTTGAGATACCCAAGTGTAGAAAAGCAGGCATATGCTTTGGTTAGAGCAGTGAAGAAATTCAGATATTATATCCTCAGGAATAAGGTTTATGCAGTTGTCCCAGACCCTGCAGTCAAGTTACTTCTGATGCAAAATGAGCTTGGAGAGTGTAGAGCTAAGTGGGTGAAAATGCTACAAGAATACGATATTGAGATCCAGCCCATGAAGTTGGTAAGAGGACAGGGACTTACTTAGACCATGGCTGAAATAGGCCCTGAACTAACTGTCCAGAATTATAACATTGGGGAGGTTTCCCCAGATGGCTGGTATGATGACATAGTTTATTATTTGCTGAACCAATGATCTCCAGGTCATCTTAATGCTGTTCAGAGGAGAGCCATACGATTGAAGAGCAAAAGTTTCATGCTAAAGGTAGCTGTTCTATACAAGAAAAATCATGAAGGCATTTATTTGAGGTGTCTCAGAAAATAGGAAGCTGAGAGGGTGATAAACGAATTTCACGAAAAGTATGGCACTGGCCATGGTTCTGCGATTTCCACAGCAAATCAGATTTTGAGGGTAGGATATTACTGGCCCACGCTATTCAAAGACGTCCACCATCATGTCAGGACCTGTCACACGTGCCAGACCGCAGCAACAAGGGAAAGGTATGCAGCACTTCCGCTCCAACCGGTCACTGAGGTAAGGCCTTTTGCTCAGTGGGGTATGGATTTCATAGGCCCCATCAACCCACCATCTTCTGCAGGACATAGGTACATTCTCACTATTACTGATTATTTCACAAGATGGACTGAGGCTTTTGCTTGTAGGCAATGTACATCTGAGGTAGTGATGGATTTCTTAGAATATGCTATTCTTAATCGATTTGGCTGCCCTATTGCTGTTGTCTGTGATAATGGTCCTGCTTTCGCATCTTTGAAATTTTCAAATTGGGCTTTTGATCATGGCATTATTGTAAAATTTGCGTCCAATTATTATCCTCAGGGTAATGGCTTAGCAGAGTCGTCTAATAAGAACTTATTGACTGTCATCCATAAGCTGTTAGAGAGGAACCCAAAAGACTGGCATACCCAGCTTTGGTTTGCCCTTTGGGAAGATCGTACAAGACTTAAGTCATCCATCAGAACATCTCCTTATCTCTTAGTATATGGTCTAGAGCCAGTATTCCCTATTCAACTCAAGATCCCAACTTTACAGTTTATAAATGAGTTTTATGATGAGGGGGATAGAAGGGAGGCTAGGCTAACAAAACTATTACACCTTGAAGAGAAACGAGATAATTCCCTTGAAAATTTTGCTAAACATCAGGGGGTAGTTAAGAGGTGGTTTGACAGGAGGGCTAAAGTCAAGGCCTTCAGGATTTCTGACCTTGTCCTATACTGGGATAAACCTCATGATTGAAAAGGGGACCATGGGAAATTTGACAAATTGTGGCTTGGCCCATATCAGATTGCTGAAATACTTGGAGACAATGCCTTCCGTCTGAAGACTCTCACGGGAGAAGATATTCCACTGCCTGTCAATGGGCAGTATTTGAAACATTATTTCCAGTCCTGAGCTGTTTTCAGCTCCCTGCTTTGTATATAGTTAGTTTAGGTTGCTTTTTGTTGTTTTGTTCGGTTAGAGTAGGTTTCCTTTTGCTCTGCTTGTTCTGCTTTGGTTAGAATAGGTTTGCTTTGGTTTGTTTATTTTGGTTTGCTTCGCTCTTGCTCTTGGTTCTTTCTCTTTTGGGGATCCCTGGTTGCATTTGTATGACAGTGGTAACAAAGTAGGTCTGATGTTCTTGGTATTTCTTTTACTCTAATCATCCTTCCAGGGCATTATGGTATGAATTCCCTGCCCAATGTCACTTATCCTTGTGCTGAGGCAAAGGGTTTTCTAGTCAGTCTGAACAGGAATACATTAGGGTCTCATATTTTGAATTAAAGATACCTGAAGTTGCATGAGGTCCTTATGAAGTTTGAACAAGTGAAAAATCCTTTCTTCTGCTCTAGTGCCACTGTGGTTCTCATCCCTGAGTGTGAACTTCATTGTTTGCAGGTTGAAGTGAAAGCAGTGAAAAGATAAGCAGTATACAAAAAAGAAGAAGAGGGAAATACATATTGAAAATAAAAAAAGGTTTGAATTCAACTTATCAGGGGGATCTGGATATCTCTACCGGGGCTATAGACGCCTGTCTGGCAGTAGAGCTATGTTCATGAGAATCACAGCGATAACCTCGTCGAGGCTATGGACGCTTGACTGGCAGCGAGGCTCTATCCAGGTTACTTTTAGAGTATGAATCTTTATGTAGCTTGTTTATACCAAGTTTGGTTCCTGTTGTAACTAAAGGAGGATAATGAATGCATATGCACACACTTTGACCCTGGTGTAGGAAAGTTTGGATAACTAGGGGCTTCCTTGTTTTAACATGGGTGGTGGCAGGATAGGTGAGTTGAAACCATGAGTTCTGGGTTCTTGATTCCAGTTTGTCATCGAAATGCTTGGGAGCATTTCCCCAGCGGAGTCGCCATTTGTTGTGCAGTTTTGCACACACGCCCCACTTGGAGTAGGGACCCCCTCTTTTCGTGATATCTTTTGACCTTTGGTTTTATGAGATTTGTCTTTTTAAGTTCCTGAGATGTTGGTCTTACTGGTTTCGGTCTTGCCCTAGGGTTTGAATTGGTTAAAGTTGGGTTTTGGTGAAAATCCAGGTTTTGACCTGAATCCGGGATTTTCCAGCTCCGGCAGATTCTCCCGGGCCTTGGCTCATTGTCTGTTCATTGCTGTATTTTCCGAATCCGGGTTTCTGCTTGACTCGGGGATTTTCCGGTTCTGGCGGATTTTCCCGGACTGCGCCAAAATCTTGAACTTCGTTAGAATCCCGGTTTCTGCCATATCCGTGAAATTCGTGTTCATCCGAATTTTCCGCGTATCTTGGGATTTTCTGAAATTCCATCCTGGGCTCGGGTTTTTGGAATTTCTGACATGTCTTGTCGTTCATTAATGCTCAAAGTACCTTTGCTTAGATGCGAATATGGAGGGATTAAAGGCTTTAGATGTCATTTGGACTTCATTATTCACTTGTTTGCTGCTTTAGCGTCTGAGTGCATTCTTCATTTGAGCTTTGATCATTGATCTTGAGCTGCTTGCGTGTGGATTGGTGGAGCACAGATTAAGGTTTTTGTTGCTAAGGCATACTCATTTTGCAGTCGCTTCTTCGAGTTCGAGTTTCGTCTGGACTAATCCATGGTGGGTTATCATTGGCCCTTTCATTTGTTTGCATGATGATTGAACTGTTCTATGTTGATTGATGGTCATTTCGGGTCAGCTTATGCTTGGTTACGATTTTGTGTTTATCGAATTGGGGTTTGACCCATCTTTTCGTGAAACCTCATCACCCGTGCCATGTGTGCTTGTATTTATCCATTAGATGACGGGTGCATCCGTTTGGAAGGTGTTCTGGGTCAGATTTTTGCCCTCTAAGTGCGTAATTTGCTGTATTGTGCGAGGTTAGGGTTTTTTCGATGCTCGGCTCGGATTAATGAATTTGTTATGATTTGTCTATCTTGCGCCTGTATTAAGCCAGTTTCGTGCTTTGTGGGGACTCAGAGTGCTTTAGATTCATCTTTAGGGATAGTGTTTCAAACCCCGAGCTTACCCTAGTTTTCATGGCGAAGGGTTTATTCTTCGAAATTAGGGCATCATCATTTCGCCATGAAGTTTAGTCATTCGAGGTCTTTTGAAATTTAAGTTCAGGCGCATTCCGAATCTTGTTGGTTGGCGTCAATTTTGAAATCATTTGAATCACAATTAGCAGGGTTTTACATGATCATTCAGTCGCTGGTTCGCGTGTTGTCATTCGTCGGGTTTCCGAGGTGTCCGTGGAATTTCTGCGCACCCGGATAATCCCGGTTTCGGCCAATTCCGCGGGGTATAGCGAATTTCAGAATATTTGAACTATCCGCGAAAATCCTTCCTGTCTGGACTTTTCCGGTTTTCCTGTCTGGTTTTATTTCTTTCGATTTCCCGAAGATAGGATTAATGGAGTAAATGCTAAATGCTAATTTCTTGTTGCTAAGGGATGAATTTCATGATAATCTTATAATATTATGTCCGTACTAACGATCTATTTGGCGAATGATGCCTTGGCAGCAGGAATCCGTCTGGGTCGGATTTCTCTGGAATTCTGCCCCGACTGGATTTTCCCGGTTTACCTTGTTTTCCCGGATTGCTTTGTTTTCCGGATTTTCAAGGATTGGTGATTTGTGATGGATTTCAATGGCTTTATATGATTTTGTGCTAAAATTTTGATTGGAATATGCATGATGATTGGATACTCATGACATGCTTTTGTGAGTGCAGGCTGAATCAAGCAAGGCTGCAGCAGGGAAATCTAAGGGTGACACAGAGGGGTCCTCTATTTCAAAGGTAGAAATATTAAGATTGGACACTAAAAGTCAACTGCCTGATAGGAAAGTATCCTTTGTGTGGTCTGAGGTCTCTGACACCAATGTTGGAGCATGGAGATACGAGGAGTTTAAAGAGAGAACAGCTCAGAAGGATCTGTCGATCCTGAGGCAGGGAATGATGAAGTCTGGATTAGTTCATGTGGCAGGATTCCCTCCTGCAATCCAATGCTATGAGTTAATACTTGAGTGTGCCCGACAATATAATTTTGACACACAAAGAGTTGTCAGTATCGAAGGAAGAGTCTTAGTGAATTTCAATCCTGTTTCTATTGCCCAGGCCTTTGACATGCCAGATTTGCCTTCTGTGTGCGCTCTGAACATGGACTTGGCCCGAACATATTATGAGAATGAGCCAACCAAAGCTCAGCAGATGATTAATTCTTGGTTGGAAAATCCAAAGTCACACTACTCCAAATTGCCCAAGCAATTGCACAGGGTTAGATTCAGATCAGATATTTATGATGCAATCACATTCTTGAGTAGATTGGCCGGATTGAAGAGTGCTGGTGTGTTAGAAAACTAGATGGTCCATGTGATTAACAAGATTGAACAGGGAACCAATTACCATTGGGCATGACTTATTAGTGCTGTGATTGATAAGCAATTAAGGGATGTCCTAGAAACAAAGAAGTTCACCATGTCTTCCTATGTGGTATATGTGTTAGCTAGATTCTACCCATACAGGGGTTTGAATCCACAGGGGACATTTGGGCAGGATATAGTCTATGAGATATATCCGGAATTACACCTAGGACATCCGAACTACAGAAGAGCCAATGATGCATTCACGATGCATATCACTAGGATGCTTCAAAATGCAGAGCATGTGAGACTGTCACATGGAGTGAAGGAATTGATAAAGAGATATGGAGCCTGGTTCATTCAGTTTCCCACCTTCTCTTACATCAGAATTGACGGATGCCCGGCTACTCCATACAGGTTACCTAGGTACCCTACTGATCATATTGTGTTATTGGAAATTGTTAGACAGATATGTGAATTTGATGCAATTTTCAAAAAGGAGAAGCATAAAACAGGTTTTGGTGGGGATTTCCCTCTTGGAATTGGCGTAGCGGAGGTGTGCCCTTCCATTCAATCAGCACACGCAGTTGGTGATGAGTTGGCAGCTCATGGTCTCTCCTTCCACTCCAAAAGGACAAATTTTGATATCACCGGGGAAGCATAGAAGAAGGCTACCAAAGAATACCGTCATAAGGATGACCTAGAAGACTATTGGGCCAATATCAAAGATGATTTTGAGGCAAGGAAGAAAAGGTACTCTAGGCTTCCTGTCGAGGTGATTAGGCAATACAATCTTAAGTTAATCCCTGACCAGTTAAAGGATGATGGAAATCTGGTGCAAGACCATGCCTATGAGTCTGTTAAGGACAGATCAATTGGAGAGATAAACTGGAACGATGATGAGATAACTGAGCTGGAGGACCTAATGGCTCCTGTTATGAGATTTACTACTTCATGGCTAAAACATAAGGTTTGGGAGTTGGAGAGTGAGAAGGTACCCTGTACCTTTAATTTGATGGGAAATCTCAATCCTATGTCTACTTCAGAAGAATCCGAGGAAGATGACCCCAAAGGGAAAACTAAAAGGAGCTCACCCTTCAAAATAAAAATTAGAGGCCCTAAAGAAGGTGAGCCAGAACCAAAAAGAAAGCCAAAAGGGAAGAAAAGAAGTAGAGCTTTGAAAATAGGCAGGTCCTCTGATGAGGAAGGATTTGAAAAGCCAGAAGAGGAGGATGCTCCTCCACCGCCAAAGAAGACAAGAACAGCTAGGGTTTCAAAGAGGAAAGGTCAAGATACCTCTAAGGATGAGCCTCCGATTGTTGATGTGGAGAGTTCAGGGGAAAATACAAAGGTTTATTCGAGGAAATCAAGGACTCCATCCCCTAAGGAAACTGTGCAAAAGATGGATCCTCCTCCAAAGTCACCAGTTGTGGAGTAACCTAGGGCTTCCCCTTCGCCAAGTGTACCTGAGCAGGAAACAACCCATCAAGAACAAGAAACTAGTGGAGAGGCAGAACCTTTCAAGGAAGGAGAACTCTTTGGTGCAGCAGCCGAGTTTGAAGTTGAAGAAATAGAAAAGCACCCTTCCCCACTAGTCCAATATGAAGATTCTCCGGCAAGTAACAAAGGTAATGGATCACCTGAAAAGGAAAGCAGTCCTGTTAGAACCCCATCGCCGATGCAAGAGGTGGAGATTGAAGTAGGAGATCAAGCTGAGCAGTTCCTTGAAAAGGAAGAGGATAAAACAATAGAACAGCATGAAGAGGCAAAAAATGAGGAAATCCGGGTGGAACCTATTATCCCGGATTGGCTTGAAAAGGAGATTACAAGGAAGAAACAAGTTGTTGTTGAAGACACTCCTTTAGATTGGGATGAGATGTTGTCTAAGATCGGTAAAGGTAAGAATAAGAAGGCGGCCAAGGTAGTTTCAAGAATAGAAAGGGACGAAGTGAATAACAGGGTAATCCACATTGCTACCCCTGCTGCGGACAAGACTAGAGAGGATGTCACTGGTGAGGATTATAATGTGCAAACTTTTAACCTTGGGCCAGAATCTATGGAACAGGATATTGAGGAGTATGAAGGGTCCAGTGCTGTGATAGTTGGCAGATTAAGGAAAGAGACTCAGACCAAGCATGAGCTGAGAAAGTAAAATGAGAGACTTAAGAAATGCTTGGAAGAGGTGATGAAACCTCTGCAATCTCTTCACCCATCTTCCTCTGCTACTCCTGGTTTCCTGCCCAAGGAAACTATTTCTGAGATTGAAAAGATGAAAGCCTCTGCTCAGACTACAATGGATTGGTTAAAGGATGTGCAGGTGAAAGGAGACAATGCAATCAAGGATGTCCTTTCAGTTGGGAAAGATGCAGTCAGGGCCAAGGAACTGTTGGAATATGTGTTATCCCAGGATAAGGAGGATATTGACCTCCTGCTGCAGAAATCCAAAGTAATTATGGAATATGGAAAGGATCAGTTGGTAGTAGATGGGATCCTTCCTTCCTCCAGACTTAATGAGCCTTGGGAATGGTTTGAGGCTTTACAGATTCGGCAGAAGGCCATGAGGAAGATTCAAAAGTGAAAGAAGTTGATAGATGGCGACCTGACTAGAGTGTATGAGGGATGTATTGCATTTTTTGAGGTTATGACTGGCAGGAGGAAAATTGCTCCTAAATACCTGAGTCTAGAACAGTTAAGGGAATGGTGGCATGATGTCTATGCCCCAGATGCTTAGAATGTCCTAACAGGTCACCAATTGGATGATGCGGCAACTTATTTGGCGGTGATGGATAAGTATCAATCTCACAGGGATGATTGGAATAAGACTGTTAGGCAGTCAAAGGAGGAGATTGGCTCCATTGAATGCAGACTCAGGATCTTGCCCTTGCCACCTGTTACTGAGCTAGATAAATTGTTTTTGAGGGTTCAAGGATCGTTGGCCCAGAGTAAGGATAAGGGAAGCGGTATTTAATGCCATTTTGAGATTTGTGCTTCTGTATTATTATATGGCGTATGTTGATCCGGGCTACATTGGGGAGTGTGTCTAGGCCGACCTTGATGATGTATCAACATTTAATGTGTGCCTTATTTTAAAATTCCTAATGCCGACTTGTTTTGGCTATTTTATTTTGTAGATGTTTGGTTGGGCCGACGTGTCTTGAGAAATTATTATAAAGGGAATTCATGCCTCATTGTAAAGGGCTAAGAAGAAAAAGATAACATAGACAAGTTAGATCAGTAAGAGCTAGAGCATTTTGTAGTAGGAGTAGTAGTCAATTTCTTGAAGCAAATATTGTAACAAATAGTGGAATTGTTGCAGCATTTTGGTGATCTAATACAATAGAAGGCATTCTGGTTTTCCTAGTGAAATATCTTGTGTTAGTTTATCTTGCATGGTTCCTGTTGTTTCATTTTTCAAATTGCTTAAAGATTTAGAATTTAGTGTCCTGGAATTAGATTAGTTGGTGAATGATGTTCATGATTTCATATTTGGAATGTTTGTAGCAATCTCTGGTCTATACTCCTAGTAACTATCTGATTGTAGTAGGCTGGTGAAGTCAGCCTGGACCATATATTTACATGTGCTTAAGTTCGATTGTGGATGAATATCTATGATTTGAATATCTATATACCTTAAAAGATTGCACCGTTCTTGTGATATTGCATTGTGGGTTGATCAAGAATTGGTTACTTGAGATTGGTCCATTCCAGATATCTATTATTTGCATTGTTCATTCTAGAAATAGTTTAGATTTTATCATATCTTCGCACCCTTATCTTTTGCTATTTCTTTATCATCCGGTTAGATTTAGGATTTGAGATCATCATATTGCACAATCTGATAAATTGGAATGATACAGTTTGCTTGTAGTAAGGTCCGATTGTGGTTACCAGCATTTCACATATTATCTGAGTTGTTTATGCATTGTCATGACATGACACCCGAGAGACCTTGGGGTGATTTTCAGTAATTTATTGTTGAAAATTATCTTTCAAGAGAGATAGGATATTGTATTCTGTCTGAGTTGTTGCTGTGCAGAAAACACATCAACAGTAAGGTTTTCTTGTAACCTAGATGTTTCTTGGGTTTCTTGATTCTATTGGAAATTGACTTGTTGACAAATTTGGTTGATTTCCACTCTCTAAGCACGAGAAAAATGTTGATATGCTACTGGACCGAGGGTGCTATAAACTCTTATTTGTCAAAAGCAACAATTCTTGAAAATTGATAGATGCGCTACACTGTACCCTATATGCACTTCAAAAATAGGCATATGCGCTAGAGAAAGAGTCAAATGCGCTACAATATACCTCAGATGTGCTACTTTGTGTCCTATATGCGCTACAAAAAATGTTTTCATAGTGACCGAAAATTGTTTTTAGGATATCCAACGTATGCACTAAAAATATTGATGTGCGTAAACAAACCCTAAAAGCACTAAACTATTTGGTGAATGTGCTAGAACAGACCTTATATGTGCTGGTTTGTGTCCTATATGCGCTAAAACAATTTTCCCAAGTAGTTTTTGAAACAGTTTTGACTAGTTTTCAACTGAATTTTTGGTATGTTCATTTTGGATGGTCCTTTATCTGAATTAGTGTGATTGAAAACACAACAAACACTTTGAAAACAATTGTTTTTAAGCCCTATACTAAACATCAAGTGTATGCTCAATTTTTTTTTCAAAAAGTGTTTTCACAAGTTTTATACATGACGAACAATTTAGGTAGACTCGCTCTTAGTACTCAAGTAGGTCATCATAATAATCACAGCCCACATCTTAGAACTGTGTCGACTCACACAACCGTGTCACCCCTGAAGGGGTGCCTATGTTTTTGTCTTTTCCAGGCGCGTACTCAGAGTGACGAAAGTGGATATCGGATCCCCTGAGCAAATGGTCCTTGGCAGTTATATGGTGAGTATCTTGGGGGCAGATTCTTCCCTCCTCTTGCATTGTGATTATCAGGATGTTCAAAAACTGACACGGTGAGCTACTACACTAGGTTCATAGTAAGGGTTTCCGTTCGATGCGGCAATAATAAACTCCCTCAGGATACCTCCCAACCTTTAGAACAAAGGATTTGGGGATAGATATCTTGCACACTACCGACAAAAGTGGGTTTCCCTAGATTCGCTTTAAATTTTATAGTGAGGTGGAATAGTCTGGCTTTGACTTGAACCCACTTGGGTTGTTCCTCTTGGGTGAGTACTTTTTCCCACAAGAGCAGACCCTCTAAAGGATTTAATAAAGCATTAAAATTGCATGAATGTAAAAGGAAAGTCTGGTATTCTGGTCACCGGGAGAGCATAGACCTATTGCCACAAACATAATAGACAATGTTCTTTTTAAAGCCCAAATCACAATGACCTAAACTATGCGAAGATGTTGCTTCACGAAAGAAAGTTGTTCAATTTTAACTGCAAAAATCATTGTGTGGTGACTATCCTCGATTGCTTCATTTTAAATCCATGTCTACCCTAGGGTTGCTTCCTTTTAAAAACCAGATGTGACTATCCTAGATTGGTTCTTTTGAAGCCCGAAAAGATCCTATTTGTGGAAGGCGTTAGACTCAGAACCTTGTTTAGTTACAACCTGCATGTGCTAAAAGATCACGTATATGCACCAAAAAAATAAGTAAATGCACTAAAACAGATAATATAAGTGCTATAGAAAGTCCTAAATGCGCTAAAAGAAAATGCAGCAAAAATAAAATTATATATATATATATATTACAAAGTTTTAATAAACTGAGTTGAGTATGTGCGCCATTTTATTCCTTATAAGCGCCATTATGTTCCCTATATGTGCTGAAATAGTTCTGAATGTGCCGAAAGACCTGTAAAAGTGTCGTTAAAAGCCCTGGATGCGCTACAAAAACCTACATATGAGCTACAAAAATTAGTGTATGAGCTAAATCGAAAAATTTTGCCAAAAAATTGAGTTCTAGAACTCGAAATCCTATGAAATAACCTACAAGTAAATGTTAAAAATGGGGCAAGGCCCCACGGTGGGCACCAAAAATGTGTGATTGATTTTAGAGTGTGATAAATATGTAAAAATAAATAAATCAAACACACTGATAGAGCATTATATCAAAACATAATTCAAATGAAAATAAACACAAACTCTTTCTTTTGTCTTTGATGTCGTCCTATCATCCTCTATCTCTAGTGTTTTTGTTGATTCTAGTTGGCTCTCAGATCTTGGGCTAGGCTCAACAAACAGTCTTCCTAGAGAACAAGATAAAATATGAATGCATGCAATGCTATGTTAAGATATGATTATACTGATACTAGACATGACTGATAAAATGAAAGATTACAAAATTGATAAAAACTAAAGATGATAAAAACAATGCTAGAATGCTAAAATGCTATAATGCTAGAATGTAATTAAATTCTAATGCACATGTGTTGTAAGTTGTAGGTGTAACCAATGCTTGGATTTGCAGAGATATTTATAGAGTTTTTGAAAGCTTCTGATTGACTGATGTGATCAATGATTGTGAAAATTCCTAGCAGATCGAAAGGTCGAAGATGGATAAGACTGGAGAGAAAAATAGAAGAAAGCAGAAAGCAAGATTTGTTTTCTTTTTTTCTTTAAAGAGATAAGATGAGATGATAAAGATGAATTGTAAAAATCACCTTTTTGTGAGATTATGGAAAGATTTCGAAGATAAATAATGAATTATAAAATTCAGTTATTTATTTATTGGTGACATGGAAGATTTTTCTTAATCAAATAAGATATTCAATTAAGATTTAGATAATAATAAAAGATTTCATAATTAAATAAAATGTTTAATTATGATTTGAAAAGATATTAAAGATATTTAATTAAATAAAGATATTTAATTAAACTTTTAGGAAATGAAATTTAGATGACATTAATTAAATATTTAATTAATTAGAAGAAAGATTTGAATAGGAGAAAGGAAATTAAATTCAATTATATCAAGGATTTAATTAAACTTAAATGTGATCATTAATTTAAATAAACAATGATATTTATTTAATTAATTAAGTGGAATTAAGAAAGTGGTAATTAAATAAAATGAATTTATTTAATTAAAGTGAATGAACAATATAATTAAATTAATTAAATTTAATCATATGTAGAAGACTTTAGAGAAATTAATTAAATAATAAATATTTAATAAAATGCCAGGATTAATTAGACATGACCAATTTTATGCATATACAGAAAGTATGGCCAAACGACAAAGAGATGAGAATTAAGCAGGTCTGGGGTCTAAGGGAAGATCTAACTAGTCTTAATTGGACAAATATTCTGGCTAGGAAGTCTACTGTGTGGGTTCCTCCTTAAAGAGAGTGGATTAAGTGTAATTTTGATGGGTGTTCTCAGGGTAACCCGAGTATGGAAAGGGTGAGAGGTATACTCAAAAACCACTTAGGTGACTGCATTGTGAGTTATGGTGTTAATTTGGTGTTCAAACAATAAGGCAAAGGTTATGGTTGTCTGGGGGGTCATAAAGACTCTAAAGGATTATGGTTATAAAAAGGTTATTCTGGAAGGAGATTCAAAGCTAATTATGGATATTTTGAACGGAGGTGTTGCTATCCCCTGAGAATTAAAAGATATAATTGATAAATGTTTTTCACTTATGAGATTCTTTACTCATTGCATGGTGCAACACGTGTATAGAGAAGGGAATATATCTGTTGACTGCACTGCCAATGAAGCGTTGAGGTGTAATGGGTGGACCCGCTAGGTCAATAATCAATTATCAATGTCATTAAAGGATAAGGTCCTAAAAGAAAAAAATGAATATGTTTGCAACTTGCAAAGATGATGACCAGGAGAGGAAAAGGAAGTGTGGGTGATCTTGTGATTTAAAGGGAATGAAGTATAGTGATGAGGTAAGTGGTACAATGTCGTGAAGATCTCCTCCTAAGGAAAAAATAATAATTGTTTCCTTCCTGAGATGGTTAAGGATCACATGGCCTTAATCAATTTGATGAAGGGTGTCAAATCTGAGTGTGTTGATACGCCTTATGTCAATTCCTCCAACAATTGTGAAGATTTGGCTTATATAAAAATTAATGTGCCATTTATTAGTTGTAAAAATAATAATGATCTTGCTGCCCTAGGAAATGTGTTATTGGATTTATCCAAGAGAAAGTTCTCAAAAATTACTTCATTTTATGTTTCTTTCCAAACTGGTTGTGTCTTTTACAAGTTTGGTAGGAAGCCAAAGTGGAGTAAGGTTATGAAGAAAAGTCTGCAAAATTCAAAAATCTTGCAGAGCACAAAGATGGGTGGGCCTGTTGGAAATATGTGCCTCAATCCCATAGGCTGAAACCTCTGAAAGGGACAAGTCAGTGTGACATCTTTAGTGTCTGGCCGACTAGCAGCCTGAATCTTGTTGAACACTTCAAGTCGTTGTGACCTTGCTTCAGTCTCACCGAATGAAGTCTATCACTATGACCTATTGTGTTTGGTGTGACCTTTTGTCGAGTGGAGACCTATGGCCGACAAAATGCTCTTATCGGGCGTCAGGGAGACTCATAGCGACCAGCGGCTTCAGAGTGACTTGAACACTAGGGAAGAAGTCCTAGCGACTGAAGAAAGTCTCACCGATAGCATATGGCCATTGGGGTAACTCAAGGGTCTCAGGAAGAAGTCTCAGCGATGAAGAGAGGTCTTGCCAACGGGGGAAATCTTGGAGTCATCGGTGTAACACACTTGCTTCGATATGAAGTCTTAGCGATGGTGGGTTGTCTTGCTGACAACGACTCACTAGGATGTTGAGGAGACTTATGGTGACTGAGTCATCGGGATAACCTATGGTGGCTCGATAAGGAGTCTTTCCGACAGTGGACCTTTTCGGTGTAACTTGGAGGCATCGATATGACCTCTAGGTGAAAGCGGTAAGTGTTACCGATTGTTTGGACACTTCATAATAACATGAAGTATTCACTGTGATGTCTTGGCGATAGAAATACGTCTTGTTGACTATTGGATGCTTTGGTGTAACTTAAGAAGTCTCGGTGTAACCTATTGGCGAGTGGTAAGTCTTGCTGATAGCAATGTTGAGGTCGATGTGACTTGTGAATAGCGATATGAGTCTTGCCGATGAGGAAATTCTTGGCAATATCAGATGCTAAGTTGTGTGGCATTGGGAGACATGGTCAGTGTCTCATTGACATGCCAACACAGATTGAAGCCTTTTGATTGAGTGAAGACCATCCTATGTGGCTCATTGTCGACCAATCAGAGAAGCCGAATGGGAACCGTTGGAAGATAGTTCGTTGTGGCAGTTCTGAGAGGAAGCTTGACATACAGGAACGACATGGTTATAGTCTGTAATAATAGATGATATCTAGTTCGATGGATCAATGGATTGCTGTGTGATTGTATGATCAGTGGATGAATTCTATTATGTGAAGACTGTAACATGAATGTTTTGTATCAAGGTTGTTCATGGTGAATGCTGTTGTAAACTAACATTAGAAAGATAAGTCAAAACTTTGTTTGTAATCTTTATTACTGTAATACAAAGTGACTTCTCTTGGTGTGGTGGGTTTTTCTACCATAAGGGTTTTCGCACGTATATCTGGTGTTCATATGTGTTTGTCTATTTCTCTGTTTCAGTAATCTCTTTCATGTGCATCTTAATTGAACTGTAATTGTAAAATTTAAAAGGTATCTCTACATTCTTCCTTGAGTTTTTGGCATTAAGAGAGTTGCTTCCTCATCTAGCTTTCCTTACAAGTGGTATCAGAGCCTAGCCAGTTGTGTTATCCTTGTGGGTACATTGGGTTTTTTTTTCATTTCTATTCAGTGGGATTCTTGTAGAAGTTTTTTTGTTCTAATTACAGATTGAGATGGCTAGCACGTCATGAAAGATTGAAATAGAGAATTTTAATGACAACAATTTTGAGTTGTGGAAACTTAAGATGGAGGATCTCTTAATGGATCGTGATCTTTGGATTGTTGTGTATGGAGTGAAACCTACATGAATGAAGCAAGAAGATTGGGACCTTGCAGATAGAAAGTCTAAGAGGCTAATAAGGCTCTATTTGGTAGACTCCGTTCTTTTCAATGTGCATGAAGAGAAGACTAACATCTATTTATCAGGGGAAGTCCTTGGTGAATAAATTATTCCCGAGGAAGAAGTTGTACACTTTGAGAATGCAGGAAGGGGGGTTTGTAGCTGATCATTTGAACACATTCAACATGTTGATTGCACAGTTAACTTCTGTTGGTGTAAAGATTGATGAAGAGGATCGGTATATGCTTCTATTGTGTTCTTTGCTAGACTTGTGGGATCACTTGGTGATGGCTATTGGGAGTACAACATCGAATTTCAAGATGGAAGATGTTGTTGCTTCTTTTTTATTAGAAGAGATGAGAAGGAAATATTCTGAGATGGCGAATGAGGCTCTTGCTGTTAGAGGAAGATCAAAAGAGAAGGGCAAGAAGAAGGACAAGAAGTCCAAATCAAAATCAGAGGGGAGATCAAAGTCTCCTGGAAAGAAGTCCAAGGTGAAGTGCTGAAACTGTGGGAAACCTGGTCATGTCCGAAAGGATTGTAAAGAGGAGAAAAAGAAGAATAATTCTTCCGACAATGAGTCTTCTTAGAGTGATGTAGATGCCTTCATTGCAGCCTTGCCTACACAAGCATAAGATGATATCTGGCTGATTGATTATGGAGCATCTTTCCACATGAAATCTCATAGAAACTGGTTTACAAAGTATGAATAATATGATGGTGGAAATGTGTACTTGGCAAGTGATTCAACTTCAGAGATTGTTGGCTGTGGAAGAGTCAGAATCCAATTCCCCGATGGTAGAGTGAAGGGAATCAAGGATGTTATGCATATACCAGGTCTGGCTCAAAATATGTTGTCTGTCAGTAAGCTGAATGATATTGGAGTGCAAGTCACGTTCTCTGGAAATGGCTGCAAGATGACTAGAGGCTCAATGGTGCTAGCAAGGGGTGCTCGTATTGGTACCTTGTACAAGCTGGATGCACATGTTGTTCAATGCAACAGTTTCTCTGTAAAGTCACAAAAGGCTACTCATGGAGGAAAAGAGGGAAATGTTCCTAATTGTATAAACTCTATGGAAGTTAAACTTCTAGCAGAAAAGACTATGCTCTGACATCATAGGCTAGGCCACATTGGAGAGAAAGGTTTAAAAACCTTGAAGAATAAAAACCTGGTTGAGGGGCTTGAAGATTGTAACCTTGATTTTGAATTCTGTGAACATTGTATATATGGAAAACAACACCGTGTTTCATTTTATTCCAGTCCTCATAAATCTTCTGGTTTGCTAGATTATATTCATTCTAATGTATTTGGTCCAGTGAATGTTCCTTCTTTGTCTAAATCGAGATACTATGTGTCATTTATTGATGATTATTCAAGAAGAGCATTTGTATATTTTCTGAAAAGTAAATCAGAAGTGTTTAGTTAGTTTAAGGAATTTAAGAACCTTGCAGAAAATCAGACTAGAAGAAAAATTAAATGCTTAAGGATTGATAATGGCAGTGAATTTTGTTCTAATGATTTTGAGAGGTATTGTAAAGACCATGGGATTAAAAGACATAAGACTACACCTTATACTCCACAAAAAAATGGAGTTGTAGAAAGGTTCAATAGGACAGTGATGGAGAGAGCACGAAGTATGTTGAGTAGTGCTAGCTTGGAGGAGAAGTTCTGGGCTAAGGCTGTTGCTACTGCTTGTTACTTGATTAATCGTTCTCCAAATTCTGCTCTTGTGGAAAAAACACCTTTGGAAGTGTGGTCTAGTAAGAATCCCTCTTTGAGACACATTCGTGTTTTTGGCTGTGAGGCATATGCACATGTGCTATATGAGAAAAGATCTAAATTGGAGAACAAGTTTGTTAAATGTATTTTTATTGGCTATAGTGCTAGCATAAAAGGATACAAGCTTTGGAATCCTGATACGGAGAAGGTTCTGTATAGTAGAAGTGTAATCTTTCGTGAGCTAAAGCCTTCTACCTTGGATCTGCAGTCAGAGACAAAGTCAGAAAACAATAAGGATGTAGTTGAAATTCCTCCTACACCAGTGAAAGAGGAATTGAAAATTCAAAATGTACCTAAAAATGAGGAGAGCTCAAGTAGTTCTGAAAGTTCTGAAGAAGAAGAAGAACCTCAGCCTCAACAATTGAGGAGGTAAACTTGTGAAAGAAAACAACTTGATAGGTATGGGTTTTCTTTGATAGATTCCACTTGTGCCTATGCTTTAATTTCTAGCACCAATAAGCCTAGGACTGTGAAAGAGGCATTTAGAATGTCTGATTTAGACTTTTGGTTGGAAGCCATGAATGAAGAAATGGCATCATTAGAAAAAAAATGAAACTTGGAGTTTGGTGCCCTTGCCTAAAGGTAGAAAAGTTGTTGGATGCAAATGGGTATTTAAAAAGAAGATTGGTCTAGATGGCAGTGTGGAAAAATATAAGGCGGGGTTTCTTGCGAAGGGTTATTCCCAGGTAGAGGGAATTGATTATGGGGAAATTATTTCTCCTGTAGCTAAGCTGACATCTATCAGATTTCTTTTGTCACTTGCAACAGCGTATGACTTAGAGATCAAGTAGATGGATATGAAGACAACATTTCTTCATGGTGATCTTGAAGAAGAAATCTATAGGTTCCAGCCTGAGCATTTTGTTGAGAAAGGTAAAGAGAAACTGGTTTGCAAGTTAAAAAATTCTTTGTATGGGTTAAAGAAGTCACCTAGAATGTGGTACCAGAAATTTGATACTTTTGTATTGTCTTTGGGATTTGTAAGATCAAAATCTGATCATTGTGTCTATTACAAAGCTGAAAGTGATCAAGTACTTATTATTGCTCTCTATGTTGATGATATGTTGTTCATAGGCAATAGTAAGTTGATGATTTATGATCTTAAGTCTTAGTTGTCTACTAAGTTCGAAATGAAAGATCTTGGTGCAACAAGGTATATTTTGGGGATGGAGATAACTAGGGATAGGAATGGTAGAAAACTTTGGCTCAGTTAGAGTAAGTATATCAAGACTATTCTAGAGAGATTTTGCATGAATGATTGCAAGCAGCTAGTTGTTCCAAGTCTTGCAAGGAACGAAGCTATCTATTAAAGACTGTCCAAAATATCCTCCTGAGATGGAGGACATGACCAGTGTACCCTATGCTAGTGCGGTTGGTAGTCTTATGTATGCAATGGTCTATACAAGGCTAGACATTTCCCAAGTAGTGGGAGTTCTTAGTCGGTTTATGGCTAATCCTGGAAGGACAAATTGGGATGTTGTGAAGAGAGTGTTTAGATATTTAAAGGGGACTTTAGATTTTGCTTTGTGTTACCATGGTAACTTGGTTGAATCACAGAGGACTCTCAGTATTCGAGGCTATGTGGATTCTGATTGGGCAGGGGACATTGACAACAAGAGGTCCACCAGTGGATATATTTTCATGTTGAATGGTGGTGCAGTGAGTTGGATGAGTAAGCGGTAGGATGTAGTCGTTTTGTCCACTACAGAGGTTGAATACATGGCAGCTACACATGCTTGTAAAGAAGTAGTTTGGTTAAAACGTTTGTGTTCTAATATTGGTTTTGATGCAGGGAAAATAACTATTTTTTGTGACAGTCAGAGTGCAATTTGTCTGGCAAAGAATCCTACTTTCCATGCCAGGATGAAACATATAGATGTACAATACCACTTTGTACGAGATATGGTGGAGGATGGAAAGGTTAGTTTGGAAAAAGTTGACACTCTGGAGAATGTTGTAGATGCGTTGACGAAACTAGTGAGCATAGAAAAGTTCAGGTGGTGTGCCAGTTCAATGGGCCTTAGTGCCCATGATTTTCAGTAGTTTTGTTGTGCTCTGGAGGTTCCTGTGTGATCTTCATCAAGTGGGAGATTGTTGGAAATATATGCCTCAATCCCATAGGTTGAAACCTCTGAAAGGGCCAAGTTGGTGTGACATCTTTAGTGTTTGGACAACTAGTAGCTTGAATCTTGTTGAACAGCTCAGGTTGCTGTGACCTTGCTTCAGTCTCATCGAATGAAGTCTATCGATGTGACCTATTGTGTTTGGTGTGACCTTTTGTCAAGTGGAGACCTTTGGCTGACAAAATGCTCTTATCGGGTGTCAGGGAGACTCATAGCGACTGGGGGCTTTAGGGTGACTTGAACACTCAGGAAGAAGTCCCAGCGATTGAAGAATGTCTCACTGATAGCATATGGCCATAGGGGTAACTCAAGGGTCTCGGGAATAAGTCTGAGTGATGAAGAGAGGTCTCACCGATAGGGAAAATATTGGAGTCATCGGTGTAACACACTTGCTTCGATATAAAGTCTTAGTGATGGTGGGCTGTCTTGTCGACAACGACTCACTAGGATGTCGGGGAGACTCATGGCGACTGAGTCATTTAGATAACCTATGGTGGATCGGTAAGAAGTCTTGCCGAAGGTTGATTCTCTTGCTGATAGTGGAATGTTTCGGTGTAACTTGGAGGCATCGGTATGACTTCTAGGCGAAAGAGGTAAGTCTTACCAACCGTTTGGACACTTCAGAATAACATGAAGTATTCACTGTGATGTCTTGGAAATAGCACTATGTCTTGCCGACTGTTGGATGCTTCGGTGTAACTTAAGAAGTCTCGGTGTAACCTCTTGGCGAGCACTAAGTCTTACTGATAGCAATGTTGAGGTCGGTGTGACTTGTGAATAATGATATGAGTCTTGCCGATGAGGAAACTCTTGGCGATATTGGATGCTAAGCTATGTGGCATTGGGGAGACATGGTCAGTGTCTCACCAACACTCCAACATAGAGTGAAGCCTTTTGACCGAGTGAAGACCATCCTATGTGGCTCGTTGTCGACCAATCAGAGAAGCCGAATGGGAACCGTTGGAAGACAGTTTGTTGTGGCAGTTCTGAGAGGAAGCTCGACAGAAAGGAACGACATGGTTATAGTATGTAATAGCAGATGATATCTGGTTCGATGGATTGACGGATTGCTATGTGAATGTATCATCAGTGGATGAATTTTATTCTGTGAAGACTGTAACGTGAATGTTTTGTATCAAGGTTGTTCATGGTGAATGTTGTTTTAAACTGACATCAGAAAGATAAGTTAGAACTCTGTTTGTAATCTTTGTTACTGTAATACAAAGTGAATTCTCTTGGTGTGGTGGGTTTTTCTCCCGTAAGGGTTTTCCCACGTATATCTGGTGTTCATATGTGTTTGTCTATTTCTCTGTTTTAGTAATCTCTTTCATGTGCATCTTAATTGAACTGTAATTGTCAAATTTAAAAGGTATCTCTGCATTCTTCCCTGAGTTTTTGACATTTGGAGAGTTGCTTTCGTATCTAGCTCTCCTTACAGGGCCGAGGAAGTGCATGGAACCTATGAACTGCTAGGTGCTTAAACAAAATGCAGACCTGTTGAGACTTTTTGAAAGAACTGGTATGGTCCCCTTTTTCAAGGCCATGAAGGGATATAATGAAAGTATTACTATAAATTTTACTAATTTGTGGAGGAAAGGGAATGTGGCAATAGGAGTAGTCAAATTTGAGGTGACAACATAGTTTATTGCAAAGGCTACTAGTTTGCAAAATCGGGGAATCAAGGTGGAAAAAAAGAGTGGTGCCATCTACCAATTTTTTGTGGAAAAAATTCTTCATGAATACGAGAACCTTACCAAATTCCAAAATGGCTATGCTAGGATCAAGCTCTCGACTCCTTATACCCTGGTGAGTATGTTTGTCATGCGATATTTCACTCTTGAAGGAAGATATATGACAGTGCACGCGTATCATTTTCCTTTGCTGAATCATATAAGGCATGGTGAAAGAATTAATTTTTCATTTTATTTACTTTCTTCCTTGCAAATTAGCATTGATAATGGTGAAATCCCTCCCCCGCATCAAGGATTAATGCTTGCCCTTTACAAGCATGCGTTAGCACTGAACCCTCATGGTAACCCTTTAGCTACCAGACTGGATAATGAGAACCGTAATGATGGTAATGAGAACTGCAATGTTGGTGATAATGAGGAATCATTAGAGGAGGAAAACACTGCAGAGGAACCTAACCTTGGTCTCCCTCCTATTACTACTTCTAGAAATGAGCTAACCCCTGCAAAAAGGTCTTCCCCTACTGCCAAAAGCTCTAATCCCCCAACCTTTGTGGGTTTGATGAATACCACTAAAGGCTCCATTAAGCTTGATCTTGTTAAAGTGACTCTAGAGAAGTGCAAGCACTCCCCTCTTCTCCTGAAACTGCCCAAGTCCAAGAAGTTGAAAAAAGAGCCTAAAATTCAGGGTGAAGTTATTACCATAAGTGAAGAAAAGGAGGGTATGCAAATTGATGACTTGAAGGATACGGAGCAGTGTTAGGATGGTGGTGGTCATAGATCTGCATGCTTGGCCAAGGCTGCATCCCAAGATAGGAAAGGGAAACAAAAAGTCATCATCCATGAGGAGGAAGAGTTGGAGGTGGAAATAATTAAAGCCCAGGTTGATGAAGAAAGTGATGGGATGAAATTTGAAGATATTTCATATGACATGGGTGAAGAGGAATTGAGGAGGAGAATGAAGATAATGAGGAGCATATAGAAACTAAATATGTTTAGAAGAATGAAAACCTGACTGCTCTTGAATCTAGGAATACTGGCAATGATACTACTATTGAAGACGCTAGCATTTATTATCTTCTTGAAGACTAACCTATATGTAGGTGCCAATGGATGATATGGAAAAATCTCTGGTCACGTTGATGAAGGTTGTTAGAAATGTGTGCCTCAATCATCACAGGTTGTAACCTCTACTGGAGCAAAGTCGGTATGACATCCATCATGTTTGGCCGACTAGCAGCTTTGACACATTGTGTTTTGTACAAGTCGCTGTGACCTTGCAGAAGTCTCGCCGAACACTATTCTTTGGAGCCTATCACTGTGACAGTTTGTTCATTGTAACCTCTCACCGCTCGTGGAGATCTCTGGCCGACAGGCCATTCTATCGTATATCAGGGAGAGTCTTGGATGTTCGCTATGAGCTATCAATGATATGAATGTCTCGTCGATAACATTCACTTGGTGTCTTCAGGGTAACTCAGATGTTTCGTTATAAACTCTCGGCGACAGTTCTTTGTCTCACCGACTGTATACATCGGTATAACATGAGATTGTTTGGTAAGAAGTCTTACCGATATGGAAGTCTTTCCAACTATTGTTTGGTGCTCAGTATGACTTGTGAGCATTCGGAGTAATGTGTCAGTGAAAGGTATGTCCTGCCGATAGTAGTATGGCTCCAGAGTAACATAAGAGATCTCGGTGAAACCTCTTGGCGATAGTTGAATGTCTTAGCGATAGATGGGTGCCGATGGAAATGCTAATGTTTTGGTATGACTTATGGACCTTGGTATGAAGTCCTAGCAAAAGCGATGGGTCTCACCGACTATTGGATGCTTTGGTATAACTTAAGAAGTCTCAGTGTAACCTCTTGGTGAGCGGTAAGTCTTGCCAATAGTAATGTTGAGGTCGGTGTGACTTGTGAATAGCGGTTTGAGTCTTGCCGATGAGGAAACTCTTGCCGACAAAAATGAAATGAATGTTAGTGGATTCGGTATGACTGGTGGTGTTTGCTACATCATCTCATCGACTGTTGGGACTTACGCTGATATAAAAAATGAAGCCTTTGGGCATCGGGGAGACATAAATAGTGTCTCACTGACATGCCAACACAGTATGAAGCCATTTGACCGAGTGAGACTATCCTATGTGGCTCATTTTCAACCAATAGGAGAAGTCGAATGGGAACCATTGGAAGACAGTCTGTTGCGACAATTTTGTGAAGAAGCTCGACAAATAGGGAACGACATGAATATAGTTTGAAGTTGCAGATGTTCGTGGGTTTTGTTGGTTCGAAGAACAATTGTGTGAACAATTCAAATTGTATCAGAGTGTTTTCTATTCTGTGAAGTTTGTGACTTGAAGGTTCCTGTACAAATATTGATCATTGTGAAAGCTACTGTATTTTGACATCAGAAAGATAAGTCTGATATTTGTATGTAATCTCCATTACTGTAATACAAAGTGATTTCTCTTGGTGTGGTGGGTTTTTCTCCTGTAAGGGTTTTCCCACGTATATCTGGTGTTCATATGTGCTTGTCAAATACTCTGTTTCTATTATTGCTTTCATGTGCATCTTAATTTGACTGTAATTGTAAAATTTGAAAGTGTATCTACATTCTTCCCTGAGGTTTTGATGTTAGGAGAGTTGTTTCCGCATCTAGCTTTCCTTACAAAGGTAACAAACAACCTAATGCATAGAGCAATGATCGGTGTTGTGTCTGGGCAAACTAAGATCACTAGGAAGCTGCAAAAGCTAGGAAAGATGGATGACTTGAAGGAACTAGATGAGAATGAGGGACCTGACTGGAGAGAATATATCTCTCTAATTGGTGATTACTAGGACCTATTTGGAAAATCCAAGTAATGGATTTTCATCTTTTTTTTCTGTTTATGGCTACCTTGCTCTTTTTGTTGTTTCATTTTAATATCCTGGACTGCTATTTCCAAATAGCTCTATTATGGTTTCAGACTTGCTAGTATATGGTGGACTGGATCAATGGTCTTCGTAGTTTAAAGTACTCTAGTAGAAATATTTTGTTTTTAATTATGTATAATGGTTCTACGGTTACTATTTGTTATTCGGCCTTCATGCCACCTTGGACATGCTATTTTTTCATTTGGGCTAGTGGTGTTGTTTCCCACCCTATTTTATTTTTTGAGTTTTGGTTGTAACCATGGGATCAAGGCCCTTCCCTTGCTAATCTAATAAAAAACTTCAATATCTAGTGCATGGAAAAAAAAACAAATTTTGATGTATATTTTTCTCGTAATAACGTTTTAAAGTCAAACATGTCAGAATTTGACTTTTCATGGGACATCAACTATTGTCTATTTTTAAAATCATTTTCAAAAAATAAATTATACCCTTTTGAAGAGGACTCTCTCCGCTAGTGCACCATATATTTTAAAAAAAAAATAATATGTTTTACTATTTTTTTTAATTTCTAATCAATCTCTTTTTTAACTTTAACAACCTACTTGCATTATTTTAAAAATAAAATATATTAAAACTAATCAAAATATTAAAAAAATTACATATTTGGATTCAAAGACTTAAAATGAAAACTTAAACTTTTGTTTGTCGAAGACCGAAGGCTTAAATTACTAGTAAGTGGTTTTGTAGGGCTCTCCTCAATTTTCTTTATTTTAAGTGTCTGTTTTCACATCTAGAATAATTAGGGGGGGTTAATTTTACATGAGGTGGTAGGTGTATGCTCTTACCTGTTAGAAACCAAGATCTGATTGCAAACTAGAAAAATCACCTTCCACAGAAGAGAAAAATGAAAAAGTAGAGATTTGTAAAAGATGTGCAAATTAATATATTCGAAGTACAAATAATTATAAGAGATAATTTGCTTTATAAAAGAAAAGATGCATAAACCTAATCTTATCTTGAGCAAAAAGATAGCTCAGCAAGATAAGGATAAAACCTATAACTTAGGAATTAAATATGCCTAAGTAAACTTATGCAAATGTGTAATTAAATATTAATTACACTAACACCCCCCCATAAGTGCAACTTAGGGAGAAGTAGATTATTATGCAAATGATGTGAGATGGGTCCCGACAACAAAGGCTTGATTAGGTACCCATGTACAAATGAAAAGAGAGAGAAAACCCAGTGGGAAAACCCCCCCTCAATGAGATGAACTGCTACAAAGAATCACTGGAAGAGCACTAATGAAACAACACTGGAACCCCAAATCTGACAAGCAAGGAAAGATACTTCTATTTGAAAATACCATATTGAAATCACAAATGCAACAATAGACCCGATGCCAAGGAACAATGGAAACTCACATTCTGGATCAACACTGGAATTTGTAAGCAACAGTAGATGAAAGGATGAATGAAGCCCATAATGATGACAAAATCTAGAAGCTGTGTCTCTCGAAGCCAATGCCAAACTAAAACTAAAACTGTCCATAAGATGAGTACCATCAAGATTCTAGAACATTAACCATAAAAACATGGCCTTCAAACTAAGAAATATTTGAACCAATGCGGATCAAGAACCATAAAATCCCAATGTGTAGTGTGAACCAAAACAAACCAACGATGTGTCTAGCTAAGCAAGAAAGAAGCTAAGGGAAACAATAGGAAACCAAAAAAACTCATGCAATTTTTCACCAATATGAGGAATGGATGCAAGAACCCCTCTTAATGGAACTTTATATCAGTTCGTTATTACAGTACCCAACGATTGCAGAAGGAGAGAATGCAAAACTACATAAACATAAGCAAAAATGCAAACCTAGTGCATGAAAAAAAATGAATGCATGCATAAAATGAGGTACACATCTTCTATAAATGACCTCATATCTGCATAGAGGCTGAAACCAGCTTTCCAACGCCGTGAAAATTGTGAAAAAAGGATAAGCAAGTCAAAAGATACGTCTCCCGGAGTGAAAACAATAACATCTAACTTCCGAGGCCAAAAAAGACATCAAAAATGAAAAACTAGAAAATTACACCAACACCATTGCGTAGAGTGTCAAAACATCTTTCCCACGATATCTCGTTTGCAAAAAAAGGACACCATATGCCCAAGTTACGCCCATTTCCATGAAAGTGCTCCAAAAAAGTTTGATTTGGCCATCTGCAGCCTTCAAGGGCTAAAAAAAATAAAGCCCCTAGTCGCATGGGCGGACTAGGGGGCTGGAGGTAGCGTCTGGGGCTGAAGCTCCTGGTCACCCATGTGACCACCGCAGGAGCTGGCGAGTGCAGAAGGGGGTTGGGCAGAGCCCGCTGTCCTCTAAAGGACCGTCGCTCTGCATAAAGGAGCCCTCGGGGGCTGAGATCAGTGGAGCGGCTGGCGGTTTGAAGAACCACCAATGGTGGGCGACGTAGTGGTTGAGAAACGGTGGCCACCAGGTTGAAACCACCGGCGGAGGATTGCTGGTGGTGTAGCGGTGGTGGGTGGCCGCTAGGTGGCGGGCGGGTGGTGAAACCTTTTAAACTAGCAGCGCAAAAAAAATTGTGATTTTTTATTTTTTTCTATTTATGTGCCTCATAGAGCGTGCCTGGGGGTTGTACCGCCCTTGGGAAAATTTTTTTGCCTCTCCGAATGACTGTGTCCAATTCGGACAAATTTTATATCAAAATAGGGGTTTTTGGGCTTTGCGAATCAAACAACGAGGTTCGTTTGGGCCCAAAGTGCTCCAAAAATTAGGCGACCCCCAGATCTATTAGAAAAATCATCGAGCTTGAAACCCTCACAGATCTAGCAAACGGTGACCAAAATGAATGAAATAAAAGCCATTTCTGACTTTTTCCAGCACTCTGAATCCAATGAAAAACCCCAATTTGATCCAAGATGCTGCATAAAGATGCTCAAGGAATGAAACCCTCGAGGGACTCCGAATGAGCTCTGCAATGCAATCCTCCAAAAAGGCTGAGAAGGGGCTACAAATTGAGGCTCTGATACCATGTTAGAAACCAAGATTTGATTGCAAACCAAAAAAATCATCTTCCACAAAAGAGAAAAACAAAAAAGTAGAGATTTGCAAAAGATGTGCAAATTAATATATTCAAAGTACAAATAATTACAAGAGATAATTTGCTTTATAAAAGAAAAGATGCATAACCCTAATCTTATCTCGAGCAACAATATATATCAATAAGATAAAGATGTGAATTAATTAACCTATAACTTAGGAATTAAATATGCCTAAGTAAACTTATGCAAATGTGTAATTAAATATTAATTACACTAACATCACCTTGTGCAAACTCGGTGATCAGAAGCCAAACCCATTGCTTTCTTTTTTGCTTTCATATGGTGGGTTAATGAACCAGTGTTTTCTGTGCTTGAGATGGTAGGTGTATGCTCTCACCTTTTGCAAACTCAGTGATTAGAAACCAAAACCATCATTTTTGTTGTGTTAATCCCTTAGAGTGTCCGCCTCCCAACTTGAGAGAGGGAACAACCCAAGTGACACTTTCGTTTGGTCTGCTATATAAATTATTGTGATCATTGGGAAAATCTTCGATCACCTAGTGAGGATGTCCTATGCAGACAAGTGTCGCCCCTAGTATCCACATGATACGCCAAAATCCTTTCTTAGGAAGGGATTGCGAGGCCTCTTAATTGAGCTAATATTTTCTCATGCATAAACACCAATATTTCTCCAAAACACATATTAAGAACCAATTGTTTTAGTGGCCAAAAAACCCTTTTACTTGTTGGAATAGGAATGGTCGTTCAGAAGCCACCCTACATTCACTATTCATTATAGAGACAAAAAATCCCTAAAGGTCTTTGGATCTTAGGGGGTAAGAGAACTTGGTGTGCCCGTGCCGTGTAAGGGGAAGCCAGTGTCACCAAGATCTCTAGCTATCCGCTTTGTATAGGTGTTTGGAGAAATCCAAGTAGGGACTCAACAGGTAGTATCCACTTTCTAGCTTTGGTTGTGCTTGTGTACAAGTGTTCTCAAAATTTTTCAATACTAGTGAAACAATTTTGGGACTAACATAAGCCCCTACTCATATGTTCTCTGATTTTATATCAGAGTCACTCAAAAACTTTTTGTTTGCTCTGTTTTGTGTGTGTGTTCAAACAAATATTGCCAATACAAATCAAACACCACACCCGAAACATACAACACTTTAACCTTGAAAGGTACTAGGCCTACATATCCAAAACGAGCTTAACCTTTAATCTATTTAGATGAAGGACTTGATCACCTCATTTCTATCATTGTCTATTCATCCATCACCTCATCTTTTTGCATTAGACATTCCCCACATGTCAAATTTTCAGGTCATCTTTTTAGCTTGCTAACCTCTTGATTAGGAAGTTCATCAAACTTAGACTAGATGATAGCTTCAAATTTGTATTCTCTTGACCTTATCTTTCAAAAAAAATCATCCTAGTCCTTCATCATTTAGGTTGGTTCCTCAACTCATCAGTCCAGTTTGAGACCACCTTATCAACATATCCTATCAATACTATACCCAAGGTCATTGATAATTGAATTAGTTGTTATACCTATCTTAGTTTGATTAGCAACCATATCTTCAGTTTCGTGAGAGGTTTTAGTCTTCATCCTAGGTCATAGTACTCCATCCCTTCATCTCACATCTTGCATACACTAGTCATAGACATACTTCTGATTTTGATCATTATAACATTACCTTATTCACACCTTGACTATTATCACCTTGACTCTTAGTCATGGTATCATTATTAGGCATCCCTATATCTTCAAAAATACAAAAAACATAGCTTAGGTTGAATACCTTAGCTTAAGTCATGTACCTTTGCACTTTCATTTTCTAGAATTCACCTCACCATCATGTCTTCAATTCATCTTGATATGTTCCTAGTCAAATTGAATACTAGTTACTCTGCAATGGTCAATACCAACAAGCCATAGAATTCAAGAGACAATGGATCAATTCTCCATCCCAATCACCCATAGTCTCGACTCAACTATCCATCTACCCATCTTACCAACAATCCAAAAGATCTAGTCCTCCATCCACCTACCTTGAATATCAAGAGTCACTTTCCATTTATCCACAAAAAATGTCTATTAGTCATCCCTATCCTAACCTTGACAAGGGAAACCAACCTTCCACTAGTTCCTTCCAAGCCTCCACATCCTATCCTAGTCCATCATCCACTAATCCATTCTTATTCACTCCATCCCAAGCTACATTTAGTTATGAAAATACATTGGTCATGGTCTCCAAAATCACATCACATTGCCTACACCTTGGGATACATGTCAAAAAGAAAGTCCAAAGAATGACATCATAGCTTCACGTTCATGTCAAGATTGAAGCATTCGATCCCATGACCCCATCCTTAAGTCCATCCAATAAGTCCTTCTAGATAATCATGCGGTCTAAAACACACCTATTTTTGACCAAGATCCTACTCTTGAACATGAATTCCACAATGATCCTCTCATGGACCTTTATACCATCCATGATCAAACATTTGAAGTTGATCCTATCCAAACTCCAAACACCACCATTTCCAAAAATGAGACACTTTTCGAGCCTTTGGACACATAGATGATCTTCCTCTAGAACAAGAGTTTTCTACTCTAGACATATTTACAAATGATCAAGCTATAGCATAATTCACATGACTCTATGTTCATGAACATAAGGAAGGTTTCTACATTGACTTGGAAACACTGATATCTTTTGAAGAACCATCAAAATCTAATATTTCACAAAATCAGACCAAAGAAATCAATGAAAAAGCTATCCCACATAACAATGGAGCCAAAATATCCTATCAACTAGGATCATCCACTTTTATCAAATCAAGCTTTCTCACAGAAGAGAATATTCCGAGCAACAATTTCCACAATGATGGGTTTGCATCTTGTTTCCAAAATGACAGTTTCCATAATGAGTAGTGCTCTTCATAAGGTTGTTTCCAAATTTCCTTCCATCCACACCATAAAACATCATTGGATTTAAAACAAATGAACAATATTTAGTGTTCTATTTATTTAATATTAACTACATTCATTGAAAGCATGTGTGTACATTTGTATGCAGGTGAATTCAAATTTGAGTGCAATTTGTGATGGTGAATCCAAGGAATAGATCGAGGAAGTATGATCGAACAAGAGAGAGGAAGAGAAAAGTGGGTGAAGGAACATCTACTGAAGAACAACCCATGGAAAATATTGATGACCAAAGTGACATATAGGTACAAGAACAAACTGAACCTAGTAATAGAATTTTTTTCTATGATATGGAAAATCTGATGGAGATGGATGAGGATTCTCTTTTCAATAATATTTCATCTGAAGATATGTTATCTGAAAGCATGGTAGAATTACACTCTAAAAGAATATGGGATGAATTTTTTGAAGAAAAATATCTAATTGGAAGAGCACAATTAGTTGAAAAGTTATTTAGATGAAAAAAAATGGCCCCTGTTTTGGAGTTGTTAGGGGTTGATAATAGGAAAAGTCATCAGATTCATTAAAACAAACAATTGTTGAAAACTTGCAAGAAGCATTGAATTGTATTGAAAACAAGAGTTGATCTAGTGATCCAAGTGTTGCATGTAGACAATTGATGATTACAATTTCTAGTAAGAAATTATCACATAGAAGACAAGCTCAAGCAATTTCTGAATTACTAAATGTTTCTAGGAGAAGTGTTCAAAGGTATATTGAAAAGAGAAATGAAATAGATGAAAAATTTGAGAAAAATTAGGTGAATATTTGTAGGGTTCCTCGAAAAGATAGAATTTCAAAAGATGTAAAGAAACATGTGGGTGAATATTGGACCAACCACTCTTGTGTTTCTTCCAATAGAAGGGATACTATACAAATAATAGGTGAAGATGGTACAAAAATTTCTCATCCAAAACATTTTATAGATACAACACAAAGTGAAATTTTTGAAGCATTCAAGCAAGAATTTCCAAATGTGAAGATTGGTCAAAGGATGATTGAGACACTACGACCATCATTTGTACGTATAAATAAATTATGTGAAACTTGTTGTTGAAATCATGTTGAATTTGATCTACACCTACAATCGTATAAAAAAGCTATGGCAGTAATTAATTGAAATATAGCCATCCCTGGAAGCACAACAATATTTGTGAAGTCTCTTGTATGCGAAAAATCAAAAGATTTAGATGAATTCAATGTTTAGTGTATAAAAAATATATGTGATGATTGTGAAAATTTGAAGAATCATTTACAAGTTGACAATATTGAAATGCAAGTTATTTGGAAAAGATTTGAATATGAGACATACTTAACGAAGCTAGGAGTCGAGGCCAAAAAAATTGTTCTCAAAGGGAGTGGACTGCCTTACAATGAATTTATGAATAAATTTCACAATATCATATATCACATATCCAACATTGTCATGGTGCAAGATGGCAAGCTAAGCAATTTCATGATTCAAAGAATTAATTTCCACCAGGTTGTATTCTCTCTATTGTGGATTTCTTTGAGAACTATACATTTAGTCCTCAAATTTAGATTCAGAGTCAATATTATCATTTAGAGCAAGTTGCAATCTTTGTGCAAGTTTTCCATAGGCATGCTGAGTTTCAGGTAGATGGTATACAAATAAAAGATAATTGAATTATCATCAAAGAGGTTCACTTTTATATCAATGATGATATGGGTCATGATAGAAACTATGTAGCTCATTGTTTCAATTTTTTTTTTTGAAGACCTAAGATGATGTGGCATAAATGCTGAACAACACTGGATATGGTCTGATGGATGTGTTGGTGAGTACATTCACTTTTTTTTTAATTTTAAATTTGTTTATTTTTAACTTTGAGACTTAAATTGTTCAATTACTTATATATAATATGTTGTGTACACATGTATGCATGTGTATATATACATACATGTGCATGTATATCTAGTTTTTTGAAGCTAATTTGGTTTGAGTGTAATTATTTGTAACTTCATAGGACAATTTAAGTCTGCAAAAGCTTTTGTTTGGTTAAGCCATCAACATGCTAGACGCAACACCAATTTTTTGTGAAAATGGAAAAGGAGAGCACGATGGAGTAGGAGCATGTGTGAAGCATGCACTTCGTCAACATGAATTTGCAGGTAGTTCACCATATATATATGGAAGATTTCTAGAGATATTTTCTTAAAACATAGATATATTTAAACTAAATTAAATTCTTAAACCTTGAAAGTAACATGTGACAAATTTTTCCAACTTGTGTACTTGCAGGTAATGCCATACGAAATACAAATGAATTGTTGAATGGTGCAAAAGTCATTTTTCCACTCGCAACTTAACATACAACACACAGTATTTTTGGGAAGTTATAGGTACGTCTAGTCAAAAATTGTTAAATTTGAATTTCAAAGTTTGTGTACATGATTTAATTGAATTTTAAAATTTTAATATATATATATATATTTACTTAAATTAATCACTTGGATGTTTGTAATTTCTAGATATTGATCTATCAAATCCTTATAATTGACAAACAATTAATGGTATTAGAAGTCTGCATCAAATCATGGCAACGAGAAGTAGTAGGGCTTATGCAATTAGTGTGAGAGAAAAATCATGTTTTTGTGTTGATTGCATTCAGGAAAATACAAATATTGTTCAATGTGAGAATATTAGAGATGGGTATGTTTCACGATGGGAAATGAAACAATTAATATCAATGCCTCCTTTTGGTGAAAATGATAATGTCGATATCTACAGTCCTCTATATTTAGCTGGTTACGAACGTGTATCTGATTTAGTTGTTACAGGTATGTAAATTGATTTAAATATATTCTATGTAAGTAAGTTTTAAGCATGTTTATATATAAATTTATATATTAAAAATATTTTTACAACTTTTGTAAATTTACATGGTGTGTACAAGAGATATTTTCATTGTTGTTACAGACCTTGACAATGCAGAAGGTGTAGATTACTATCTACTAAGATGAACACACCGAAAAAGAAAATTGGTGGAATTGATGACAGATGATGATGGACAAGAGTATCCCATTAGATCAGTCGTTATTGAAGGAACATATTATCAACAAATAAAGATAGATAAAAACGGTATTATATTTGTTGATTATATGCTAGGACAAAAGGTTCTACATTATAGTCACTTAGTCATAGCAACAAAAATAAATTTAGAAACTTTACCTTAAAGAGGACGAGCCAAACAAAAGTGGAGGTTGCCTATTGAAGATCACGAAAAATATTTTAGAGATAATTATAGATAGAGAGGATCCAAATTATATGTATCAGGAGCTTTAAGTTATTTTTTGGATATATGTACATGTATGACTGGACATATATATATATATGTTCTCAAACTTTTTATAGATCTATCTATATCTATATTGATTGGACATGTGACATGATTTAGAATGGGTTTTTTTCAAAGGCATGGTCATTTATTTCCAATTGTATTTAAATTTTTTCCATGTGGAATTCTTAATTTAGTTCAAGAATCTTTGATTTCATAATTTACATTTGAAACTCCACTTAAATATGTTAGATCATATATATGCTTGATACATAACCTAATGATTTTAAAAATGTTTGAACATTTTTCCTAAATTCCTTTAAATCATCTATTTCCAATTGAATTTTTATGTTGGACATGGAATTCTTTTAAGTTCACTTGAATCTTCAATTTCATTTGTTGAATCTTAGATCTTATATATGCAATTTACAAAACCTAGCGACTTTTAAAAAGTTCACATTTTGCCTAAATTCCTTTAAATCATCCATTCCAATTGTATTTTTATGTTTGACATGGAATTGTTAAGTTCACTTTCAAATCTTTGATTTCATTTTTTCAACTCCACTTATATGCTAGATCATATATATGCAATTTACAAAATCTAGTTTATGTTCCAATTTTGCATAAATTTATGTTCCATGGAATTCTTAAGTTCAAGAATCTTTCATTTCATTCAACTCCACAAGTATAGTGCATCATATGCAATAAAAAACATCTAGTACAACTTTAAAAATTCATTTTTTCCTAGAAATTCTTTAAATCATCCTTGTGACCCTTGTAAAATCCTAAGGTGAAGTCCTAGAGTTACACTTTCCCCATTTATCAGTTACATTAGTATTTGACTACCCTATGACATGGTGGTTGTATTCTTTTACTCTATAAATATATTGTGTGAGAGTGTTAATTTTGTAAGTCTTCTTTTGGTCCCCTAGTCACATGGGTAAAAACTAGTAGCTATGTTGAATACCATATGAAGTGTTTATGTTGGGATCATGGTTTTAGAAGGTTTTTTCTAGCAAGTTATTAAATGTGAAAGTGTTGGTATGCTCTTTATTAGTGTAATTTTTTTATAGTTTTTCTTATTGAGTTCCTAAACTATGATTAATTTATTTTAATTTTGTGACAAATTGGATGTAGTTGATTTGGTGTTTGAGTGGTGAAGAATCTATATGTTTTCTCTAGTTTTTTTTATTTTTATGTTACTAATATGACATTCAATATTTTTATTATATTATCCAAGATCTACAGGCATTGTAATTTATTTTCTTTCATTTAGAGTAGCAACCATGATTTTCTATAACCTTTGGTATGTTACTTGTATCATTTTGTGAATGTTCTTGTATGGGTTCTCTTGGACTTGTCTTTCTTGTTCACCTTGGTGCATTGGAATAGTCATTGTAGTGAATCATAGTGATGGTGTTTGGGGTGCTTGAGATAACTATATTTTGGCATCAATAGTGTTTTACCATGTATAGCTTGAGACCACATGTAATGGGATCTTTGGTAATTGTGTGGATTGATCACTTTTTAATATTGTTGTCATGGGAAGATCTAGATACTTATACAATGTGCATAGTGAGATTTTATCAATTTCCAATTGCATAAATGTTCCATAGAATTCTTAAGTTCAAGAATAGATTTGATTTGATTTACATTCAACTCCACTTATAGCTCATCACCTAGACCACTTTCTTTGCATGCACAATCAAATTCATGTGTATTAAATTATATGAAATTCTTAAGTTCAAGAATAGATTTGATTTCATTTACATTCAAATTGACACTTATAGCTCATCATCTAGTTTGAATTCTTTGCATGCACAATCAAATTCATGTGTATTAGATTATATGGAATTCAAGTTCATATAGCATCATATATGCAATTTACATTTGACCTAGAGTGACTTTAAAAATGAACATTTAGCTAAGAATTCCTTATCATCTATTTCCAATTGCATTTTTATGTTCCACTTAAATAACATTGAATCTCTTAGGAATTGAACTAGAACTTACATATTTGCATTCAAATTATTTCTATTTCTTGACCTATTTAAAGATAAATTCATTTCTATAATTAATTGTACATCCATCTTTTTAAATTTACAAAGAACAACCATTAGATAGTCCAACATTTTTATTTCTAAGGTTCAATGCTTAAAATTAATCAAACCCGATGTTTTCAACATTAATCAAGATTAAATTTAAAGAAAAAATTAATGTGTAACTCTAATTTTGATCAAGAACATATTTAAGGAAAAAAATAATTAAGGTACACACATGCTAAATAAATAAAACCATAATAATGCCCGATGTAAATAGATGTAACAAGTGTGCAAACCATAATAATGTATGAACGTGATGTAAATCATAACAAGTGTATACCATAAAACATAAATGTATGTAATGTGATGTAAATCATAAAAAGTGTCTCCAACATAATAATCTGATCTCAAACCATGACACTGTGAAACATGTAAAATAACTCAAGTAGAGGGATATCTAGAATGAATAGAATCATCTAATCTCTGGCCTAGTCTCTCCCTTGATCCATGTCTTGATATCGACCATCGCAATCCATCTCTTGATCCAAGCTATCTGGATCCCTGCCTTGATCCAAGCTGTCCTAATCCCTATCCTATGCCTCGTCCCAAGCCTTGCACAAGTTCAAGTACACATGTAATTTAATTTTTAATACATGTATGTGTAGATATATGTAAAATTATCTAACACTTACAATGTACAAGTTCAATGTGTTCAAAATTACATCAAGTAATTTAAATTTTTATTATTTAAATGTACCTTAGCTGTATAATGCATGTGATCTTGATCATGCTCCAAATTTCCAAAATCTGACAAATCACCATACTATTGAACAAAAATTTTCAAATACATGATTTCAATCAGGAGTTAAAGAACTAGACTTTAAAATAAATTTTATTTAAAATTTATATGTATGTACGTAAATTTTTAGAAGATAATTTACATAGATATAAATTATTCAAGTACCTATCGTGCCTCCTCGATGGCTCTACCAATCCCACTAATATCACAAGTATGCAAAGACACTGCAAGGAGATTTGTAGCTGGTATAGTATCAGTGCAAAAAATAAGTTGACTATATTGGCCATGGACAAGATCAAGTGCCCTGGTAACCTCAACATGATCTATAACATGTTGAGGACCTAGACAAGCTATAGGATCAATAGAAACATGGTGCACATGGGATCCTGTAGGCTGTTGTGGAATATCCTCTAAAGTTGCCACCCCGTGGCTCGTATGTGTACTAGGATATCGTTGTCTAATAAAGGCCTATACATGGTCAAGAAGGATCCCATGGTCCTCACTAATGACCTGATAAGTTGCTAGTAAATCCAAAATAGAGACTCTACACATATTACGTAGAGTCGTGTGACTCATATGGTCGACATTTGAAGGATTAGGTAGATCAACACGAATAAACGGATCGTAGGATTTAGATGTAGCCTCAGTGGCATGAAGGTTGATCAATGAATATAATAAGTATCTACCAACTTGATCAGATGACATTTGATCGATTTGTGTTGTAATAGTGGCAATACTATAAAAAATCTGGGATCTAGTGGAGCATGCTGCTGATTCCCCTTTCACTACCAATTCCAAATGTTTTGGTAGAACCAAAAGGTTTGGGCCAACTAATGCCCTCTTGTTCATGGGCAGTGGAAAATATCGACGTCTAAACTCAAGTTTGTTAGAAAATGGCCTTTAACTTGGCCAACATGCTCAGGATAAGATGTGTAGTCCACATCTATCTGTAAATGAAACTTTGCATAAAACTGTTTGAAAAAATATAGTGGCAGCTCATCATTGTGAGGCCATCTATGATAAGCTACCAACCATCTAAGATATATGAATGGTGCAACAAGCTCATCTACACACCTCGTCACCATATATTCTCTAGTTCTATTTTTTCCTCTATAAAAAGGGAACATGGTAAACACATTTTCTTGTGAAACTAATTTTCCAATATCTCTCAATTTCTCTATGCCAGTAACACTCCTGGAAAAAGATGAATAAAAATGCTCAATGCTGATATCATCATAAGGATTCAATGAACGAATTTTCTCAATCATTCGTAAAATCTCGTCTCTAATTTTGACTAATCTATCTCGATTAGCCAAATTAGGGGAGTTGTGAATTGTTTGATCTAAACATCTTAGTGCATTTTCTAATCTAGCAATACTCTCCTGATAGAAATTTGATCTAACTTGAGCATGTTGCTTAGAATGAGGAGAATGGTGAGATCCCTCATCAACCATTTTTATATATATATATATATAAGTAAAGAGATCTGCATATCATTAAAATAAAATATATGATAAATTTTTTTATCAAATTTCAAAACTATTTAAACATATATTTAAATTACAAATTTATCAAGTTTCAAAACTATAACATTTTTAAATTACAAATTTATCAAGTTTTAAAAAAACTTTAAAACATTAAATTAACTTTATATGTACATATGTACATATGTACATATGTACACACATACACATGTAAGATTAAGATTAGGGTTATTTATTTAGAGTTAGGTTAGGTAAGGGTTACAATTTAATTAGGGTTTGATTAAGGTTCAATAATGGTTAGAGACCAATCAAGGTTAGATAAGATTGAAACAAGGTTAGGGTTAAGGTTAAAGTTCAAATAGGGTAAGATGAATGGATAGGGGTAGATTTTATCTTATCATTTGTGCACTCATTGAATATGACAATTTGCTACATAATATAGGTAGTAAGAAATTGAGCTACTACCATAATCTATTTTTTTCTCTCTTTGGAGGGTTTGTAGGATAAACATATAGTGTTCTTAATTCTTCTCTCTTCCTCTCTTGATTGTTATTTAATTTCTAATCAAGTAGCATACTACGATTTCTTATTTCATAATTTCTACAAGCTTAGGCTTGAGAAATTAAGAATCAAACATTGTTGTACTTGTAGCAACATTGCTACATTAGTGAAATGATTGTATATGGATATTCTTTGAATCTAAACTCAACTCTAAAATTTGTCTTTCATTATCTAGTTGAGCATAGATCATCTAGATTTCAGCATACATAAATGAGGCAATTAATCAAATATACAGTTGTCTTTGTTTGTTTTTAGCGACTAGTATAGTATAATAGTTTTTATGTTTTAATTTTTACCTGCTAATGGTATATTTTGTAGACACATACCTCAAGAATAACCTTAGCAGATGATGTTAATCTAGAATAATTTGTAATGACTAAGGATATTTTAATTCTTACTTGCTAATGGTATATTTTGTAGATACATACCTCAAGACTGACCTTAGGAGATGATGCTAATCTAGAAGAATTTGTAATGACTAAGGATGAGAAAATTCTTACCTGCTAATGGTATATGTTAATCTAGAATAATTTGTAATCCATTTTGTGCATGTTCTATCTTTCAATTTTACTGATATACTCTTCTTTTAATTTAGATTACCCAAATAATTGTTAGTCCATTAAGAGACAATCAAATAGATACAATTAGATGGGAAATTTTTAAAAATTGAATAGATCACAATAAGCTTCCCTACTTGCTAGTTTCATAGAGTCACTGGAGTCCTGTCAATTTCCATAGTTTAGCATACAAAAATAACCGAAGCACTATTTATCAGATATCCCCTTAAATGCTTATTCTTGTATTGAGTTGTGCTCATCACTAAGGTGTTTTTTAAAATTAATAACATATAATTTATTTAATTTCACCTCAGAGTGGCACACGTTTCTATCCTTCCCATCAATAAGTATTCAATGATGTATGCTAAGAATGTTATGTTTTCATTGGATAAAAATTTAGTCTATATAGCAAACATCAAGAGGTCGTGATATCCTTTATAATCCCTCTTCATCCTTGCATGTATGATTTAGAGTCTAGACCATCCATCTTGGTTAATTTGTTAGTTACCATAAAAAAAAATACTGATATCAGATCTGCCAACTAAAGAATATTTTCTGGTTGTATCTCCAACTAAGGGAGCTGCTTTGGAATAAAATGCTTTTCTTTGTATGCTTTCATTAAATACATGAAGACCTTATCTTTAAATAGTTATTGATAATTTGGTAAGTTACTTGCCTATACTTCTTCCATTTCACCAGATTGTTTTTTTTGTTGAATAGAGGGACTGATAACTCCCATTTACAAAGGGTTGCCTATATAACTCTCCTCTTGCCTCAATAAACTTAAGTTGCCGGGACGAGGAAAAATAGGAACCCAAGATTCAAACAACTGACCTCCCACTTGTAAGTCACTTCGTTTAAGCCAATCCTTCTACTAGCCAAAATTGCATCAAATTGATATGTTGACCATCCCCAAGTAGATTAAGGCAACAATGATGAAAGCAAAACAAACCTTTAGATATGGTGTAGATAGTTACAAATATGGTAAAGGTTGCAGATATGGTAAATATAGCTACAAAATCACAAATTTTTTGTAGGATTACAGTGTTCATCTTTGTAGATTGGTAGGTCTATATCAAGGCAACTTGCAGGTTGTATAAAATTATGTGTAAGAGAGGGGGACCAACCATGTTCAAGGCCCTAGGTCACGGAGATCCAAGAGCGAAAGGCTGTCCTAACTTACCTTAGCTTAAAATGGGTGTTTTGAAAGGAGGGATGAGAATGATGAGGACTATAAGGTCCTTCGATCACTCTATAGACCCAAAATTAGTTTTGGGACTAGGTGAGCTAGTTTTTGGGTTCAACACTATGCCTCAGGTAGCTCTCTGCCCGAGGACGAAAGTGCGGTTCTAGGATGACAGCGGGGCACACTAGTGTCTCTTAGGTGTACTGGCGTCTATATGACCAAAGGACTAAAAAGACAATGTGAACCACTAGAAAATAGGCTGAAAACCTAGCTAGTCACTTCCAAAGGGACAAAACAGAGCTACAAAGTAAGACATATATGAACAAATATGATAAAATAAATATATGAGGGTTAAGGTGACCATAATGATCTCACAAAGGTACTCACTCATTAGCTAGCTCCACAAAACACGTCCACCTACACACAAGAAGGAAGAATGAGAAAAATAGACATATTCAAATCAGTTGGTCGAAGAGGGGCATTACAAATCAACCCCAATGGGAAGTGTAATGCCTCTGTAGGCTTCAAACACAAGAATTCGTCAAGGACATAAGCACACCATGTGGATGTTTGCGCACTGTGCAAGCATCTCCAACAGTTATTCTTCTGTCGATGCACAAAATAAAAGCCAAGTGGAATGAAGGCACTAGACTAATGTGAATTTTTTCCTTCGAATTTGGTTTTCTAAGGTGAGGAAGTGTAAAAGGGGAACTTGCATAACGGGTGAAAATTCACTCCTATACATTTTCCCCCCACTTTAGTGAGCACGAATACTGATGAGTGCTCCGGTAAAGTAGATCAGAAAGATAGTAGGGTTAGAAATGTATACCTGAACCATTGAGGAATCAAACCACGATCTGGCGAACTCGAGAGCACAGGACAAGTAAAGGACTTCATAGCCCCACAAAACTATGAAGATGAAGAATGAAAGCATCTTATAGACCCGCAGACCAGCAAGGAAGGTGTCCTCCAAGATCTCTCACATGGAGGATACCCTGAAAAGCACCTTACAGACCCACAAACTTGCAAGTAAGGTGTCCTCCAAGATCTCTCACATGGAGGATACCCCGAAAAGTGCCTTATAGACCCACATACTTATAAGGAAGCATCCCCCAAGATCTCTCACATGGAGGAAGACGAGAAAGTGCCCTATAGACCCACAGACCTATAGGGAAGGTGTACTGCAAGATCTCCCACATGAAGGAAAAATGAGAAAAGTGCCCTACAGATTCGTAGACCTATAGGGAAGGTGTCCTTCAAGATCTCTCACATGAAGGAAACCCAAAGAAAGCGCCCTACAGACCCGCATACCTGGAGGGGAGCGACCCCCAAGATCTCTCGCATGGAGGAAGGTCAGAAGAAGCGCCCTACAGACCCACAAGCCTGTAGGGAGGTATCCCCCAATATCTCTTGCATGGAGGAAACCCAATGAAGGGGACTCCACCGAGTTTGGAAGTGGCTTTATAGGTGCATTCGTAAAACGACATGTTTACCCACAAATAGAACATATCAGAAAGCGGCCACACAGGAAAGTAAGCGGATAGTCATGTAGACTGTTAATAAGTTGGAAAAATTTAAAAAGGGTCCCTCGGGAACCCGGCGTGAAGAAGGGGTCCAATCAAGGGAAGCACTATTTGAAAGCATGAAAGAGATGTTTCTTTCTCGAATCGATTCATCATCAAGGAATCCTTTTGAAAGATGTTCATTTCATCAAGGAATTCGAAAGGAAGAAGATGCCCCCATGCGAGGGGAAGGTCGAAGTTACTCCCACCTCGGAGGAATGTTCTCAAGCTCTTTCTTTATGAACTCATGATGAAGGAAACACGTTTTGTTGGGGTTTCAACTTGAGAATGCGATTCTTGAAAATGAGTTTGTGAAGATTCTCGAGAAAATATTTGTTGGCAACGCATGATTTTTTTGAAAATCAAAGTTTTGTAGAAGTGGCGTTGTCACACATGAGATGGAAAAATCAAGCAAAGAAGAGGGAAAGATAAAGGAAAATCAAAAGAGAAAAGAACAACACGAACAAAGGGCATAGGGGTAGCCTGATATATTGGGGTCAGAACTGCTCATAAATATATATAAGTATAGTAATAGTATATGAATTGTCATCAACCCCCTACTATATCAGACCATGTGAGGGACACACGAGAAGAAAAAGTAAAAATAAAAAATTGAGTCAACATGCAAGGGAAGCCTAAATTCCCGCAATGCTTTGCATCTTCACCAATTTACCGAAAATCAATCACAAACATGGAAGAATTATGATACAAATAGAAGAAGGTTTACGACACAAAAACCATGCCTATATCCAAGCACCAACAAGGGTGAGGAGGGTTATCCAGGCACACATAGCATGATCACGAAGGACACATTACAACACACACACATATATTCTAAAGATAAAGAAGGGGCCTCCCCCTAACACTGATCGACCAAGAGGTCATCTGCTTCCCACTCTAGATCATCGTAGGGGGAAGGAGGATGAGCCTGCAGTGGTGGAATGTTAAGAGGAGGAGCGTTCGACCCTCCCACAACAAGGGATAAGGAAGAGGGCCTCACAAGGTCCTCTCCACCAAACTCTTGTGGAGCTAAGGTCAGCAATTTCACAAAGATTGCTAACAAGGTCAGGACTTCATCCAAAGAGTTAAACATGCACTTTACAAGAGTGTCGTGTTTTACCTCAAAGGATGGAGAAGGTTGTGCTCTAGATTCACTGCTAGGTTTGTCGAGTGATTTAGGAGCAGTGACAAACTTAGGGGAAGTTGGGACTGGTTCTATCACTAGGATAGAAAAAATCAACGTGGGACCACCTTTTGAAGAAAGTGGGCTCCTCTTACATCCTCCATTGCTAGAGGGACCACTCTCTACCTTTCGCTTCGTCAAGGGATGTGAACTCCCCATAGATGAGGCAAGAGGCGTAGAGGAAGAGAAAAACATAGTAGACATCACCGAAGTGTTTGTCATATCTATGGGTTTTGAGAAATGCGAGACATCTAGAAGGGACATCAAGAGAGGCAGCCCCACCGAAGGAGTGATGAACGCCTACACCTTTTTAGGGTCAAGCGCATTTGTACTCACAACGGAATCTGTAAGTGATACAAAACTAGACTGAAAAAAAGCATAGGGGAGGAGAGAGGAGGACGCAGTAGGAGGCCCTGATATAGGGGCAATCGTCTCCTTTCCCTTCCTCTGTAAGGTGACCTACTCTGCCATGAGAGCCTTTCGCCTACAGTTGCACTCATGCACAAGGCAGTTTCTGTGACTCTTTGAATTGGAGGCTAGAGGCTTTGAAGGAACATAAGGCTCCTACTCAGCCATGGGAGTGTTCACTATAGTCATTTCTGTCGGAGGCAAAAACTCCTAAACGGGAGCAAGAGGGGCAGTTTGAGAAGTAGTGGGGGGAGTCGACTCAAGTGCCTCGGTAGCGGGCCTCTTCCCATTTACTACTTTGGGAGCAGGAGTGGTAGGAGGCCGCAAAGGTCAAGACATGAAGGATTCCCCACAGGGGGCTTTTCTTCCTATTATACTGAATGGGCCTAGGCTCCGTGGGTAGGACAAGAAGTTTGAATGCGGGATGCTTGGGATTTCACCAAGCGGGCACCATAGGATTCTCTTGCAAACGTGAAACAAAATCCGATGGCACCTCAACAGGGTGAGAGGAAGCGTTAGGCTGAACAATGAAAGAGGAAGAAGGAGAATCTCGGGACTGCTTCTCTTCTTCTCTTCTACATGCCCTGGTGGCATCACTTTCAGCTTTTAGGCAAGCCCTATGTGAAACAACATAAGGTGACAACGGGTATCTCACTTTCGGCCTTAGGTGCCCTTTCTTATAATTTTAATATGTTTGGTGTAGGAGGTCCGTTGTGGGTGAGAGAGGACCAATGGGCGTAGGCCAAGAGTAATCCAAGGAGTAACTACCACGAGCAACCAACAGTTTATAACCGGTGTCATGAATCACATGCATGAAACCCTCGTGGATAAATTTTAAACATTTATGAACAATCAAGGGTACTACATTCATAGCTACTAACCAAGGGATACTCAACTTCACTCTAAAGAATTCAGACCCAGGGATCATGTCAAACAAAAGATTCACAGATTTAGGTCCAACCAAAATCGAAAGGAAAATACTACCCAAAGGGAGCACGAAAAAGTCCGTCATGTGTGCAGATGGTGCTCATAGGTGCATCGTACCCATATTTGTGCAAGAAGTTGATTAGCATGATCTCCTCAATTATGATGTTTTCTTGAGATGTCGGATCAACGAGAACACCTGCTATGATGTTTCCGTTGATTCACACATGGATGTAGAGAGGAGATGGTTCCCTATTAAAACCCATCAATAGGTCCTGTGAAGTGAAGGTTATACCAACACCACTACTCACAGGCTGCGCAAAGGGGATAGATTGATGTAGGAAAGACTAGGCCATTATGCACACTAGACGATACTTTCACAGAGTCCCTAAAAGGTTAAATGATAAGACGGTGACCCAATTAAGGTTTCGTTATGCAACACCTTAAAAACCTTCCAACTACACCTACTAGGGGTCGTAGATTGGGTTGTAAGGAGAAATCGTTACAACAATCACACCTACAACACTCCTAGAATACGAGGAAAGGAGCTTCTAGTATCACAAAACAAAACCAAAATGGTTCACGTCAGGTTCACCAAAAATGTAAGAGAGGGGGACCAACCACGTTCAAGGTCCTAGGTCATGGAGAGCCAAGAGCAGAAGGATGCCCTAACTTACCTTAGCTTGAAAAGGGTGTTTTGAAATGAGGAACAAGAATGATGAGGACTATAATGTCCTTCGATCACTCTATAGACCTGAAATCAGTTTTGGGGCTAGGTGAGCTAGTTTTCGGGTTCAACACTGTGCCTTAGGTAGCTCTCTGTCCGAGGATGAAAGCACAGTTTTAGGATGATAACACGACACGTTGGCATCTCTCAGGTGCGCTAGCGTCCGTACAACCAAAGGACTAAAAAGGAAATGTGAACTGCCAAAAAATAGGGTAACGACCCAGCTAGTCACTTCCAAAGGGACAAAATAGAGCTACAAAGTAAGATAGATATGAACAAATATTATAAAGCAAATATATGAGGGTTAAGGTGACAAGAATGATCTCACAAAGGTACTCTTTTGCTAGCTAGCTCCACAAAGAAGATCCACCTACACACAAGAAGGAAGAATGAGAAACATGACCATATTCGGGCCGGTTGGTCGAAGAGGGGCATTATAAATTGACCCCAATGGGAAGTCTAATGCCTCTGCAGGCTTCAAACGTAGGAATCTGTCAGGGGCATAAGCGCCCCGCGCAGTCGTCTGTGTGTTGAGCAGGCATCCCCGATAGTTATTCTTTTGTTGACACACAAAATAGAAGCCAAGTGGAATGAAGGCAATAGGCTGATGTGGATTTTTTCCTTCGAATTTGGTTTTCTAAGGTGAGGAAGTGTAAAAGGGGAATTTTCATAAGGGGTGGAAATTTGCTCCTATACATTATGTAAAAGAAATGTAATTTATGTTGTGTATATGTTGTTTATGGGGGGTTTTCTATGATGTATAAGACATAGGGGATGATGAAAGACTTGTAATACATGGGCTACATTTACTGCAGTGACAACACCAAGAGGAAATCAAACAAAAGGGTCTCCTCAACATTATTCCCCAAATTAAGTGGGACAACACCAAGGGGTATGATTTCTTGAATAATAATTTTGAATCATGGCTTGATTAGCATCAAAATTGAAATTGAAAACCTCAAAAAAAAATTGTACTATCACTTGGTGGCGAGGGTTTCATTGTAAAAAAAAATTGCACTACATTTGGTGACGAGGGTTTCAAGGGTTTATATCACCTAAAATTGAAAACTTCAAAAAAATAATTTGCACTATCACTTGGTGCCGAGGGTTTCATTATTAAAAAAATATTAAAAATCTCATTGCCATTTAATAATTTTTTTACAATGAAACCTGTTTCATTGTAAAAAAATTATTAAAAATCTCATTGCCATTTACGGGTTTATAGCTTTCCATTCTATTCTTTAAGCCAAAAACACAATACACACTGTCATTCATGTACATTTCCAAAAATAAAATCTTTCAAACTGCATTTCAAAATTCGACACATTTATTTCAATAAAATACAAAATATCATATTGCCACATCTATGTGCCTATCATACACCACCAACTATCTCAAAAATTCATTTCGGCTCAAACAAAATTAGAAAATCACCACACTACCACGCATAACCCACCAAAACCAAACAAGCATACGTCATGCAAAGAGGATGAAAAGGGAAATGAAACATGGAGTGTGCTATTTCATTTTATAGAAGCTCAAACCATAGCTTGGTCAATGTACTCTCTCATGCAATGCTTTCGATCGAACAATAAAAAATGGTCGGGCCCTCTTTTTTTTAATTTATAACTCGTCGTTTTGGCTGGGTGGTATTTGACTGGAGGGGTTTCACCTAAAACACTACTAAATGAAAACATGTTGCTACGTCAGTGCCATGTCACTGCCGCGTGGTTTCAACCGAAAGCCACTCGATCGAATACCTTCTGGGGTGATCCCACAATAGTGGTTTACAATTTTTGGCCAAACTAGACACTTATATTTTTTTTTTTAACAAAATCTTCACATTTGGGCACCTATAGCGATTAAACCATTAGGAATTTGAAGATGATGCAAACTAGAGTCTTGTCACATTTTGTC